>CM066046.1:146581467-146677848 GCA_033557465.1 Ichthyophis bannanicus | reverse complement strand
GTGGAACCCCACGCTAGGGAGTTCCTTCGTGCCTTCGGCCTCGAGCGCTTGCTGGGGACAAGGGATCCTCGGTCCCTGCACTGGTGGAGCCCATGCCCTCTAGCTCTCAGTGTATAATCTTTGGCACCCGTAGGGGGTCCAGCACGGAAACTGGCGTCTGGCATCGCGTGCGCCTCCGTTTCCCTCGTCTATGGAACAGCAGTTGGAACATTCAATGGCCCCGTATGCTCAGGGGGCGATTGTGGTGGAGGAGAGCGAAGCAGTGGTGGGCTGGTCCCCTTCTGCTTCCTCCCCGTCATCCGTACCCTGGGAAAGGATAGTCCCCCCCCCCCCCCCCGTGGACAGTTGGATCTCGGGGGCTCTTGCCTCATGCACGACGTTTCTCCGGATTTTGTCTTGCTGATGCAATCCAGAGCTTTTGTCGCAGTCGGCAGGGGCCGCTGAGTGGTTCCTTGCCTGTCTGTTTCCTCGGAGGTGCGGTCACCGGTGTGTGACCGTACAGCTTGGGAGGCCCAAAAGCGCTCACGCCCTGGCTGATCTCTCCCTTGCTGACTCCGAATGGGCAAGAGTCAGAGGAGGTTGAGTCTGGGATATGGACGTGGACAATGGATGAGTTTAGGAAGAGGGGGAGATTGCTGAGCCGAGGATCCCCAAGCATGGAGCATTCGTGTGTTCTGTAAGGAGGAATTGCCGGCCCCTGATTTTGGAAGCACTGCAGACGCTCCGCGTGGCGACGGAGCAAAACCAGACGGAAGACTAGGATGCAGCGGACCCCATCATTCAGGTCGGTTCGCCAGACCCAGGTAGTTTTCCCCATTCACAGGTGATTGATCAGATGATCCAGGCGGAGTGGGATACTCCCGAGTCCGGTCTTAAGGGGTCCGTGTCATGAACAACTGTATCCCCTGGCGGACAAGGACAAGGAACGCTTCCGTTCCCCCAAGGTTGATGCGGCGGTTTCAGCGGTTACTAAGAAGACCACAATCCCGTAGAGGCAGTGCGGCCTTGAAAGAAGCACAAGACCGGAAGATGTATGGTTGCTGAAGCAATCCTTTGAAGCGGACGCACTGGCGTTGTAGGCTTCCATTTCTGGTGCTTGGATCGCGCATGCTTGCCCTTCGTTGGGTCCAGCACCTGCGGCAGTCGGCTTCCTTGGAGTGTGACGCAGTGCGGGAGCTTCAGCGCTTGGAATCTGGTTCGGCGTATCTAGCGGACGTCCACGTACGACCTCATCAGAGCCCTGTCAAACAGTATGGGTTCCCTGGTAGCGGCGCGTAGGGCTCTTTGGCTGACGAATTGGGCGGCTGATGGATCTTCAAAGGCGCGGCTCGGCAAGCGTCCGTTTCGGGGAAGGCTGCTGTTTGGTGAAGAGTTGGAGAAGTTGGTTAAGGACCTGGGGGAGACTAAGGGGGGTCGGCTGCTGGAGGATAAGCCCAGACGTGGTAAGACGACGCCGGCCTTTCGAGGTCAAAATAGAGACTTTCGGAGGTTTCGTTCCCCCCGTTTTGCAGATCCCCGAGGGGACGTTGCGCCTCTAGGTACCAGAGTTTTTGTGGATTTCGGGGGACCAGTAGAGGATTTGCGGCTGTGTCCCCCGCTGTCGCCCGAAAGGCCACAATGAAGGGCGGCGGGTCCCGGCAGAGGACTCAGCCTCTCGGAGGTCGTCTTCGGGGTTTTCTCTCTGCCTGGGCCCACATTACGTCCGACCAGTGGGTGTTGGAGATCATCCGCGACGGATATGCCTTAGATCTCGCACGGCCGGTGCTTGGACTCATTCGTTCTTGTCCCCCTGCCGGAACCCTCAGAAGGCTTTCCAGGGTGCGTCAAACGGTAGACAGTCCTGCTTCAGTTGGCAGCGATCGTTCCCGTTCCGCCAGCAGATTACGGCCTCGGCCGTTATTTCATCTATTTCGTGGTGCCAAAGAAGGATGGCTCCCTTCGTCCCATTCTCGATCTCAAGGGCGTCAATCGCTGTCTTCGAGTGCCGCATTTTCGGATGGAGACGCTGCGATCCATTATCGTCGCAGTTCGGCAGGGAGAGTTTTTCACCTCTCTCGATCTCACCGAGGCTTACCTGCACATTCCACATCCAGGCGTCCCATCCGAGATTTCTACGTTTCGCTCTTCCCTGGGGGCATTACCAGTTTCAGGCTCTTCCCTTCGGTTTGGCCACTGCTCCTCGCGTGTTCACCAAAGTAATGGTGGTGGTGGCGGCGGCCCTTACGAAGAGAAGGGGTCTTGGTCCATCCGTACCTGGACGATTGGTTGATTCGAGCAAAGTCCCGAGCCGAAAGCCTGACGGTCATGGCAAAGGTGGTATCCTTCTTGGAGTCCCTCTGTTGGGTGGTCAATCCTCTCAAGAGTCACCTGGTGCCCACACAGGTGCTCGAGTACCTGGGGGTGCTGTTCGATACTCGGAAGGGCTCTGTGTTCCTGACAGAACGGAGGGCTCTGGCCCTGCAGTGCCTGGTGCAAGACTTCCGCAAGATCGCAGCACCGTCGGCGTGGAAATACCTACAGGTGCTGGGGACGATGGCGGCAACTTTGGAGGTTGTCCCCTGGGCCCGGTTTCATATGCGATCGTTGCAGCGCGCCCTTCTTCGCCGCTGGTCCAATCAGTCCGAGCCCTTGAGCAAACGGCTTCCTTGTCCACCGCAGGTCCGGAGAGAGCTGCAGTGATGACTTCAACTGTCTGCGTTGCGGGCGGGAATGCCCTTAGAGCAGCTGGAGTGGCTTCCGCTGTTGACGGATGCGAGTTTAGCGGGCTGGGGAGCCCATTGCGGAGTAGATTTTGCGCAGGGTCTCTAGTCGCCGGAGGAGAGCCTTTGGTCGATCAACCGTCTGGAACTGAGAGCGGTATTTCGGGCGCTGCAGCACTTCGAGGCTCAGTTAACGGGAAGAGCGGTGCGGGTGCTGTCCGACAATGTGGCGACCGTAGCGTACATAAATTGACAGGGCGGCGGCACCGGAAATACGGCCATGGAGGAGGAGGCCAGGAGTCTGTTTGTGTGGGTGGAGCCGCGGATTGCAAAGCAATATCGGCGGCGCACATAGCCGGAAGAGACAACGTGATGGCGGATTTTCTCAGCAGGGTGCGAGTGGATGCAGGGGAGTGGGAGCTGCATCCCACCGTCTTCGAACAGTTAGTACTACTCCGCTGGGAAATGCCCGTGATGGATCTTATGGCGACCTTCCGCTCAGCTAAAGTGAGTCGGTTCTTCAGCAGACGGCGGAAACCCATGTCGGAAGGAATCGATGCTCTCATGCGTCCGTGGCCCTCGATGGGTCTTCTCTACGTCTTTCCTCCGTGGGCGCTCCTCGGTCGGGTAATCCAGCGTATCGAGGTGCATCGCGGACGCGTGCTGTTGATAGCGCCGGATTGGCCCAGACTTCCTTGGTATGCCGACCTGGTGCGTTTACTCGACGGGGTTCCGTGGCGTCTCCCGTTGTCTCAGGAGCTGCTGATTCAGGGCCCTCTCCTGATGCCGCGGGTGGAGAGATTCTCGCTTACGGCTTGGCCATTGAAAGGGCGCGGTTAAAGAAGAAAGGTTATTCCAAATCTGTGGTTACGACCTTGCTTCAGGCGCGTAAGCATTCCACTTCGCTCGCGTATGTCCGCATCTGGCGCATTTTTGAGGATTGGTGTTCCAAGCGTCAGATCCGGGCTGCCACAGCCTCTGTTCCGGTGGTGCTTGACTTTTTGCACGCCGGCTTCGATAAGGGTCTGGCCGCTAGCTCCTTGCGTGTGCAGCTGGCGGCTCTAGCTTGCTACAGAGGCAAAGTGCACGGCGTAGCTCTCGGGATGCACGTCGATGTGGGGCGTTTTCTTAAGGCGGTCTCCAGGTTACGTCCGGCTTGTTGTCTTACGGTCCCTCCGTGGGATCTCAACTTGGTGCTAGCGTGCTCTGAGTAGGGCTCCGTTCGAGCCTTTATCGCAGGCCTCCGTAAAGGATTTTGACTCTGAAGGTGGTGTTTTTGGTGGCCATCTGTTCAGCTCGGCGTATTTCGGAGCTTCAGGGCGCTTTCATGTAGGGAACCCTTTCTCTCTTTTTCCTCTCAAAAGGTAGTTCTCCGTCCGGTTCCTTCCTTCCTTCCTAAAGTGTCTTCTGCCTTTCATGTGAATCAGGTGGTGTCTCTTCCCATCTTGCGTGCGGCGGGAGAGCAGGCTTCGGACCGGAGGCTTAGTCGCTTAGACATCCGGAGAGTATTGCGTCGTTATTTATCAGTCACCGAGTCCTTCCGCAAGTCCGATCGGTTGTTTGTCTTGTTTGGGGGGCCCAGGAAAGGTGAGGCAGCGGTGAAAGCCTCTATCTCCTGGTGGATTAAGGAGGCGATTGTTTCCGCCTATTTGCTGCAGGGTCGCTCTGCTCCGATGGGTCTCAGGGCTCATTCGACTAGAGCGCAGGCGGCATCCTGGGCGGAGTACAGTTTGGTGCCGCCGCTGGAGATCTGTAAGGCGGCGACTTGGTCGTCTTTGCATACGTTCAGCAAGCACTATCGGCTTGATGTTCTGGCGGCGAGGGATGCCTGTTTTGGGTCGGCGGTCTTGCGTGCCGGCTGGCAGGGTCCCTCCCGTTAGTGCTGCTCTGTTACATCCCATTGGTGGAGGACTAAGCTGGAGGAACGATAAGGAAATAGTAATTACGCTTACCTGGTAATTGTAGTTCCTTGAGAGACGACAGCTTAGTCCTCAATCCTGCCCTTGGGTGTCTGTCTGGGCGCGGCACGCGTTCAACCTAGGAAGCTGTTGGTACAGGTGAGTATGTCCGATTTACAACCACCTCTTACGTTCAGTCTAACTACTTTGTCTGTTCCTTTTCTCTCGCAAGCTGTCTCTGGCTCGGCAGGCGGGAGGGGCACGGGACAGACTTCCCTTCGGGATGACTCCATATGTACTTTTGTGGAGTGTTCCATTTCACTTTTCTTCATAAGTTTACGATAGTTTTCTGAGGTTGGCTACTTATTTGTTGCTCTTTTGAGTCTGCTTTGTCAGTAGTTCACTGGAGCTGAAAGGGAATGCAGCACACTACTTTCAGGAATGCAGAGTTTTGATTGGTCCAGTCTCCAAGCTGCAGGAGGAGGTGCACTACCCATTGGTTGAGGACTAAGCTGTCGTCTTTCAAGGAACTACAATTACCAGGTAAGTGTAATTACTATTTATTCAGGTGACTCTTTTGACAAGGCAGTCTGTCTTGAATGTCATCTTCCTCCCACCCTGAGTCCTGACTGCTTGAGTACATCCCACTCGTCTAGCAGGATGATAAGGAGAGATTTGATCTCCTTTCCTTGACTCCTGCTAGACCAGTCCAGGACCACCCTGGAGGAGGACTCTGTTCACAGATTGGAAAGTCCACTGCTGCCTGGGAGATGCTTTCTACAGGTTTAGGGGGTTCTAGCTGCCGTGGAAGGACTAGTCAGCCTTGGGGGCTGGCTCTAGTTTCCTCATAGTAAGAGAGCCAAGTACTTGCTCCTGCTCTTCGTGGCGAAGCTGTTTGTGTTAACTTTATCTGAGTTTTTGTCAGATTGGCTTGCTGCTTGGAAAGTGTCATACTGGCCTCTCAGTGCTATACCAGAGGATTTACCAAGTGATGACATCACTGAAAGTTTGTCTGCCTCCACCTGCTGGAAGGGGGGCATAACCCATTCGTCTGGACTGGTCTAGCAGGATAAGAAAATTTTTTTATTCATTCCAGATAATCTCCTTTCCTTGAATGCTGCTAGACCATTCTAGATGAATGGGCTATTGGGTATGAATAAAATCTTCTAACAAAACTGAAGCGCTGATCATAACAAGAGACCAAACATTCACACCCACACCCTCCATCGACCTAAACAATGCTACCATCCCAATAAAACAAGAAATAAAATACCTGGGAATAACTCTTGACAGGGAGCTCAACCTTAAATCCCATATTGCGAAGACCACTAGGAGCGCCTATGTCAAGATGAGGACAATCAGACGACTCAAACCCATCCTTGCTCCTGAGCATTTTCGAACAGTCTGCCAGGCCATCATCACCCCCACCCTGGACTACGGCAACCACATCTACCTTGGACTCCCAAAAAAATCTACACAACCACTTCAAATAGCACAAAACACTGCTGCAAGACTCATAACAGACAGTACAACCCACGAACATATTACACCCATACTATACGACCTCCATTGGCTACCAATCAGCTCCCGAGTCCGTTACAAAGTTCTCTTAACCACATTCAAAATAATAAACAACCTATCCGCAGACAACCTACAACAGCTCATAACAACTGACGATAGCAAAAGACCAAGAAGAAAGGGAACATCAAACAGCATCAAAACCCCAAAGGTCTACACCAGGACAAACCAAGCCACATCAAAAAGAGCTTTCACCCTGGCAGTCCCAGCCATATGGAACTCTCTCCCTGACCACCTCAGAGCAACAAAAGACATCAAAGAATTCAGAAAGCAGCTTAAAACCGAACTATTCAGAAACCATTTCAAGAACCTCACAGAATGACTCTAACCAACCATTTAAGTTAACACAGCCATCATTGTAAATATGTAACTGTAAATATGAATCATAAACACACAATGTATATAGCTTCACATCAAAATCAACCACACTTTCTCACACAGCACACTGTGACGAATCACCCACTGCATGCTACTGACAACACCTATTTCATTGATTGTTTGCTGTGCCAACCGCTTTGATTTCATGAGAAAGCGGTATACAAAATCCGTTTAAATAAATAAAAAAATAAATAAATAAATTCTTTCTTTTTTCAGCAGCTGGTCTTCCAAGACCTGCGTGGGTGTCTGGGGCTTTCCTACTTGGGTTTCCCCATTCAGCCGCACAGGTGCTGGGGTTCCCTTTTCAGCACTGTCTTTTTGCTGTGGCCCAGCTTCTGTTTTTGGTGTGGGTTTTTTTTTTTCACTGTCTCTTTTACACTTTGCTACTGCAGTGTTAAGCCACATGGCCTGATTCAACCATTGACCCCCCCACTGTTTTTTCTCCACAGCTGTTTATTTTTGTCCTTTTGTAGCTGCATAGCCAGGGGTACCACTTTTTTTTTTTTTTACATTTTGGGACTCCTCCCATGGAGGGCTGATGCCTTTTCTGTAGACCTGCCTTTTTTTCTGGCCTTTTTCCCGCCAGTGAGCACCGCTGCTATTTTGGATGGCAGACTAATCCTGATGGAGGCAAAGCTTGGTGGGAAGGCTTTACCCACAGACCTATTGGCTGCTGGGGGTCCTTTGGGGCCTCAGGGCTTTCTATTTTCAACTCGCACTGCAGCTCTTGAATAGCTCATGGGCTGTATTAGTTCTGACCAGCTGCTTGGCAGCCCCTTTCATGGAGACCTAAGGTCTAGCTATCCCCTCTGAGGACCCGGGACTCATGAGAACTCCTATCAGGGACATCTAGGAGGGTCATGGTCCCTTCTTTGCTCTTGCGCTTTTCTATTCCTCCAGGAGCCCTACTGTATCCCCTATGGTGGTTGAGAGACTAAAGTGACATTTCTTTCGCTGGAAGGTTAGTCGGGAGGGAAAGGAGTGGTAGTTCCTCTAGGGCAGAGCTACTCAATTCCAGTCCTGGTGGCCCGCAATCCTGCAGGTTTTTGGGATATCCCTAATGATATGCATGAGATATATATGCATTAGAGAGAGCCTGCCAACCTGACTGGTGTTTGGCCCTCCAGGGCTGGATTTGGAGACCCCTGCCTTACACCTCTGTCATTTAAGATTGTGAGTAGGCAAGGTACAGATGTTCTAGACATCAAAAAGGTTAGAGTTTGTCACATTCCTCCTTGCTTCTCACCACCACCAAAATATTGTCTATTAGACAACTTTTTGGTGGTGTTGAGAATCTAGGAGGAATGTGACACATTCTATCTACCCTTTTGATGTCTAGAACATCTGTACCTTGCCCACTCACAATCTTAAATGACAGAGGTGTAAGGCAGGAGTCTCCAAATCCAGCCCTGGAGGGCCACAAACCAGTCAGGTTGGCAGGCTATCTCTAATGCATATATATCTCATGCATATCATTAGGGATATCCCAAAAACCTGCAGGGTTGCGGGCCACCAGGACTGGAATTGAGTAGCTCTGCTCTAGGGGAACATTAGGATTTCTGTGTTCTGCTTTTGCACTGTTGGCCCTTGTTTTATGCCAGGCAAGCCCTCGCAACATGTGTCCCCAACAATGTAAAACACCAAACAGTATCCTTTTCTCGCTACACTTCTTATGTAGATAGTTTACCCTGTTATCCAAGTTCCATATCCTGTTAATTGTAATGACCAGACATATGCAACTTGTCAGATGTTTCTGTTCCATGTAAACCGCGCTGATGTCGAATAGTGCGGTATATAAGAAATGTTAATAAATAAAAATAAAAATGCCCTTGCAGGATGCTATAACAGCTCTGCAGGTGAGATTAGCAGATGGGTTATGCTTGGTGGATATCTGGTGGTCTGCTGCGTTCTACTTCTCCCTGACCCTATGCAGCGACACATAGTATTTTAGGGAGGAACCCTTGAACTGGGCCTTTAAGATCCTATGGTTCTGTCTGAGCAGTTTCCTCGACCCCAGGACGACTGGGTCAGCCTTTTGGGCCCCCTGGTATGGGAGTCTTGTTTCTTGACTGAACTGAACGCAGTAGAGAGAGAGGCTGTGTATGAGGAGTCTGCTTTGGAGGATTGAGGTCCTTAAAAGGTTGCTGTGTGTGTCTGGAAGCTAGCTATCTGATGGATTCATGCTCTTCTAGTAGCCTTGTGGCTCTGGTCATATGTCTCTGTCTCTGACCCCTTGTTCCAAGGTTGAGGCTGTTCGCTCAAACTCCACCTGTCATTTCTAAGCTGGTTGGGCCAAATGGGCATCAAGCTCAGTCTCCTTTAGGATATTAGGAAGACTATCTAGGTGACTGCTGCTGACTAAGAGTAGACAGAAAGGAAACTGAACCATAGTGGCAGTGGCATATAGGCTAGTTGGCAGTGCTGGCACAACCCTTCATTGATGGATGCTGGCTCAAAACGTGGTTGAGCAGTTTCCCTTAAGGGTTGCTTGCTCTTCAGAGTTAAGCTTGCCCACAGGGACTCCTGAAAGTGAGGCCTAAAGGTGCAGAGAACTCCTTTTTGTAAGGCTGTGTGTAGAGTCTAGAGAGATCCTCATACTTCTGGGGGTCCTTTGGGTCCTCAGTTGCAGTTGGGACTGTGTCACTTCCATGACTTTGTTGGGATCCTGCAAGCCCTGAGGTTCAGCTGGTTTGTGTGTAACTTTGGCTGTTCTCTCTGAGGCGTAATCAAGGTTGGACATGTTAGCTCCTTCTACAAACGGCCTACATTTTTATCCCTTGAATTGTAATGTGCATTCCTTATCATCATGCTAGACCTGTCCAGATGGGAGGTGGAGGCAGACTTGAGCGACTTTCAGTGATGTTGTCATTTGGTATATCATCTGGTACAGCCCTGAGAGAAGCCAGTATTGTGTGCCTTCAGCAGGTGGCAAGATGTGTGGACTGGTACAGCCGTGTAGATAGGCCTGACTCTTCTTGCTCATACTATGGTGCAGTGGCCTTAGGATTAAGTCCAGAAGGGACCAGTAGTACTTGGAGCAAGGGTGTGCCCTTGACTCCTTGAGCTGACAACCACTCTTGTGCTGTATCCCAGTGGAGCAGGAGGACCCCCATGGAGCCCTTGAGAGGGGTTGGTAAGTTGGGTCCAAGTCTGCTGGGCTTCCCCAGGCTTGTGTGGGTACAGTACCCCCCCCCCCCCCCTTTTTTGCCACCATGGTTTTCAGCCATGTGGCAAAATGTAGTCTGCAGACCCCTAGCTATTGATTTTATTTTTTTTTAACCATGGCTGCTGTTTTATTGTCCCTGTTTGGCTGCAAAGCCCAGGGCACCTTTTTGCCTTCATTTGCTCCTTCTTCCTTATTTTTCTTTTCTGCCAATGAGCCCCTTAGACACTTCAGATGGTGGCTTGGCTTGATAAAGGCAGAGCATGAAGGGGTAGCCATAGTCACTTGCTGGGTGGCCCTGCTTGAGCTGGCTATATTCAGTTTTGACTAGCTGCTTAGCAGTATTCTTGCAGGGGGGGGGGGGGGGGGGGGGTGGGATGGCGATCCTGGGGCCTGGGCATCCTCCCTGGGGGACCCAGAACCCATGAGTGCTTCTGGCATGGTCAGCTAGAGGAATCACAGTTCCAGTTTTGCCCTTGTACTTCTCTGTTCCTCTGAGAGCCTTACCTTTTCCCTTCGAGAATTGGGTTGAAAGTCTTGTGTATTGTAAAGGTCCTGAAAAGTGAGGATGATGGAGAGGTAGTCCTCCCTCACACCCCCTAGGGGCTGGTTGGGATCTCTGTGATATCCTTTTTTTCTCTACAATGTCTGGATTATGCTATTGCAAGATGTTATGATGGCTCTGCTGTTTTGCAGAGATGGGTTTTGGGTGAGGTTAACAGGTGGATCCCTTTTATACTTGGGGGATCCATTAGACTGCTACGTTCATGCTGCCTCCTTTCAGAAGGAAATTCTCAAACTGGACACCTGGGTTCTAACCTGTGTCTGCTGTTTTCTCAGCCCCCAGGCAAGCTGGATCAGCACTTCGGGTCTCCTAGGGTAGAGGTCCTGTTCACAGATGGGACATAGTGCATGACTAGCCCCGTAATGGGAAGTGCTACGTGTTGTCTGTTTTGGAGGCACAAGGCCTTTAAGAAGGCCTTGGCAGGAGCCATCTTAGGGTTAAGGGGGTACTGTGTACATTCTTGGGGGTAGTCCTTGGATGAGGGCGCAAGGCTCTACCAGTAGTTTTGTGATTCTAGTCATAGGGCTATGGCCCTTGTTTCTAAGGCTGCAGGTTTGTTCTCTGGAACACCTAGCCTTGGTTGGGTCTAATGTTTAAACCCAGCCTTTTTCCAGATCCTAGGAGACTTGCAGCAGGCTGCCTAGGTGGCTGTGGTGACTGCTGCTGCTTAAGGCCATTTTAGAGTCTCCTCCAGATGACAGTGGTAGTATTGGCCATTAGTTCCATGCTGGCTCCAATTTGTGCAGAGCATTCTCTCTTAAGGGAGAAGCTAGTCCATAGAGACTCCTGGAAGGCAGACATAGAAGGCCCAAGGGGCCTTGCAAAGCCATGAGCAATCATGAGTACTGTTACCCTTGGATGACAGTGAGCCTGTCGTGGCTTTCTTTACAGTAGGAATGCTCCTTGTGGAGCTGCTGGTGTGCTTGAGTTTCCACCATGGTGCCTTTGGAAGCCTATAATCCCCTCAGTGAGTGCCAGCTGTCCCTCCTGAGGTGTGGCCGGAGAGGGTTTAACATTGCCTATTCTTACTGGGAAAATCTGTACCATGGAGTTTTGTTAGCAGCTTCCATAAGCTATCTCTTTTATCCCTTAACTTTCTGGTTCAGGCCAGTCTGGGGCTTATGATGTGCTCTATTTGAAATACAGCAGTGCTTCCCTGGTAGTCACCCTTTGTGTCTCTGCTTGGTGGTGGATGTTTGTGGATGCTCTTCAGCGCCTCCTCTAATGGCTGATTGTTTTCTTCCCATACCCTCTGCGATGGGACCAGGGATGTTATCTCTGATATATGGGTATCTGGGGAGGGAGGTTCTTCTTAACTTGTTCTGGTCCTAGTGCCGGTTGACTTCAGATTCAGAGTCTCATTTTTGTATGGGATCCTTCAAATCTGTCATTGCATTGCTCATGTAGTAGATGCTCTTACCTCACCATGGCATTTGTCATTTTTCCATTGTGGTCAGCTTTTCTCTGTTTCTGTGTTCTAGGCCATGTCTTCAATTTTGGGCTTTGCTTTGGACCTAGATGTGACTTCCCATATCTATACCAAGGTGACATTGGCACCTTTATGCATACAGAGGGCCCAGCTGTGCATACCTGGATGTCTAACTGACCCAGTCACACTCTTCAGTGAAGGCTAATATGACACAGTTGAGGTCTGGCTGAGCTGTGTCTGAAAAGGCTTTGAGAACTGGGACAGCCTGGGGGTCAGTTCCATATTTTCCTTTCCTTGGAAACAGGCCCTCAGTCTAGTGTGCACAGGCACCACTTCTAGAAATAGTGCCTAATCTTCTGGTCTCCATGTTACCCTGTCATTCAGGAGATGATGGGGTAGTTGAAGTAGTGGTTGGTGATTCCATCATCTTAGTTGCCTTTCTGGTAATATACTGTTAAGTATAGATACGGTTTTTTTTCTACTACAAATTATTGTTCTATGTACAACATTTGTAACTACACTGTTATGTTGAGTTCTATGTAAACCACCTTGAATTGTAGAAAGCAGTATATAAAAACTTTAAATAAATCATCTCATATTGGGGGTGCATTCAGAGTACCGGAAGGTTTCCTCATCTCAGAAGCCAGCTGGAAGGGCTGGATGTATGAAGCTCAATCCAGTTGGCCCAGGAACTCTGTCACCTTCAGGAGGCTTCCTGGGGGATCTTGCTTCCTCTAGTGCAGTGGTTCTCAGCCCCATTTGCTGCAAGGCCCACATTTAAAATTCAAACATTTTTGTGGCCCTCGTGTTAAATAAAGTTAATAAACTAATAAAGTGCTTTATATTTATACTATAAATATAACTTTATAAAGTATTATGTTTTTCTCTAAAGGTTTAACTGCGTATTGAATGGTACACAAAAGTTCTTTTCATTTACCTTTATTGTTAAAGATGGCACTGTTTCCGGTTGGATAGCATGTGTATTCTGGTTGGAATTTGTGACAAACACACTCGAAGATCATCCTCCACGTTCATTCTTGACCGATATTTGGTTTTCATGGCAGTCAATGCAGAAAATGAAATCTCGCATAAATAAGTTGTTGAAAAAGGTAGAAGAACTTTCATTGCCAGGGCTGACAACAATGATATTCCAGTGAAACATTACACAAAAATGAAGAGAGATCCACAGCGGGGTTATTAAATTTGATTTGTAATGTGCGATCGCTAGACAGCTCCACTAATTCTTCTTGTGCACGACCGGTTAATTCAGAGAATGCACACTGAAAAGGATTACGAATCCAGTCGTAAGCTTCAATGTCTTCATGCGTGAAGAATTTGTCAAAATATTCAGCAAGAGATGTCATGTGCTCTTTGATTACACCAGTGACCCCTTTCAACATCTCGCCATTAACTTCATTGCTCTCTATAAATTGACAAAACAAGTCAAACATATCTTGTGAATTGTTTCTCGAGTCGTATGCACCAAAGTTGTAACTTCTTCTTAAAGGCTGCAACTTTGTCGTATGTCTTGAGTATACTGGCATATTTACCCTGCAGTGATATGTTCTAACTGTTCAAAAGGCTAAAAATGTCAGCAAGGTAGGCCAGCATGGCAAGCCACTCAGTATCAGCGACTTTAGCTGCCAGGTCAAGATTGTTCAGTCAAAAACTGCAACAATTCTAAACGAAGCTCAAACACCCTTGCAAGAACGTTTCCTCTGGACAGCCAACGCACAGCCGAGTGCAATAGGAGATGCTTGTGTTTCTGCATCTGACTCAGTACAAAGTTGAGCAAGTAATCGTCTGTTCACAGTTCTAGTTCTAATGAAGTTTACAATCTGTACACAGTCTTCGAGTACAGATCCCAGAGTTTCATTCAACTTCTTTGAAGCCAATGCCTCACGATGGATCATGCAATGGGTGCCTACAATCTCGGGTGACACTTGCTTTATGCGAGTTACAACACCACTGTTGGAGGTCAGTCATTGTGGCAGCACCGTTGGTGCAAACACCGATGCAATTCGTCCACTGCAGTCCAAAAGTTGTGGAAAAATCGTTTAAAACACGAAATATTTCATTGGCCGTCGTTCTCACTGGCAATGACTTGCAAAAAATAAATTCCTCTTGTATACCATTTTGCCAACAATAGCGAACATAAACAAGCAGCTGTGACTCGCCGGCGATGTCAGTTGACTCATCTAATTGAATAGCAAACTTAGTAGATTGTAATCGTTCAGTTAGCTGTGTGACAATGTCTTCGGACATTTCAGATATTCTTCTGCGGATAGTATCGTTTGAGATAGGAATGCTTTTCAGTTTTGTAGCATATTCTGAGCCGAACAATACATCACAAATCTCAACAGCGGCTGGCATGATAAGATGATCTCCATTTGTGTGCGGTTTCTTTGATTTTGCGATTCTCTGGGCAGTCAAGTACGATGTACGATTTTCATTGAGAGTGACTCTTGTTTTTAATACTGTCTTCTGTTTACTATATTCCTCGGCTTTACGTTCAAAAAAATCTTTGGTTTTATTCTGTAGATTTGGATGTCTTGTAGTTAGATGACACATTTTCGTCGGCTTCATTGCCTCATTAGAGAGGATTTTCAAACAAATAACACACTGTGGCAGATTTCGGTCATTTGCTGATGGAACGAAACCGTACTTAATATACTCCACATCATATTTTAGAACATATTTAGTTTTCTTAAAAGTATCAACTTTAACATCGTCTCGATCACAATCACTTCGCTGCCACTACTATCAATTTGTTTGCGTGAAGTCGAAGGCTTACGTTTCACAAATCGATCTATTGCCTGCCTCAAATGGCTCTGGGTCTCACTCTCATGCGCACAGCCGCTCACAGACGCGTGGCTGGCTGCCTGCCTCAAATGGCGCTGGCCGGGTCGTGCTCTCATGCTGCGTGTGTGTGCGCTGCTCTCACAGTCACACTCACACTCACACTCACACAGCAGCGACTCAGCAGTGAGCAGGCAGCAGTTAATTGAGCTCCTGTCGGGCGGGGGGCGGCTCGTGCACAACTTACTTGAGTCCTGATTGGTTGGTGAGAGTGATGAATCTTATCTGATGATGATGAGCATAAGACCGGAAGTGACGTGACTAACGTCATGTAACTGGAAATGACAACTCGCCGGCGCGGTGACGCATGGTCTTTAAAAAAAAAACCCAAACTTTCCCAATGAAAATCCCAAGATTTGATCAAAAACCCCACGCTCTCGTGAAAAAAGCCAGAGTGGTCTGATTTCAGCGCGGCCCACAATACTCCCTGTCATGGCCCACCTTTGGTCCGCGGCCCACGGGTTGAGAACCACTGCTCTAGTGCAAGAAGTGGGCTGTGTGTTCTTGAACACTGCCCCCTAGTGGTGGTGTGTGTCTGGTACTGCAAGAGGCCTTGTGGGGCTAGAGTGCTTCTCACAGATCTAGAGCTGTGTTCTTGAGTAGCATGTCTGATGGACCTGTTTGCTGTGCACATCACAAGCTCCAGTAGTGGGCAGTCTGACTTCGATGCTGGAATTTTGTGAGTATGACTGAAGTAAGAGCTCTGCTCTCCTGTGAGCAACCTTACTTGTCATTTTTGACATCATCCTGAAGTGCTGGAGGTGTGATACCCAAGCCAGTTGGCCCAGGGACTCTGGCTCCTCAGGAGTCTTCCTGGGCAGTCCTCTGTTTGGAAGCCAGAATGATGAGTTGGAGAGGTTCAGGCTTCTCCTAGTGGACAAAGTGGGGCTGTGCGTTCTCACAATGCTCAGGCAGTGATGTATCTACTAAGAAAGCAGAGTTTGCGGTGCTGGGGTGAGAACTACCCCCCACCGAGATGATATCTCTCTTTTTGCATGATGCTTGCCTTCTATCCATCCCAAGAGGTACTGGTTCAAGGCTAGCCTCTTAACACAGCATAAAAAAGAAAAGGCAATTTAGATCTGTGTCAGGTGGTAGAGCATCTGATTGTCTTGATGGCTGTGCACATCGCAAGCTTTGGCAGTATGCAGGCTGACTTCTGTGTCGTAACTCTGTAGACAACCCTCTGTCACTCAAACATACTACACCCAGTCCCCCCGGCCCCCCCAACCTAAATCCACTTGGTCAGACACACTTGAACATAGAAGCCTCAATTGGACACTTACAGGGTCACTCATGCCTTCTTCCCCTTCCCTTCTCCTCTACCTAAAATGAAGACTGCCCTGATAGCTCTGTGGCTGTGAAAGAGTTTAAGATACAGACTAGCAAACTAGACTCTGTTTCTTGAGCTTGATGAGTACATCATATAATGACTTTAAAGGCATAGATTTACATATTTCTTCTGAATCTTTATTTATTTTTGTATACCGCGCTCTTTAGTATCGGTGCGGTTTACATGTATACTGTTTGTTGTTGTTAAGTGCCGTCGAGTCGGAGTCGACTCATGGCGACCCTCTGGATAGCTATCCTAAATTGTGTTCGGTCTTCAGTCAGGCGGCTCATTGTTGACAGACTGGTACCCGTAGCTGCTGTTATTGTAGCAATCCATCTCATTGCTGGCCTTCCTCTTTTGCGTTGACCTTCTATCTTGCCAAGCATGATGTCTTTCTCTAATGATCTCTCTCTTCGCATGATGTGTCCGAAGTATGAAAGTTGAAGTCTTGTCATCTGAGCTTCTAAAGAAAGCTTAGGTTTGATCTCTTCTAGTACCGACTGGTTTGTTCTTCGGGCAGTCCATGGTATACACAGTATTCGCCGCCAGCACCATAATTCAAAGGCATCAATTTTCTTCCTGTCTGTCTTTTTCACTGTCCAGCTTTCACATCCATATGATGTTATTGAAAATACCATGGCTTGAACAAGTCGAATCTTTGTATGGAGAGAGACATCTCTGCTCTTGAGAATCTTATCTAGGTCTTTCATAGCCATTCTGCCAAGAGCAATGCGTCGTCTGATTTCTTGACTGCTTGTTGCTTCTTTACTGATAGTTGATCCAAGTAGGTTAAAGTTGTTCACGATTTCAATTTCTTCTCCTTCAACGATGAACCTGTTGATTATGCCAGTTGTCATGATCTTTGTCTTCTTTACATTAAGGTGCAGGCCCATTTTGACACTATGTTTTTTTGATTGTGAGAAGCAAATGTTTCAGATCATCTTCACTTTCAGCCAGTAATGTGGTATCATCAGCATAGCGAAGGTTGTTGATGAGTCTTCCACCAATCTTCACACCTCTGTTGTCTTCATACAGTCCTGCTTCTCTGATGATTTGTTCTGCATATAAATTAAACAGGTAGGGGGAAAGTATGCAGCCTTGTCTTACACCTTTGCTTATTTTAAACCATTCTGTTTCTCCTTGTTCCGTTCGAACTGTTGCTTCTTGATCAATGTACAGATTACGCAAGAGAACAATCAGGTGTTCTGGTATACCCATGCTTCTTAATGTGGCCCAGAGTTTCTCATGGTTTACACAGTCAAAAGCCTTGCTATAGTCGATAAAGCACAAATAGATATCCTTTTGGTATTCTTTAGTCTTTTCAAGGATCCATCTCACATCCGCAATGATGTCTCTCGTTCCTCGCCCTTTCCTGAACCCTGCTTGCACTTCAGGTAGTTCTTGTTCTAGGTATGGCTGTAGTCTCTTTTGAATAATCTTCAGTAGAATCTTGCTGGCATGTGGGATCAGAGCGATTGTGCGATAATTTCCACAGTCAGTTGGATCACCTTTCTTTAGTATTGGTATAAACACAGATCTTTTCCAGTCAGTTGGCCATGATGTTGTCTTCCATATTTCTTGGCAGAGCCTTGTAAGGTACGGTAACAGCTGCATCATATTGCTGCAATACTTCTATGGGAATGCTATCAATGCCTGGTGCTTTGTTCTTTGATAAGGCTTTCAATGCTGCTTCAACTTCTTTCATCACCAATGGTTCCTGATCATAAGGTATAGGTTGAAACGGCTGTTGGTCCACTTGATTTTTATCATATAAAAACTCTGTATATTCCTTCCACCTTTTCTTGATCTTCTCAGCATCATTCAACATAGAACCTTGAGCATCTTGTAACATTCCAATTCGAGGCTGGAACTTTTCCTTTAACTCTCGCAGCTTTAGGAAAGCCGATCTTGTTCTTCCTCTAATAGTTTCTGCTTCTATTTCCTTGCAAGTGTCATTGTAGTACTTTTCCTTGTCCTGTCTTGCTGCACGTTGGAAATCTCTGTTGAGTTCTGCGATTGTCTTTCTTCTCCTTTGGCTTTAGCTTCTCTGCGTTTCTGGGCAATTTTTCAGAGTTTCTTCCGTCATCCATTTTGGGCCGTTTTTGCTTTTTCACCTTTTGTAGAGACTTCTCGCTTTCTTTCCAGCACAACCTTCTTGATGTCATTCCATAACTCTTCCGGAGCTCTGTCATTTGTATCTAAGGCAGCAAATCGATTTTGCAGGCAGTCTTTAAATTCCAGTGGTATATTCTCAAGGTCATATTTTGGTGCATTCATGAGTGGTTTGCTCTTTTTCAACTTTAGCTTGAGTTTGCATACTAGTAGTTGATGATCTGTACCACAGTCAGCTCCAGGTTTTGTCTTTGTTGATGTTACAGAGCTTTTCCATCGTTGATTTCCACAGATGTAGTCAATTTGATTTTTATACAATCCATTGGGTGAAGTCCATGTGTACAGTCGTCGCTTGTGTTGCTGAAAGAAGGTGTTTGAGATGAATAGATCATTGGTCTTGCAGAATTCTATCAATCTTTCTCCAGCTTCATTTCTGTTGCCAAGTCCATATTTTCCAACTACTTTGCCTTCTTCTTTGTTGCCAACTTTTGCGTTCCAGTCACCCATGACTATCAGGATATCCTGTTTGCATGTTCTGTCAATTTCAGCTTGTACTTGTTCATAGAACTCTTCAATTTCATTCTCTTCTGCAGCTGTTGTTGGGGCATATACTTGAATTATAGTTGTGTTGATAGGCAATCCTCGTAGACGAATAGAGATTAAGCGTTCGCTGACTGCATTGTATTTCATTACAGTTCTTGCAAGTTTCTTCTTTATTATAAATGCAACAACACCATTTCTTCTTCTTTGTCTTTCATTTCCAGCATAGTAGACCATGTGATCATCTGATGCAAAGTGCCCGATGCCAGTCCATTTCAGTTCGCTGACACCCAACAGATCAAGTTGTACACGTTCCATTTCATTCTTGACCACTTCCAACTTCCCTTGGTTCATGCTTCGTACGTTCCATGTTCCAATGTGTAAGACATCTTTACAGCTTCTGACTCTCATTTCATGCGCAGTTACATCAGCAGTCAGACTTCCCGAAGGCTTTGATCCAACCACATCATAAATGCTGGCTTTACTCTGAAAAGTCTTCAGCTCTTCCCCAGTAGCTAGTTGAGTGCCTTCCGACCTGGGAGTCTCATCTTCCAGCACCATAGCACAATTTGTTTTTGTTTGTAACTATCCATTGGGTTTTCATGGCAAGATACAGAAGTAGATTGCCGGGCCTTCCTTCTGCGCAGTTTAAGTTTGGTGTTGTTGCCGTTGTCACAGAAATGTGATCCTCCGCCGTCAACACTATCCCATTCTGCTGCTGCCCAGTACTAACATGTACTTTTTATTCCCTTGTCCCCGAAGGGCTCACAGTCTAAGTGTACCTGAGGCATTGGAGGGTTAAGTGGCTTGCCTAAGCCACAAGGAGTGGCCATGGGACTAGAGACCCCAGTCCCTCCGGCCTGAGGTTGCTTGTCCCCATGCGGGAATTGAACCCTCGGCCCTCCGGCCTGAGTAACCTGTCCCAACTACTGAGCCACTCCTCCCTTTAACGAACACAATTGATGTAATGCCAGCTATGTTTAAGTAATAATTTGCTTTGTTTTGTTTACCATCTGGGATCATGTGAATTTTCAACACTCAAAATGGGGGTCACATTGGAAAAAAGATTGAGAGAGGCACTGCTGTATAGCTGCCTTAATGGTTATCTAGTCTTAATGACTCTCTGCTGTATGGGTTTCTTAATGGGTATCTAGTTTGTGACTAGTTGCTATGTGTACTGCCTACTAGTGAATGAGAAGCATAGCAATATCTATTGCCGGGAGAGGGGGGTGGGGGGGGGGGGAGATGGACAGTGGCACCCTGTGATTAAACTATAAAATTCATCCTTTGAAATCTGACAATGACTCACGTTTTCTTACTTGGTTTCTTTTTTATGATTCTTTCCCAACGAAAAGAATGTTTGGGTACTGTTTTTTTTTTCAAACTGCCCCTTCCCCTTCCCTTCTAGGTTAGATACATCCAAAATTTCTTACTGGAAGCATTTAACTGCAAGCAGCAAGAGTGCCCTCTTCTGAGTAAAATGTGTGACTGGGCAGGCAAACATTCTTTTGCAAGTCAAAAATAAGAACTGATTATGCTGCCTTGCTTTTCTCTGAAGAAGTGCATTTGTCCACCAGTCTTGCCTTTAATATACTTTTCCTTTTCTTTTTGCCTTTCCTAATAGAATATTGGGTTAAACTGAAATTTTATATTACCTAATTTCAGAATGTGCTTAGGCGGGTTATGGTTAAATTTTAAGTCTGAGCATGTTTTGCTTTTGAGGATCAGAGGTCTTCATTTTTACATGGTTCTGTACAATTTTCTGTAATTTCAAACCTCTTCTGGTTAATTTTAGTCTCATGATTATAACTAAGAACTGGAAAACAAGCTTTATGCTTTAAATGTAAAATCATTTTCAACTCATACTGTAATTGTGGGTTTTTGAAGGCAGTAGCAGTGTAATTATACAAATTAAAATTATTTGCAAGACCTTATAACATAGCCAAAATGTATAGAGCATCATCAATTATGTGATCCATCTCTGCAGGTTAATACCATTGGCACATAGTTTTGCTGTTTATGTTGTTGCTTCTGAGTTGTTCATGCCATGCAAGTGAGAGAAACTGGGCTCTGATTAACTTTAGAGCTTCTGTATGCCTGCTACTTCGATGTTATGGTTTGGTATCAACTGCTTTAAATACCTTCAAAATTTTATTTTGATTTTTGCATTCACATTACTATGGAAGGGTTTGTGTTTTGAAGGTTCAGTTCTAGCTCCCTTTTTGCACTGACTTTATTTTTTTTTGTTGATGGAAAAAAATGCTTTGAAAATTGGCAAAGAAAAAACAGCTGAGAACAGCAGTGTTTCCCTGCCATCACCACCTTTTGTGTCAGCAGTCCTTTGCATTTCCACCCCTTTACGAACAGAGGATTGGCTAATGCTTTAGTGGGAGGAGGGAATGAGATTGTTTTTCTCCTCTGTGTGACATCACTCTATTTGTCTTGGTGCTCAAAGCTCCCCAGGCTCATTTATGAGCTTCTGCTGGGGAAGAAGAAAGTGAATTGTGTGGTGTTCCTTTTTGAATTTAAGGAGGAACTGTGCTGTTGGATAAAAAAGGTTGAAGACACTTACTTAATAGGGAATTTTGTTTCTTTTAAATAGAATCACAGAACTGGACTAAACTGCATTTAATAGTTTGAAAAGCCCTGCCTTTGTGCTGTTTTCACTACTGCTGCTTGCTCAATCTAATGTGCTACAAGGATGAGCCCAGCATTCGGAGCCATGGAAGTGGAACACTATGCCAAGGGAGTTCTGCTCGAGCCTTTCCTCCATCAGGTTGGGGGCCATTCATGTGTCCTTCGTTTTAAACGACAAGACTATCTGTAAACCTCTCATCCAAAGGGAGCATCAGTTCTATGAAACTCTTCCTACAGAAATACGTAAATTTACACCTCAGTATAAAGGTAAGATTTTTAAATGTGTTGTCTTCTGGATATTTCTAGTCCGTCATTTGTTCCTAAAAAGCCCTCTTCATTGTTGAAGAGGTTTTAGGCTATTTCTTTTCATATTTGTTGTTGATGTCAGAGGCAGGCTCTGATGCGAGGGGTGAGATGTTTGCCACTGGGTCTCTGGGCTGACTTACAGCTTTAGAGTAGCGCAGCTCTGCTGATGGTAGCTTTCGTATCTCCCACAGGTACAAATGGGTAAGTGATTTCCATTGAGACCAATGTTTGACAACATTTTGATTGTTCTTGGTCATATTATGGACCATATTCATATTTGTGTTTTTTTCTCTCTTTCTCTCTCTTGTGTTCTCTTTACTTTTAAACATCTTTTCAGATATTGGGTAAGGTTACTTGATTTCAGGTTACATAGAAGTTTGGCTGTGTTTTGTTTAAACTTTATTTAACTCAGCTGTCTTAAGTACTGTAAATGAGCACACAAGAGAGCAACAAGGAATGTTTGCAGTTTGTTTCAGCCTTTATGGAAATGAAACTTCGTGGAAATTAGCTAGGCAAGGATGAAGTAGTCGTCACGAAGCTGAGTCAGATGGTATGTAGGCACTGAAATTCCAGTTCTGTGAACATTACAGTAGTTAGCATCCTTTGCTCTTCCTAGGACAGTCTGAAGGTACTTAATTTTATAAAATGTTTTAATGCACTTCTCTCTCTTTATTTTAAGGGGTAACCTTTTTTTTTTAAATATTTTATAAACAAAGTGAAAAGGTCACCATTTTTTAAGTTATGGTTCACACAGTGTGATAGCATGTAATAGTATGTATTTAGTGTCTATTTTCATAGTTGGGGGTGGGGGGAGGCCTGATTTGGTCTCTATTGTTTTTATTTTTTTCCAGGAGAAAGCCAAAGAGCATTTGCTAGCTGGCTGCCCCTCCCCCTTTTTTTTTCTCCTGTAGGCCATCCTTTGGTGCTTGGCAACAGGGCTTCTGCTCTCCCTTCCCAGCTACTGTAAGTCCCAGTGCTGTCTGCTCTGCCTAGAGCTCTGCCATCTGGCCCAGTGATGAGAGCAGCAAGAACTGTGCACAGAGGCAGAGTTAAAGGACTGTAAGGAAAACCACTCTGCCAATTTGTACCAGCATTTCATCGATAACAGCTGAACCGGTCATATATATCAGTATTGGGAGAAATATACTACCTCAGAGACTTTTACAAAATCCAAAGCTGTGCACTAGAGACTCTGGTCATGAACAGAACCAAGAAATTAAAGCAAAAGGCTCACCATGTTTTTATGTACCATTCTGATTTTATTTTGTATTTGTGTGTTCACAATACTACATAATCAGCATCAATAATTTGTGTCTTTCTTATTAAAACAAAACAAAAAAAATCCCATACAAAAGAATCCTTCAAAAAATAAAACAAACCTGTTAATAAACTTGGTAATTACAGGTGGAGGCCTTTCAACTAGTATTTGTTGTATTGTGCTGTTTTGTTGTTTGGCTCTTCTTGCCTTCTCCTGTACATTTTGAAAGCTATTAACCTTTTACCAGATTTGGGTGAGAGGTGAATGCTTTAGGCTTTGCTGTACTGCAAAACTTAAAAGCGTCTTTGTTTCTGTGCAGGATATATTTTTTTTCTGCAAGATGTAAATAGGAAATGTTTTTTACATCTCTATCAGGGCTAGACAAGTTCATCAATAATAAAAAGATGAATAAACATTTTGAATTGAAAATGTCTCCTGTTATTATTTGGTCCTTATTTGCCCATGTGCTTTGGAGGGAGAAGACTCTCTTGTCTCAACATTGCTCATGTCTTTGACAATGAATTGTCTTTATGTCAGATATGTGTCTGTCCAGGTGTTTTGGTATTTGTTAGGTTGACAGATGAGTTTTGGCCTGTGGCAGGATAAAAACTAAGGATTGGGTAAGAGCAATATAATATGCTGTTCAAGTATAACGCTGTTCATTAAGCCTATTCATGTGCTGTCACTGTAAGCTTTAAATGGTTTCTCTTCCCCCTCCTTTCTTGCTGTCCTAGGTGTGGTGTCCGTGAGCTTTGAGGAAGATGAAGATGGAAACTTGTGTTTAATAGCATATCCATTAAATGGGGACCAGTCCAACTTGGAAAATATAGATAATTCTGACTGTGAACCTAAAAATAAAGTATCTCGATGGACTAATAAGAAAGCTGTTTTACTAGAAAATGATAACATTACCAAAGAGCGGATTAGACAGCACAGAAAGGAAGATAAAATGAAAAGGTGAGTCTTCAGTATTGATGGCAATTCTGAGTACCCCATTGATGTTTAGTGATGAGACACAGTGGATCTTGTAATTTACTTAAAATATTATAAATATATAGCTCTGTTGCAAAAGAATTGCTTGAGATGGGTTCCATATAATCTATTAAGATCTGCAAATATGAAGTCTGTAAGTATCCACAATAGTGGATGCTTGGAATAGAGCACCGCCAAGGCCAGCGCATTAATAAACCGCTCATAAGAGATAACATTGGATTTCAGTAAAGTGAAATCAAGAATAGAGTGCAGAGACAGAACAGCAGAATATCCTTCCCCACCCTAGCTATCACTCCTGTTTCATATAGTGCTTTCTCAGGGGACGCAATTAGTATTTCTTGTGAAATAGAGATGCAGCGTGTTTATTAACGGACTAATTGCTTTGCCACTGTCATTTGATAGGATTATTTGTGTGCTATGTAGAAAAGTACAGAATGGTTTAATAAGTGGAGGGATAGGTTTGAGATGGAAGTGTTCAGCTGAGCAATTAAAACTTTTCCTTTAACAAATAATTTCACTATTTCACTCTTATTGGTTGCAGAAAACTGTCTCTAATGCTCAGTCTTTCACATATATACCTCAATGTTAAAACACATTTGATGTAAATATCTTGTCAAATTTGCAGTGACTTTCTAAATTAAAGAGTTGTATTGAACTTTGTTTTTATTTCTTGTTTTATAGTCATAAATTAGATGATGAACTTGAATGGCTGAAGAAATCTGAAGTCTTATATTATAACTTAGAGAAGAAAGGACATGTTAGTTCACAGTTTAAGCTTAATCCTTGGAGTATGAAATGTCATCAGCAACAGTTACAGCGCATGAAAGAGAACGCAAAAACATCGAAATCAATACAGTATCCTTTTTTTTGGGGGAAAAAAGCACCACATTAAATTCTTTACAGTCTCTACTTCCGAATGCCTAAGCATGATGTAGGCAAGTAACAACACATTGCTAAAGACCTAGTTAATTCTTCGAGTAGTCTGCTGACAAGTTTCGTGAGTTAATCTGATGCGGGGATGAAATGACTCCATTCTGTTCTGCTTTTATCAAGATAATAAATGTTGTTCTCATTAAGGAAAGCAGAACAGCAGTTCAAATAGTAGGACCAGGAAGGAGCTTCCTATTTAATGACATTTTAGTTGGGTTAGATATGTTTTGATAGTGACCTCTTTCTTTAGAGGTGGTATTGCCAGAAGGTACAGCACTATCATTGTTTTAATGGTATCTGCTGCAGAAAGGATCATTCCAATTCCAAATGCACTAATTTTATTATACAGTAAATATGTTTTATTAACTACTGAGGAGTAATTTTTAAAAACCATTCACACATGTAAAATAGTGTTTCTCTGTTGTCAACCTACTCCATTCTGGACTGGTCTGGCAATGTCCCTCAGCTAGAACAAAGGCTTGTGAGTTCTGCCTTATATGGGGAGCCATGTAACTAAATGCCCTTCAATATTTCTCTGTCTCCAGCGGATGGAAGATAGGTATACTATGTTCTGATGGACGAAGGATTGGTCAGTACTATTGGCCCAGTTGGAGAACTGGTAATCCAGTTGAAACCTGACTGGAGAGGGGTCTTTGTGAGATTCTTGCTGGCCCCAGGGAAATACCTGGAGGTCCTTTTCCCTTCCTTCCTGATGATTTTTACGGAGGTGGGGGCTGCTCCTCTCTCTCTAAAAAAGAAAAGCCTGCAACCTGGAAAATAAGAGAGCCTTGGTGAGCTGGCTCTGGAGGACTTTTAGGGCTGGATCAGCTTCTGAAGGAGTTCCTGTGCTGCAAGTAAGCTTCAGGGTAGGAAGTGTTTTTCTTCTGGTTTCTGCTGCCAGGTTTTTCTTCTGGAGGTGCTATATACAGTTCCTGCTTCCAGGGTAGTAGTAGTTTCCCCAAGGGGAGGGGTGGGTGGGGGGGAGTGTTTCAGCGATAGTCCTAATAGCAGCAGGACAACTGGAAGTCTCCTCCCTTTTCCACAGTCTCAGTGATTGGATGTCAGTACGAGCAGTCATCCTGTTGCAATTGTAACTGGCCTTGGGCGTTAGGGCCTCTGGAAGAAAAGTATACCCATTTGTGCCCTCTTGTCATGGGGTGTGGGGCATTCCAGCATAGTGGCTTGGCTGTTGGTAACTTCGCTTAAGTGCCCGTAGTATGCAGATTTGTCTTCAGGGTAGAGGAGGCATGCTAACTGCCGCAGGAGAGGGGTCTACTGTTCTTGGCTCTTGAGGAGTGCATAAGATTACCAGAGTTCTCGGTTATAGTGGATCCCGTCCTTCTATTGGTGATTAAAAAAAAATATTCTACCTCTGAGAGCATGTGTCTCCCTCTCTTGCTCTCTCTTAATTTTGGCAGTCAATGCATAGTTTAGTCTTTTTGCAGGCGGTCACAATACTTACAGAATCCTTTCGGCTGGTATTGCATTTTTGGACAGATCTTGCCTTTTGATTTTCATTTCATCAGATGGTTTTCAGAGGGCATTCCTGAAGACATGACAGGAATAGGTATTTTTATGACCAGTTGTTCGGTGAGAAGAATGTGAAATATCCAAGCTGTTCTTGCCAGGAATATTTCTTTACGTCTTTATAGGGACACATGTTCGCTTTGGATAGTTCTTCCTTTCCCATAGGGTTTTCACCTTCCATGTGATTCTGTAAGTCATGCCTTTCAACTTCATAAGGACTACTGCAGCACTGCAGGGAAAACCAGCGGGTCTTCACTATATGGAACATACCTAAGATCCTAATCCAGTCTTTGAAGGCACCCTATGAGTTTTGCAGTTTTTGGACTGTTTTTTGTCTTCAAGTGGCCAGAGAATGAGAAACATGAATGTGGCTTCTAAAATAACCTCCTTGTTTTTAGCAAACCATGTTATTTTTCAAACAAATTCTGTTTTGGGGGATGGGGGGTGGTCTGGTGGTTAGTAAATAAATAATTGTAGTTTTCTTTGTAGAAAATAAAAAACAATGAGCGATTATCCTAATTATCTTGAAAGTGCTTTGCATGGCTGCATTTTTGCTTCGTTCATTCAAGCAGAATTGAAAAATATTTTCAGGTTTTTACTTTTTACTAGAGTATATTTATGCCCTTCCTATATAAACAAAGGAGGGTTGTATGCATGAGCCAAAAATGTTTTCATAGATAGTTGCTCATCTCTCAGCAATTAAAACAAAACAAAGACCTGTGCTAAGTTGAGCAGTTGACGTGGTGGAAATGTGTAGTTAACCTGATGACCCATAAATATATTATGGGGCCTGTTTACTGAAGATTGCAATGGTAGTGTGCAATTGTGGCCCAGTAGCGCAGAGGCCCACGTTAATATTTTTGTGCATGTGCCTCTGTTCCCCATGCCGATATAGCATGCTGCAATTGCATGGCACTGTGCTACCTGTCATGCAGATGCATTTAACACTGCCTATTGAGATGGTGTTAAGTGACTTGCACTTAAGACAATAGTTGTGACCCATAAGGCCCACATTAACCGCACCATGCTGTCACCATCCATTCACATGCTAACTAGTTAGCTTGGGATTTTTAGCTTGGCACCCTGTGCCAAATGTCAGCACAGCACAATGCTGAGCCCTGCACTACCCAGTAGTGCAGTTTAGTAAAGATGCTCCATACCTCCTATAACATGATGCAATAGAGTCAGGGCCAGCGTGTCACACTGTGCAAGCTGTTGACTTGCACAGGGTAGCAGTTCTGGGAGGGAACAGTGGCAGGAGGAGGAAAGTGACCAGTGCCAACTCTGTGTTCTTGGGCATGTTTCACCACACTGAATCTTCTGCATGGCGGCAAGCCAAGTCTTCCAACAACACGCCACTGCTGATCTCTGTCAGCAGGTTGTAGTGGATTCCAGAGCAGTGCCCTCCTGTCGAAGCTTGCCATGGGTGGATCTCTGCAGTGCTGTAGCAGGGCCCAGAGCTGTGCCCTCCTGCTGCAGTATGCCATGTCCAATTTCCATCAGTAGGCTGTAGCAGTGGCCTGGAGCTTTGCTGCTGTTTGGCTCTCTCAGCTTACCGTCTGTTGCCATTTCCATGGTGTTCACATACAGCAGCCCTTGTCTCCATCCCTCTGGCGGGGTTTAGATGGTGGGAGACAGCTACTTACAAACGTTGCCGGCAGTGAGCACTAAGCAGGCCCTGGCTCCTCCTGCGACATCCTCTTGTAGAACAGGAGGGGAGAAACTGGACTATTTAAGGGAAGGTGAGGGAGGGCAAGCTTGATTGTGGGAAAGGGGGGAAGAGGTGGTGGGCTGTGTGGGAGGGTAAGGGGAAAGGGAAGAGGCAATACTGCAGTGTGGAGGCTGAGGAGAGAGGAGAGGAGAGGAAAGAAATTGGGCTTTGATGATACCAAATAGGAGAGGCCGTAGTGGAGCTTAGGAAAGAAATGCGTGAGAGGAAGATGGAAAGCTGAGGAGATGGTTCAACAAGGGGAAGAAAAGGAATGGAGAGAATAACTGACAGGGAAGGAGATGAGACTGGCGAGGGGCTGGGAAGGGAGGAAATGGAAGGAGGAGAAGGAATGCATAAAAGAAGGTAATAAGAGGCTGGGGAAGGGGGCGAGTGTGTGCGGGGGATTAAGGAGGTCTGTGAAGAGGGGAGGATGGGCTGGGAAGGAGATGGAAAGGTGATGGGTCAAAGGTAAAAAGAGGCAAATTGAAGACTGAAGGGTGAGGAATGTGTAATTTCATTGGATACACCGAAAAGAAAGAAATGTATGAAAAAAAGGAAAGAAAAATCAGTGCCCAAGAAAGATGTAAGAGAGGAATGAACGAAGACAGACAGCAGACCATGGAAAGTTAGGCAAAAAAAAAGACAAAGGAATTTAGAAGAGAGACTTGGATATAACTGGAAAAATATAATGCTCAGACAGAAAAAGTAGAAAAACGATTATATTTAGAATTTATTAACTGGAATGTAGCAACGTTGGCAAATGTGCATCTCTAATGTCTTGATTCGGTACAAGAAAAATGTGTTTCTATTTCTCTAATGTTGCATGGCAAGCAGAGTAAGACTTCTTGTATTCAGTACAATTTTTGTCTGCTTAGTTCTGTTTCTAATATGTGGTCTCTTGTTCTTCATTTAGTTCTGTGTTTTGCTTATGTGACCTAAGGTGCGGCATTCTGTTAACTTGCAGCTTCCTTGTAAAGATCTGTAGCAATCCCATTGATTGTTTTCCCATTAATAGGTGCACTGCCGTTTTAGAGCTGAATATCTATAAATAGGCAGCACTACAAATATAATAGGGTTTGGTGCTCTGTGAATCCTGACAGTACTGTTGTATAGCAGGTTTGCCATAGACTCTGAAGATTTTGCAATATTTCATAATGTACCTGGTAAGCTGACACTGGAGGAAAGTTGTGCAGAAATCTGCTACGCTTTATCTGCCATCATTCACTATGTTACTATATTTTTTTGTGAAAAGATGACTGGAATTCATGGGAGTGGTGGCAACACAGTAATCATTCCCACTGGGCACCAAAAATGTAGCAATAGAAGTGGCTGAAAAAATAGCCTATGCACTTAAAAGTATAGTGTGGATAGCTGCTGCCAGATTGCCTCTAACCTAGGGTTATCAACTGACTACATATTTCTCAGAACAGGGTAATCCAGGCCTGGTTTTACCCTTTTGATGGAGCACGTAGTTCGATTTTCTTGTTTGTTTTGTTTTTGTTTTCCCCTGAGAAAAGCAGGACTGCTGACCCATGAACGTTACTGGAAAAAAAAAAATAGATCCAGTTGGCGATGCTGGTCTAAACCAGTGTTTCCCAGCTCTGTCCTGGAGGCACTTTATCATCTCTTGCTGTAAAGCGGTTTATCAAACCTAATAAACTATATGAACTATATCTAGCTAGCCAAATTTTCAGAATTAAAACAGTGAATAATCGTCTTTAGCGTCCCTCATCCAGACTCCTGGGTTATGCCTTACTTCCAGCAGATGGAGACTGAGGGTTCCAGGCTTTTGTAGTGTCACAGTATAAGGGAGCTGCTTTGTCCCTCCCTAAGCCAGTATCCTCAGTCTCCAGCAGATGGATGAGCTCAGTACAATCTGGCCTGTACTTAAGGGACAATTTGTTAGGGTTAAAAAAAACCCCTAACAAATACAAAGGGAATTTAATGACAATAATGTACGTTGCTTGAGCTTGTTTGCATTGGTGGCAGGGGTTGCCAGAAGCGCAAGCCCTGCCAAAGCCGCCAAATTTGGAATCAGGATGTGCATATCTGGTGGATGCCTTTTATGACCTCCTTAGGGCATCAGTCAAGGACATGGCTTCGGTGGTGGCTGCTCGCTGTTTTCTGTGGTTATGCAACTGGTCCGTGGATGTCTCTTCCAAGGCCTGTTTGTGCAGACTGCCCTTTAAGGGTAAGCTGCTTTTTGGTGAGGCCTTGGAGAAGCTTGTTAAGGATCTGGGGGGTGTGGTGGGGCCAAGCTGGCAAAACTGAAGGATGCTGAAAGGCTCTAAGTCCACCCCGTTATTAAAGGGTCAGTCGAGGGACGTTCGGCAGTTCCAGGCTATTAGATTTGCTCCCTATTACCGCAGTCGTTATTCCACCAAGGGGCAGTCCTTTTGGAGTGGGAAAAGGTTTTCTTCGAGTGCTGCCAGTGGGACTAAAGTCCCAATGAGTGAGGGGGGGCTTAGGCAGAGATTCTCCAAATTGGCGCAGACTGTACCAGTTTTACTCTGCTTGGGCTCAATTCATTGCCGATCCTCCAGTCCAGTTTCAGTACTTCTGGGTTCTTCTTCCCTTCAAGCATCTTGGAGACAGCATGTCATCTTTTTGATGACACCAGTACACTTAACCAGCTGGCACTGCCCACCATAAGAACATAAGATATGGCATATTGGGTCAGACTAAGGTCCATCAAGCCCAGTATCCTGTTTCCAACAGTGGCCAATCTAGGTCATACATACTGTGGGGGCTCCTGGCCCAAGGCAACAGCCTATAAGCCTAGGGCTGCACTTGTTAGTCCTTTAATTAAAGAGTTTTCTTCCTCATCCAGCGCTGGGGCTGCAGGGATTTGTAGTTGTGGTGTTTAGAAAAAAACAAGTAGCGTGGAGGCCGAGGATTTACAAGGCAAAACACAGGAATTTATTTCTTTTTCTAAAGAGCATTAAGGCTCAACGCAAAACAAACAGGATTCTTTCTCCAAACAATAATCCATAGGCATTTATCCCAAACAAACAATGCAACTGCTTTATGTAGCTTTTTAACATGTGTCGCTGTTTTTCAAAACTATTCAGCAATCAGCAAGGTTTCTCTTCTCTTCAAACCCACAATAAATATCCTTTCTTCAGCAACAAGGTTCTTTAGCATTCCTGGCTAAACACATTTCTCCCTGTTTTCAGACTGTCTTCTAGGACATTCAGGTTATAGGTTTTTCCTTCTTTTATCCAAGAACTTTTTATTCTGCCTTCTGGCACAGAGAACAATCCATTACTGAATCTTCAGACTCCTCATCAGATTCATAATAGTCTATCTGCATTTCCTCAGGACCTGTGTCCGGTAAACCTGGCTCTAAGCCAGCATGAAAAACTTCAGGCTTAATATTCTTTAAAAGTTCCAGAACCTTTCTCCACTGAGGCTTTTCCCTATGCACAGGGTTTCTACCAGGAACGTGGAGATTCTTTTTCTTGCATCAAATGACACAATGCCTCTAACTGGCTTACGGCACTTTTGTATTCCCTTTTATTCACGCACCTTTTTGGAAGTTGCAGCTCTTTAGCTAGTTCAGGAACGGATGGCACTGCAGCCTGACCCTTGTCAGCACTTCTCTCCGGCACAGCTCTCCTAGTTTTAAAACCAATTGCAGTTTCCTTGCAATCCTGGCTTTCTTTCTGACTAGGGCTTTCACCTCTGAGAATCCCCCGGACGTCTCCACCGTTCTCCTCCACAGTGAACTGTCTGGGCCTTTCTCTGGTGCTTCTCTCACCCCTGAATTCTCCAGCGTGCTGCTTCCCTGCCTCTCCCTTTCCAGGGTGTTGCTTCGTGTGCTGCCCTCTCGTAGTGCTGCCCCTCTCAAGCTGAGTCTGAGACTGATCTCCTCCTGTTTCCCTGGGTTTATAAGAGTGTCTCTGAACTACCGTGCACTGCCCTTCCTCCAGGTGTCTCTCATTAGTTTCCAAGCCTGCCCTCAGATTAGCAGAGCTTGGGTGTTGTCCTGTCGTCAGTAGCTGCGTGTGTTTTTTCTCTACCTGCAGTTTGAGAGCTACTGATTCCTTGCCTGTCTCTTTCTTTAAAGGTAAATATCTGATTTTCTCCCAATTCCATGGGCTCAGCCATACTCTCCTCATCACAATACCTAGCAGTTTCCCCAAAAGACACAGATTCCACAATGCTTGTACTGGGTCAAACATTGATATCCTGGGTCCCTTCTTAATAATGGTTTATGGACCTTTCCTCCAGGAATTTGTTCAAACCCTTTTTAAACCCAGCTACACTAACGGCCTTTACTACATCCTCCGGTAACAAATTCCAGAGTTTGATTACACGTTGAGTGAAAAAAATATTTTCTCTTATTAGTCTTAAATAGTTTACCCTGTAGCTTCATTGCATGTCCCCTAGTCTTTCTATATTCTGATAAGGTAAACAATCGATCTACGTTTACCCGTTCCACTCCGTTCATTAATTTATAGACTTCTATCATATCTCCCCTCAGCCGTCTCTTTTCCAGGTTAAAGAGCCCTAACCTTTTTAGCCTTTCTTCGTAGGAGTATCCTTCCATCCCCTTTACCATTTTGGTGGCCCTTCTCTGAAACTTTTCTAATAACGCTATATCCTTTTTAAGATACGGCGACCAGAATTGCACAAAATATTCAAGGTGTGGTCTCGCCATGGAACAATATAGAGGCATTACAATATCTTTTGTTTTATTTTCCATTCCTTTCCTTATGATACCTAGCATTCTATTTGCTCTCTTGGCTGCCGCTGCACACTGGGCCGAGGGTTTTAACAACATGTTATCCACAATGACGCCTAAATCTTTTTCCTGGATGGTGGTTCCTAAAGTGGAACCTTGCATCGTGTAACCATAGTTTGGGTTGTTCTTCCCTAGGTGCATAACTTTGCACTTGTCCACATTAAATTTCATCTGCCATTTTGCTGCCCAGTCTTCCAATTTATCAAGATCCTCTTGCAATTTTCCACAATCCTCTTGGGTTTTAACAACTTTAAATAGTTTTGTGTCATCTGCAAATTTGATAACCTCACTCGTTATTCCACTTTCCAGGTCATTTATGAATATGTCATAAAGTAGCGGACCCAGCACAGATCCCTGGGGTACACCACTATTCACCTTTCTCCATTGGGAAAATTGGCCATTTAGTTCTACCCTCTGCTTTCTATCTTTTAACCAGTTCCTGATCCACAATAGTAAACTGCCTCCTATCCCATGACTCTTTAGTATTGCCAAAAGTCTCTGTTGAGGGACCTTGTCAAAGGCTTTCTGAAAGTCCAGATACACTATATCAACCGACTCACCTTTGTCCACCTGTTTATTCACACCTTCAAAAAACATAACAGATTAGTAAGACAAGATCTTCCTTGTCTAAAGCCATGTTGGCTGTCTCCCATTAGGCCATGACTAGCTACATGCTGAGTAATTTTGTTCTTTATGATGGTTTCTACCATTTTTTTTTCCCGGTACTGACGTCAGGCTCACCGGTCTGTAGTTTCCTGGATCACCTCTGGAACCCTTTTTAAAAATTGGCGTTACTTTGGTGATCCTCCAATCTTCAGGTATTACCGATGATTTTAATGAAAATTCACAGATTACTAATAGCAGGTCTGCAATCTCATATTTCAGTTCTTTCAACACCCTTGGATGTATACAATCCGGCCCAGGTGATTTGCTCCTCTTCAGTTTATCTAATAGTTGTAATGCATCTTCCCGATGTATCGATATTTTCCTTCAATTCTTCCACACCTTTAAATACCACTTCAGTCATGGGTAACATCCCTACATCTTCCTCAGTAAAGACCAAAGCAAAGAATTCAGTCTTTCCGCTATCAGCTTGTCGCCTCTTAGTGCCCCTTTAACCCCTCTATCATCTAATGGACCATCTGACTCTCTCACAGGTTTTTTGCTACGAGTGTACTTGAAAAGTCTTTATTTTGCGTTTTTGCTTCAGCAGCTTCTCAAATTCTCCCTTTGCCTGCCTTATCAGTGCCTTGCATTTGGCTTGCCAGTGCTTGTGCTGTTTCCAGGTTTTTGTCCTTGGCTCTTTTTTCTATTTCCTGAAAGATGCTTTTTTGGCAACAACAGCCAGCCTCTCTGACCTCACCTTTAAACTATGCTGGCAGTTTTTTGGACTTCCTTCCACTTTTCTTAAAGCGTGGAATACAGCTGGTCTGGGCTTCCAAGATAGTATTTTTCAACAACACCCGAGCTTGATGTAAGTCTTTAATCTTTGCAACTGCTCCTTTTAGTTTTTTCTTAACTATTTTCCTCATTTTATCAGTGTCTCCCTTTTGAAAGTTAAAAGGTAGTACTGTGGATTTCCTTACTATCCCTCCTCTACTAATTAAATCAAATGCAATCATGCTATGATCAGTATTGCCATGTGGCCCCAACACTTATCTCTTGCACTAGATCTGGTATTCCACTAAGGACTAGGTCTAATATGGCTTCCCCTCTGGTCGGTTCATGAACCAGCTGCTCCAAGAAGCAGTTATTTATTTCATCTAGGAACTTTATCTCCCTAGCATGTCCTGCCGTGACATTGACCCAGTCGATACCGGGGTAATTGATATCACCCATTATTGTGCTGTAACTTTTGTTAGCTTCCTTAATTTCTTTGAGCATTTCTTCATCCATTTGTTCATTCTGGCCAGGCTAAGCTCCAGTATGCTCAGTCTCCAAGCAGCTAGAGGACTTAGTGAGCCAGAGTGCTGGACTCGCTGGAGGACCAACTAAGGAGAGACATAGGCATTTGTTTTAATTTTGTTTTAAAGCTGGTATTAATTTTGTCTTTCCTTTCCATTGGGGATAGTAGTAGTTAGCAGAGAGAGCAGGAAGGCAGCTCTTGCACTGGCCGGAGAAGGGTTTCTCTCCTCCCCCTCCCCCTCCCCCCCACACAATTGCTCTCAGATCCAGGGGACTGAGGAGGCTTTGGGGGAGAGGGGGCTAAAAGATCTTCAAAGAAAAGAGCTGTGAGTGACAGGTGGCTCCCAAACCGGTTACCGGGTGAGGAGCTGCATGCTGGGAGAAAGCCATCACAGAGCGCTTCCATCCCCTCCTCGTCGCCGAAGCCTTTAAGCGCAGCTGAACGTGGGAGCGGTGGATAGCACAACGAGCATCTTCACAAAAATCAGGTAATCTGCCTGGGGAGCAGCAGGGGAAGATTTGGAAAAGGCACTCTGACATGCGGCAGCAGATTGCGAAGTGGGAGCGGCATAGCAGCGGGCAGAAGGCAAGTTAGTGCAGACAGCAGAGCGCGGGAAACTCAGTTGTTCGTTTTTGCCGGGACGGCTATGGCTCATTTGCACAAACGTTCTTTAGTTTTAGTTGTAGTTTTAGTTACTGTGTGTTCCATTTGGCTAGATTTCCTTTCGGCAAAAAAAGCAGGAAAGAAAGCAAATGTAGGGGAACAATAGGGCCAGTCCCTTTCTTTTTTTTATTTCAGTTCATGGGAGTTTGTAGTTTGTTTTTGTTTTCCGGGCTGGACTGATGCTAGGGGGTAGCCCACTGACCATGCCCACCAGGCCTCAGTGCTTGGTGTGCGACTCACGGAGAGGGCGGTCGTGGATACACCGGCATGTGCCAGGGTGTGAGATGGAGGCCCGATCTGTGGAGCAGGTCCTCAGTGAGGGTACAGAGCAGGAGTGCACCTCGGGGGACACTGCGGGAGCAGCGGAGAAGGAGCCTAGGTTAACGGGGAATGTTCCGCCACTGCTAGAGCCGGCAATCAAATCCCACCCTTCGCCCATGTCATCCACATCCCAAGCCCTGGGGAATGGAGGCCTAGGGGTGGCTTTCACTGGAGTTTGTCCTACTGTTTCATAGGGCTTTCTGTTTGCGTCAGGAAGGAGCCGGTAGGGCGCCACAGGAGAGCTGCCGGAAAAGATCAGCAGAGTCTGCTGCGGACGCAGCTAAGAAGCGTAGACGATCTGAAGACTGAGGACAGCAGTCTCCTTTGTCGGAGGGCTTGGATGGTGAGGACCTGGACATGGACTTTGAGGCTGAAGGAGAAGAGCTAGAGGAAGGTGAGATCCCATTGGAGGAACAGGCAAAGATTGTGCGGGTCTTCCACCAGGAGGAGTTGCAGGCCCTCATTATGGAGTCCTTAAAGGTCCCGAGTATGCCTGCAGGGCTTCTGGTGGAAGAAGATAAATTAGAAGAGATGTTAGAAGATCCACTAATCCAGGCGGTGTGAAAGCCACAAAGTGTTTCCTGTGCATGGAGTGGTCAGACAATACAGGATGAGTGGAACCTGCCAGAGGCCGGTCTCTGTGGGGTGCGAACGATGTCGCGCCTTTACCTGCTTCTAGAGCAGGAGCAGGAATTGCTCCAGGCGCTGAGGGTGGATGCGGCGGTATCAGCAGTGACCAAGAAGATGACAATCCCAGTGGAAGGTAATACGAAGCTCAAGGATGCCCAGGATAGAAATTGGACACCTTGTTAAAGCAAGCCTTTGATATTAATGCCTTCTTGTTGCAGGCTTCCATTTGTGGGGCCTGAGTAGCTGGTCTCTGCCGGTTCTGGATCCGGGGAATGCAGCTAGGGACCTGGCAGATAGGCGGCCAAGCTGGAATCGGGAGCAGCGTACCTTGTTGATGCCTGCTATGATCTCATTAGAGGCCTCTTCAAGGGTATGGCCTCGTTGATCGCAGCTCATCGCTATCTCTGCCTGCAGAATTGGGCGGCAGATGGTTCCTCTAAGGCCCGCCTTAGCAAGCTTCTATTCAGAGGGAAGTTCCTGTTTGGAGAGGAGTTGGAAAAGTTGGTGAAGGACTTGGGAGAGTCTAAGGGTGGATGTCTACCTGAGGACAAGCCAAAGTATCGTACCACCCTGCAGCATAGAGCTAGCTGCGGGACCATCCGAGAGACTTAAAGTGTTTTCGGGCATCCCGTCCAGCTCCCTATCAGTGGGGGTGTTTTTTCCTCATGAGGCCAAGGTTTTCAGGGGTTTCACGGAGCAGGTAGAGACTTTTGGGCCTCCTCATCCTCTTCGGGCCTCAAGAAGGCACAATGAAGCGAGGGGACCCAGGCAGCAGTGAAGCCCGTGGGAGGTCGGCTGCAGGAATTTTACCCTGCCTGGGCCAGATCGCGTCCGACCAGTGGGTCCTGGAGGTTATCCAAGACGGCTATGCCCTGGAGTTTCGCATGTCCGGTGACCTAGTCCTTCGTCCTCTTCCCCTGCAGGTTGCGAAGCAAGGCGACGACAGTAGAAGACACCCTGGCAAGACTTCGGCATTTAGGGGCCATGGTGCCCATCCCTCAAGACCAGTATGGGTTAGGTTGATACTCCATTTATTCGTGGTTCCCAAAAAGGAGGGCTCCTTTCTGCCGATTCTCAACCTCATGCGGGTGAATCATTGCCTGGGGGTGCCATGTTTTCACATGGAAATGGTGAGGTCAGTCATAGTGGCGGTCAGGAGCGGAGAGTTCTTGACCTCTCTCGATCTCATGGAAGCGTATTTACACATTTCCATCTGCTTAGATCACCCATGTTATCTCCATTTTGCGGTGCTGATGGGGACATTTCAAATTTCAAGCCTTGCCATTTGGACTCTCTATGGCTTCTCGTACCTTCACCAAAGTCGTGCTGGTGTCTGCAGCGCTACGCAAGGAAAGGATCTTGGTGCACCCGTACCTTGACGACTGGCTGATTTGGGCAGAGTCCAGGGACGAGAGTGAGCGAGCAACGGCAAGAATGGTAGAATTCCTGCAAAGTCTCGGCTGGGTAATCAAGAGGGCCAAGAGTCTGCTATTGCCGGTCCAGCAGCTTGAATATCTGGGGGCATGCTTCGACACCCACGTAGGGAAAGTTTTCCTGCTGGGACTTTGGCCCAGTGACTGCAGTGCTTGGTGCAGTATGTTTGAGCTGATGGCCTGGCATTATCTGCAGTTGCTGGAGACCATGGCAGCGATTCTCGAGCTCGTGCCCTGGGCCATGGCATTACTCTGCAGGTGGTCACACCAAAGGCATTCTTTTGTCTCAGAGACTCCCCTGTCCTCAGGTGACCAGGAGAGCACTCAGGTGGTGGTTCCACACAGGGAGTTTGGAGGAAGGTATGCCCCTTGAGTCGCCACAGTGGATCCCTTTGACGACAGATGCCAGTCTAGTGGTCTGTGGAGCCCACTGTGAAGGGCAATTTGCTCAGGGACAGTGGGACCCTCAGGAAGTCACTTGGTTGATCAACAGGCTAAAAATATGGGCGGTGGCTCTGGCGTTGCAGAGCTTCAGTCCCTGGCTGCACAGGAAGGTGGTCTGGGTCTTCTCGGACAATGCCACCACGGTAGCTTATATCACCAGGAAGGCATGGGCAGCGTGGCATTGGAGGAGGCGGCCGAGCTGCGACTGGCCTGGGCGGAAAGCCATCTCCAAGCCTTGGTGGCGGCACATATGGCAGGCATTGATAATGTGACAGCGGATTACATCAGTCGGGTGCGGGTAGACCTGGGCGAGTGGGTGCTCTGCCAGGAGATGTTTTTCATAGGTGGTGCACAGATGGGGCACATCGATCATGGCACCGTGTGAACATGCCAAAGCCAGTCGGTTTTACAGCAGGAGGATGGATGTCTGAAGGTCTGGATGCTGTGGTGGAGAGGTGGCCCGAGGAAGGGCTGCTCTATGTGCTTCCTCCGTGGGCACTCATAGACAGGGTCGTGCAGTGCATCGAAGCGCACTGGGGGTTGGTTATCCTGATCGCCCCGGATTGGCTAAGGCGTCCATGGTACGCTGACCTCATGCAGTTAGTGCAGGGGGAACTATGAAAACTTCCGACGCTAGAGGATCTCTTGACTCAGGGGCCGTTGCGAATGCCCCAGGTGGATCGATTTCTTGCTTTTGAAAGGGGTGCCTTTGAGGAAACGGGGCTGCTCAGTGCCAGTCATTACCACATTGCTGAAGGCCCAGAAGTGGTCCACCTCTTTGTCATCCGTCCGCGTTTGGCACTTTTTTGAGGTGTGGTGTGAAGAGTCAGTGTTGCCTGTCCTCATCTGCAGTTTCCGGATATCCTGGCATTTTTGCAGACCAGTTTTGAAAAGGGTTTAGCTGCTAGTTTCCTGAAAGTGCAAGTGGCAGCGATTTCCTGCTATCAGGGTAAGGTCCAGGGAGTTTTGTTAGGTTCACACCCAGACGTGGTGCAGTTCCTGAAGGCAGTGAGTCGCTTCCGCCCGCCAAGGTGGCCGATGCTGCCGAGCTGGGACTTCAGTCTGGCGGCCCTTACAGGGCCGTCCTTTGAGCCACTGAGTTGGGCTTCATTGAAGGACTTAACCCTGAAGACTGTTTTTTCTGGTCGCAATCTGCTCAGCGCAGAAGATTTCAGAACTGCAAGCTTATCTTGGGAGCCTTTCCTTTCGATATCAAAGGAGAGGGTAGTTCCGTCCAGTACCCTCCCTCGTTCCTGCCTAAGGTAGTGTTGGTCTTTCATGTAAATCAGCCCATAACCCTGCCGGTGCTAGGAAGGGTGGGGGTGAGGTGGAGGGTTCCGCAGTTGCTGCTCTTGGAAATTCGGAGGGTACTGCAGTGTTTGAAGAGCATGGCCTCCTTTCATAGGTTGGATCGCCTGTTCGTGCTTTATATGGGGGCTGTGGAAAGGAGAAGCAGCGGCAAAGGCATTGATTTCATGTTGGATCAGGGAAGCCATTGCATCGGCGTACATTTTGAAGGGGAAAACAGTGCAGCTTGGTGCCTCTGGTTGAGATCTGTAGAGCGGCCACGTGAACCTCCATATATTTGCTAAGCCTTACTGTTTGGATGTGCAGATGGCAGGGGATGCCCGTTACGGGTCTGCAGTGCTTCAGGCCAGTTTTGTGGGCCCCTCCTGTGTCTAAAACTATTCTGTTTACATCCTAGAAGTACGGGACTGGACTGGAGAAATGGTAAGGAAAGTTAAATTAGACCTTACCTGCTAATTGGCATTCCTTGAGGAACTCCAGTCCAATCCTGGATCCCTTTCTGATGGGCTAAGCTTAATAGTTCATTTTGCAGCCCGGGCCTGAAGTGTGGGCCATTAGTGGTGTCTGGGGAGTACTAGAGTAGGCATCACCGGTTGCAGCGGCTAGGTGAGGTGGAAGTGCTGTTTGGCTTTTTGGTAGTCTGGGGAGTAGCTTGTTGTTTTTCCTCAGGCAGTCTACAGTTAAGCCTCCTCGTGTGGGAGAGGGAACGTGGGAATCTCTTCTTTGGGGGAGAGAGCATAATGTTTTGGATACAATTGACTACTTATTTGCTGCTTCTATGGGTTTGCTTTGTCGATAGGTTACTGGAACTGATGGGAGGTGCCAGCTGGTTAAATGTACTGGTGTCATCAAAAAGATGACATGCTCAGTCTCCAAGCTGCTGGAAGGGAGCACAACCCAGAAGGACTGGACTGGAGTTCCTCAAGGGATGCCATTTAGTATGGTAAGGTCTCATTTAACGTCTGTATGCCCTTTCATCATGGCCTTTCTCTTATCGCCCTGCAAGGCTTGTGACAAACTGCAAGCTGTAAAGGATAACCCTGTGGTGGCTTCTGCAGCTTGAGGTGGTGTCCTGGTTCCCAAAGACCAACTCTGTACTGGTCGATACTCCCATTTACTTTGTTCCCAAAAAGGAAGGCACATTTTGGCCCATACTGGACCCTCAAGTATGTCAACAAAGCCTTCTGATTGTCACACTTCTGTATGCAGACACTGCAGTCGTGATTGTTGGGGTGTGGAAGTGTGAGTTTTCTCACCATGTTAGATCTCACGGATGCATAACTTCATGTTCCTGTCAGGGCCGAACACTAGTGCTTCCTGCGTTTCCTGGTGCCGATGGGTCAGTTTCAGGCTCTTCCATTTGGCATAGCGACAACTCTGCAGACCTTAACCAAGATCATGGTGGTCATAGCAGCGGCATTGCATTGCGAGGACATCTTGGTCCATCCTTATTTGGACGACTGGCTGATCTGTGTGAAATCTTTGGAGGAGAGTCATACAGGTACTCGCCAGGTGCTTGATATAGTGCATTCTGGGTTGGGTGATCAACCTGGAGAAGAGCAGGTTGATTCCGAATCAGGACCTCCTTTATCTCGGGGTGTGGTTCGACACTGCTCTGGGTTGAGTGTTTCTACTGCAGAAGCAGATCCTGAAGATGCAGGACTAATTATGACACTTCTTGTCACAAATGACTCCGTCGACATGGTCGTATCACTAGGTCCTGGGATCAATGGTGATCACTTTAGACCTCATACCGTGGGCTCGAGCACACATGTGACCCCTGCAGATGTGTCTGTTGCAGTGGTCACCTCAGCTTCATGCGTTCTCGAGCATTTAGTCAGTCCTATAGTGGTCAAGGTCAGTGTGTACTGGTGATTGGATTCTGCGAACCTCTCGGCAGGCATGCTGTTGGAGCCCCCAGAGTGGACACCAGTGACAACGGATGCCAGTCTATGTGGCTGGGGTGCGCATTGCCTGACACAGGTGACTCGGGGTCAGTGGATGGCGGAACAGACACAGTGGCCCATCAATCGACTGGAGATGTGGGCGGTATTTCTATTGCTGCAAGCCTTTCAGTCACTGGTCTGGCGAAGGATGGTTTGAATTTTCTCGGACAGCGCCACTACAGTGGTGTATATCAATCACCAGGGAAGCATGGACAGTGCATTTCTGGCAGTGGAGATCATACTGCTTCTTCAGTGGGCAGAACTCAATCTCCTAGCACTGTTGGCCACCCACATGACAGGAAAGGAAAACGTTCAGGCCGACTTCCTCAGCCGCCAACAGTTGGATCCGCGGGAGTGGACTCTGGAGGAGTCAGTGTTCCAAGACATAACGTGCCGCTGGGGGACACCGGTGATGTATCTTATGGCATCTGCAGCAAATGCAAAGGCCAGTTGTATTTTCAGTTGACACAGAGAAAGGATGTTGGAAGGCCTTGATGCATTGGCACAGCCGTGGCCATCATGAGGCCTCCTGTATGTGTTTCCACTGTGGCCTCTCATAGGCAGGGTGATCCAGCGGATAGACGGACATCAGGGCTTGGTGGTGCTGGTTGCTCCGGACTGGCCTCAAACTGTGGTATGTGGACCTGATCTGCCTATCGGTGGGTGTGCCCTGGTTCCTACTGGCGAGGGACAACCTTGTATCGCAAGGCCCAATTCTCATGCTTCAGATAGATCAATTCTTGTATACGGCTTGGCTCTTGAGAGGGCTCAGTTGAGACAGAGGGGCTTTTCATTGCAGGTGATTTCCTCCTTGCTTAGGGCTTGCAATCGTTCCACTTCTGTTTTACATCGGCGTCTGGCGTGTCTTTTGAGGACTGGTGTTCAGACCTGGGGCAGCATGTGCTGTCGGCCACCATACTGCAGATTTTGGCTTTCCTGCAGGCCAGGGTGGAGAAAGGTCTGGCCCTCAATTCATTGCATGTCCAAGTGGCCAAACTATATCTTGTTACCGGGCGAGGGGGCAGGGGGTTTCCCTGGCAGCGCACCCAGATGTGTCGAGGTTCTTAAGGGTGGTGAAGCAGTTTAGATTGCTGGTACACTCTGTAGTCACTTTCAGATTCAGCAGACAAGCGGCTACGCCTGCTGGATGTGCGTAGAGTACTTGGGTGGTATCTTAAGCGCACAGAGCCATTCCGGAAGTTGGACTTCCTTTTCGTCCTCTGGGGGGCCAAGGCGGGTATAGGCCGCTTCTAAGGCCTCCACCTCCCGCTGGGTAAAGGAGTCGATTATCTCAGCCTTCCTTTTGTATAAAAAGACTATTTTGGCAGGATTGCGGGTGCATTCTACCAGGGTGCAAGCTGCTTTGTGGGTAGAGTTCAGTCTCGTGCCATCAGCAGAGAGGTGCAAAGCGGCAGCCTGGTCCTTGTTGCATACATTTACACAACATTATCGATTGGATGTACAGATGCGGGGGAAATGCGCTGTTTGTGGCGTGGGTATTAGAGGCCGGCCTCGCTGGTCCCTCCCTCTCTTGGCTACTGTTCTGGTACATGCCAGGAGTCTGGAGTGGACTGGAGGGACACTATTGAAGGTGAAATTAGACCTTATCTGCTAATTTTCTTTCCTTGAGTCTGTCCAGTCCCTGCCCATGTGGTAAACTGTAGGGAGGCCTTCTGGGGAAGGTGTAAGTTTAGTTGCTAATCCAGTGTCCCTAATTGGGAATCGGTCGCCTCTGGGGCGGTGGGTTTGGGGGCGGGGTTGGGAGGAGTGTGTTAACTTCATCTGTGGTTTTTGCCTAGGGGTTTTTAAATCCTCTTTTGGTGTGATCTGTATAATTCATTGTTTTATGGTTGTGCTTTGATAGAGTAATACTGGCTTAGGGAGGGACAGAGCAGCTCCAGGGACATCACAAATGCCTATAACCCCCAGCCTCCATCTGCTGGAAGTGAGGCATAACCCACGAGTCTGGATTGGACTTGAGGGACTAAAGGAAAGAAAATTAACAGGTAAGGTCTAATTTCACCATAAGATAATTTCACATACATTAGAGACACTGTATATGTAAACTTATTTCATACATATTCATTGTTGCAGTCTTGAAAACTCAACTGAATAGGTGTGCCTGCAGGACAGGGTTGGGAAATGCTGCGCTAAGCTTCATTTATCAACTTGCATTTTCCAGACTCTTTTCTATGTCTAGGAGAGAGGTTCTTATTACTCCAGAAAACATGGTATTGTTTATTTCATTGACCTTTTAAATCACTATTGTAAGCCTTTTCCTTAACAAGTTAAGAATTTATTCTGTTGGAAAATTTAACTAGCCGGTATGAGGTGCCATGTGTGTTAGATCTAAAGATGGGGACCCGGCAACATGGAGATGATGCGTCGGAGGAGAAAAAGGCCACTCAGATCCAAAAGTGTCAGCAAAGTACCTCTGCAGTTATTGGAGTCAGAGTGTGTGGTATGCAGGTATGTACTCTGTGAGGAAGGGGGGAGGGGGGTATGTGACTTTAAATGAGGAGACAAGCAATGAGCTAAATCTCAGGGGCCTGTGCACTGTCTGCCATGTATCGATAGGCATAATATGGGCATGGCAGCAGAAGCACCATAGTGCATGCCTATCTGCTAAAGTTTGCCGCATGTGGCAGCTTGACCCCTACTGCTAGTGCTGCAAGAATACTGCTAGGGAGCAGGGCTGCCATTTTGAATTTAGGTAGCAATGGGGCAGGAGCATCCAGGGACCACTCCTGCCTCACCACTACCCCACCAAGGGTATTCTTGATAAGTAGTAGGGGGAAAGGAGAGTGATGATGTTTGGGGGGATTAGGTATTTTCTTTTCTCTCATCAGATACGTTGACTGCATGCTGATAACATGGTTGCATCCACTGCTGTTCTATCTGCAGTAGTGACAGCGCATAGTAATTTACCTTGCGCTAACTGCAAGCGTTGTCCATGCCCACAATCTGCCGATTCTCCAGGACCAAGCAGGAAGTCAGTCCTCACTTATGGGTGACGTCGGCGCCGACGGAGCCCTCGCGGAGCAATTTTCCCCAGCTTTCAAAGAAAGCCTTTGGGAATTGCAGCGCGCATGCGCGGTCGCCTTCCCGCCCGAGGGTGCCATCTTAGCCAGTCTTCTTTTTTCCGCGGAGCCCTACAGACGTCCCCGTCTTGTCCCCGCGAAAAAGTCGATTTTCTTCATTATTTTATTCTTTTTCCTTCGGTTCAACGCCGATCGTTTTCCCGCCCGGACTCGCGACGTCGGTCACGAGTCCTCTTACTTTTTTCGGTTTTTCTGACTTTGTCAGCTTTCGTTTTCGGTTTTTCCCTGGCAGCCCGGTCCTTTGACCTCGCAGGGGCCCTTTTTCCCCCGATGGCTGCCAGTGGCTTTAAGCGGTGTGGTCAGTGTGACCGAAATATGTCACTAACTGACACACACGACTTTTGCCTCCGCTGCCTGGGCCCGGATCATGAGGAACTGATCTGTGGGCCCTGCGGCAAAATGTCCTCAAAGGCGTTGAGAAGTCGGCGGCATCAGCGTGATCGAATCTTCGCTGACCCCAGCCGTACCCGGACCTCGTCGGAGGCCTCCGCGTCAAAAGGCTCCAGCTCGGACCGTCGCCGGAGTTCCTCCGACCGGGGTTCTCCCTCCGGGGACCATCGTCGGACGGTGAAAACCCGCGAGGGCGGCGTCGGTGGACGCTCCTGGTTCCGCGAGGGCCAGGTCGCATAGCCCCGATAGCCGCCCCGGGTCCTTGGAGAAGGAACGCCTCCCGAAGCGACCTCGCCTGGAGTCGGAGATGCCTGCTCGGGTAAGTCCTGTAGTCCTTCTGGACTCGCCTCCACGACAGCCGACGTCGGGCCCGACGCCGTCGGGGCCCGAGTCGGGGGCTGCTGGGTCACCTGAGCTCGGACTCAGGTTGACGGCCTTGGAGAGCAGACTGTCTGCCTTCATGGACCAGCAGCGGGCACTGCTCGCTGGCTTCGCTGGCGCCGCTGCCCCGACCGCCGGGACGTCGACGTCCAAGTCGACCCCGGAGACCGAGCCGATCCTCGAGTCGATGAGAACTCGAGTCGATCCTCGGTTGAGGTCACCCTCGGCCTCCCGTTCGGGACCGAGGTCGCCGACGCCGACTCCCTCGGCGTCGGGGCGGCAGGCGCCGCGCCCTGCCCGGGCCGACCCCACCGAGTCCTCGTCGGAGTCGGTCTGGGAGTCTGAAGAGGAAGAGTCGCCTGATTCTTTCCGGACTCGGTGTGTCCCCTCGGACTCACCGGAGTCCGAGCCTCGGAAGCAGTCCCCCCCGGAGGATGCCCGGTTCTCGGACTTCGTTAGGGATATGGCCAAGGCTTTGGCCTTCCCTGCGGATCCCGAGGAGGAGCCTCGAGCCGAAGAGCTCGACGCCCTCCAGTATGACTCTCCCGCGAGGGAACACTTTACTGTACCGGTTCCTCCTATGCTGGAACGACTACTCTTCCGCATGTGGGAGAGTCCGGCCTCCTCGCCGGTCCTGAGCAAGCGGGTCGATTCTATCTATCGAGTCCGCAAGAGCCCTGGCTTTCAAAAGGCACAGCTACCACACCATTCCATGGTAGTGGAATCGGCCATGCATCGTCTTAAGAGCCAGAAGATGCACTCCTCGGTGCCTCCTGGCAGGGAGGCCCGTAACCTGGATGGCCTTGGTAAGAAGTGTTTCCAGGGCTCTATGCTCGCATGTCGTGTCCAGACTTACCAGCTATACATGGGCATGTATCTCCGGGATCTGGCTAAAGAGCTGGCCGGATTCTCCGCTGGTTTGTCCGAGGAACCCTTGCGGAGGTTCCTGGCCTTGTCCACTGGCATTCGGGAATGCTCAAAGTTCATGTCCCGAGCAGCCTATGATGGCTTTGAAGCATCGGCTCGAGTGGCCGCAGCCGGCATCGGTGCCCGCCGTCAGGCTTGGCTTCAGTCGTCAGACCTTGAGCCCTGGGTGCAGGACAAGTTGGTCGATGTCCCCTGCCGAGGCGGAAAACCTCTTTGGCAAGCCCATGGCGGAAAAGGCTGCACAAATTGAGACTGAGACTCTCACCAGGACCAGGCTTTCTAGGAAGACCTCCGCCCCTTCCCAGAAAAAGAAGGGCTCGGGGAAAAAGTCCTTTTACCCGAGGAAGGCGGCTGCCTACAAACAATACCCCCATTATCAGGCCCCTGCAGCTCCCCAACAGGGCCAGCAGGCCAAGGGACGGGGTAACGGGTCCCGTAGGCAGCAAGCCCCCAAGCCTGCACCACCAGCCCCTGCTCAGCAGGGTGGGGGTTTTTGACTCACAAAGCATAGCCTCTCCCCCCTCGCTGGTTCCTCCCAGCACCGGAGGCCGGCTGGTTCACTTCGCCCACAGGTGGTCCAGCATCACCGCAGATGCCTGGGTGCTTCAAGTCGTGCGAGAAGGCTATCTTCTCCACTTCCATCAGGTCCCTCCCTCCTATTTTCCGGGAGAACCTCCGCGACCCCCCTCTGCACAGGGAATTACTCCTTCAGGAGTTAGCAGGTCTTCTGCAGGAACAGGCGGTGGAACCGGTGCCCCACCACCTGAGAGGTCAAGGCTTTTATTCAAGGTATTTTCTGATACCAAAGAGAACAGGGGGCCTCAGGACCCATCCTGGACTTGCGCAACCTCAACAAGTTCCTTGTACGGGAGAAGTTCAAAATGCTTACCCTTGGAATCCTTCTGCCCTACCTCCAGCAGGGAGATTGGCTATGCTCCTTGGATCTAAAGGATGCCTACACGCACATCCTCATCCACCCCAGCCACCGCCAATACCTAAGGTTTGTGGTGGCAGGAAATCATTACCAGTACAGAGTACTGCCCTTTGGCCTGTCCTCCGCACCGCGAGTCTTCACAAAATGTCTCGCGGTCGTGGCGGCCCATCTCCGGCTTCACGGCCTCTGTCTTTCCATACCTCGACGACTGGCTCATCAGAGCAGCGTCCGCTCAGGAGGTCACCAACGCCACGTGCCGCACGGTGACTCTTCTGCAGCACTTGGGCTTTGTGATAAACTTCGCAAAGTCCGCTTTGCTCCCCTCACAGGATCTCGAGTTCATCGGCGCGAGGCTGCACACTCCTCAGGCGCGAGCATACTTACCGCTCGACAGGGCTCAACGGCTCATGGACCTAGCCGACCGCTTTCGCAGCCAGCCCCTGGTCTCCGCCAGGCGCTTCCTGAGACTGCTCGGCCATATGGCTTCCACCGTCCATGTGACCCCCAATGCCCGCCTGAATATGCGGTCTGCTCAATGGTGTCTCCGCCAGCAGTGGCGACAAGCCACAGGCGGCCTAGCAGATCTAGTGCGCGGTCTCCGAGCCGCTGGTCTCGTCTCTCCGGTGGTGGCTCCGACAGCCGAACCTGATATTCGGAATGCCTTTCCAGTCACCTCAACCGACCCGGGTGCTGACCACCGATGCATCCCTCCTGGGCTGGGGAGCACATTGCCAAGAGGCACGTACTCAGGGCCTCTGGACCACGTGGGAGTCTGCTCAGCAGATCAACTTCCTGGAGCTCAGGGCGATCCGCCTAGCTCTCAAGGCCTTCTCCAACCTGACTTCCCAACAGTCCGTCCTTGTCCAGACGGACAATCAAGTTGCCATGTTCTACGTGAACAAAACAGGGGGGCACGGGCTCCTTCCTCCTCTGCCGGGAGGCACAGAAGCTCTGCTCTTGGGCCGTCAGTCACGGCATTCTCCTCAAGGCGGTTTATCTCCCGGGCCAAGAAAATTGCCTTGCGGACAAACTCAGCAGGGTCATCCAGCCGCACGAGTGGCGTCTGGATCCCTTGGTAGTTCAGAAGCTCTTCCTCAAGTGGGGCCTCCCCACGGTGGATCTCTTTGCCAGTCCTCACAACCGGCAGCTTCCTCGCTTCTGCTCTCGTCGGCCACACCCCCTTCGGGTTGCGGCGGACGCCTTTCTGATCTCATGGTCGGGGAGCCTTCTGTACGCTTTCCCTCCCATCCACTAGTCTCTCGGACTCTTTTCAAGGTTCTCCGAGACAAAGCCTTCATGATCCTGGTGGCCCCTCGCTGGCCCAGGCAGCCGTGGTTTTCCGCTCCTGCTACAACTGGCGGTGGAGGATCCAATCCCTCTGGGGGTACAACCGGATCTCCTCACTCAGGATCAGGGGTCCCTACTGCACCCCAACCTCAGGTCTCTCAACCTCATGGCCTGGCTGCTGAGAGGGTAGTCCTTGCTCCCCTTCTCCTGTCGGCGGAGGTGGAGGAGGTCGTCTTGGCTTCGCGACGGCCCTCTACCCGCAAATGCTACGCCCTTAAATGGCGTCGCTTTGCGGTCTGGTGTGCCCAACAGTCTCAGGATCCCTTCTCCTGCCCGGTGTCGGTGATCTTGCAGTACTTGCTGCACCTCTCTAATCTGGGACTTAAGTCCAACTCCGTCAAGGTTCACCTCAGTGCTCTTTCAGCACATCATGTGCCGGTGGACGGCAGACCTCTCTCAAACGACCCTCTCGTAGCACGGTTTCTCCGAGGTCTCCTTCTACTTAAACCACCTCTGCGCCCGCCAGCGCCTGACTGGGACCTGAATGTGGTTTTGCAGCGGATCACCTGTCCGCCTTTTGAACCTATGGCTACCTGTTCTCTCCGTTTTCTGTCTTGGAAAACGCTGTTCTTGATAGCCCTCACTTCCGCTAGACGCGTAAGTGAATTGCAGGCCCTCGTGTCTGATCCCCCTTACACTAGGTTCTACAAGAATAGGGTAGTCCTACGGACTCACCCAAAATTTCTGCCTAAAGTGGTCTCCCCTTTTCACATCAATCAGGAGGTGGTACTTCCAACCTTCTTTCCCAGACCACACTCCAGCCGAGCTGAAACGGTCCTCCATACCCTGGACTGTAGAAGGGCATTGAACTTCTACCTTGACCGTACGCGGGAGCACCGTAAAGCTGCTCAGCTTTTTGTGTCTTTTGACCCCAATAAATTGGGGCTCCCGGTCTTCAAGCGTACTCTGTCCATCTGGGTTGCGGACTGTATCTCTTGGGCTTATGGGGCAGCCGGACTCTCCTTAGAAAGTCGAGTCACGGCTCATTGCGTTCGGGCAAAGGCTACGTCAGTGGCTTACCTCCGCTCTGTTCCGCTGGCAGACATCTGCCGGGCCGCTACTTGGTCTTCGAGCCAGACTTTTGCGGTCCATTACTGTCTCGAGAGGGAGTCCCGTAGGGACAGTGCTTTCGGACAGGCAGTCCTCCGTAATCTCTTTGAGGTCTGAGCAACTCCTACCCTCCATCCCGGATGTGGGCTACCGGTGGGTGATAATTCAGCGAAGATTCTATCCTTCTGTGCTGCTGAGCTAGAGGGAGCTCATTTTTGTGCTTAGGGTCTCCGGTAGCCTTGAGCTTGGGAGTCCCATAAGTGAGGACTGACTTCCTGCTTGGTCCTGGAGAAAGCGTAGTTACTCACCTGTAACAGGTGTTCTCCAGGAGCAGCAGGAATCAGTCCTCACTACCCTCCCTCCTCCCCTTGGAGTTGCAATCGTCTGCTTATGTTCTTTTTGCAAATTTTTATGCTGTCTTTTTTAGCTATGTCATCTGACTGGCTAAGATGGCACCCTCGGGCGGGAAGGCGACCGCGCATGCGCGTTGCAATTCCCAAAGGCTTTCTTTGAAAGCTGGGGAAAATTGCTCCGAGGGCTCCGTCGGCGCCGACGTCACCCATAAGTGAGGACTGATTCCTGCTGCTCCTGGAGAACACCTGTTACAGGTGAGTAACTACGCTTTCTCCACCCTTTTCCACCCCCCTGCTCTGGCAAGCAGCTGTCCTGTACTATAAATCATATGCCGTGGCACTGTGAAAGCTGTTGCAGCATACTAATTCATGCAGTGACTGTGCTTCACACTTTAGTAAACATGCCTCTTATTTCTGTGTAAATAAAACATCAAAGCTGTTTTGTCAGAGCTTTTCTTATTCTGCGTTTAAGAGAGCTGAACCCATACTAATTAAATTTTGGGTAATTTTAACATGACTGTATAGTGCTGGATGATAGAAGGTAAATTCGCCACTGTGTGAATGGATGGTCATTAAAAATTATACTTGTCTCTCAACTAGGAGTTGTCTCTCTATCTGTCTCTTTCCTCTCTCCCTCTATCCTTTCACTCAGCTACAAACTTAACTGAAGAGGGATAGTTGGAAAGGTGGGAAGGCAGCATGCATGTGCTGAGGGATGCTCCCAAAAGCGTTCCTGTTGGACGCTGGGGAGCGTTCCCCTGTAGGCTCCATCGGTACCGATGATATCCATGTGTAAAGACTAAATTCCTGCTATTTCCGGAGATCACCTGTTACAGGTGCATAACTACGCTTTCTAGTCTTTTTTCATGCCCAGGAAAGTGCTAAGTAATCTCGGTGCACTCTAATATCTTAGAGAAAGTAAATATTAACATGTTTGTCATGACATATCTGCATCAAACAGTACTTGGCAATATAAAAATGCTTCAGCTATTCTCACATTGGTCATCTCTGAAAACACTCTTTAAAATGCTAAGTATGGACCCTTACCAAGTTTGCAAAAACCTTGACTAACTTTGTAATTCCCTAAAGGATACATAATATTACTGAGCTACAAAAGTATGCTTTTTTAATGACTATGGCCACCTGGCTATGGCATCTGTTCCCCACATCTCTGAGTAGTGGCATACAGGACCGGCCCAAGGGTTTCTGCTGCCTTAAGCAGAAGCCATGGCTGTGCTCTTCTGGGGGGCGCCCCCCCCCCCCCCCCATATGCTGAGTTGCGCTACCACTAATTCTGGCAGCGGGGTCTAGAAGGGTGGCATGGCTGGGCTCGGCTCGGCTCAGCAGCAGGCCATAACTATGGGGGTTCAGAAGCAGCAAGCCATGTGTGCCAAAGCACATGGTGTGCCACTGATCCTAGCCGTCCTCCACCACACTGCTGCTGGAATCAGCAGCAGAGTGGCTCAGCTGAACATGGGTTTGGGGGAGGGCGGTACTGCTTGACATGTGGAGGGGCAGCAAGCCATTTGTGCTGAAGCACATGATTTGCTACCCAGTGGACGGACTGGCCCTGCTGGCATATCTCACAGCAGCTCCCTATATGTGACTACACCTGTCCCATACAATGTCCACTGTTTGTCTTGGCTTATTTTGGTTTGTATACATCAGATATCTGTGGGGCAACCTTGTCAACCTTCCCACAGTCTGCTTTGTGGCAATGTTCCCCTAGTCAGGCCTGTGTGGGTATGGGAGGGGGGGGGGAGATCCCTGTGCCATTATACCAAGTAACCAGCCTCCAAATATATCACCACTCTCGCAGCTTGCATAGAACCTGGACTGGGTAAGGATATAGGCCTCATGGCACAATCGGGGGAATGTTGGCAGTCATGTCTTCCAGTGACTGGCACAGCTGATGTATGGCTGTCTTACCACACTGGCAGTTGGTGACACTGTGGTCATCTGTAAGGTCCAGGTACTGGTCAGGCATTCATGTCCTCCCTGAATTGCAGATCAGCACACCAGATCCCACACATGCAACCCTCAAACCACACACATTCTCACAGGGAAAAATTGTAGAACATAGCAGAAAATTTTCTAAGTACTGGCCTTACTCCACATCTCCACACGAATAACAAGCACATCTGCGGGGGAAACAAAAAAAATGTGCATGGGCCTTTGGAATATGATATACAAGTGTCTATGGCAAACAATGTCCCTGTTCTACCCCCTCGGCTGATCCCTGTGCAAACACTGGATGTCCCTGCGTGACATGCTCTGGAATATGGCCATCAATGTTTTCGGGAGATACATGTCTCTGGCGCATGTGCAAACAGCCTATTCAGGTTCTGGAATGACCTGATTAGAGATCCTCTGTCTCCCACTTTCTTGAATTGAGAAACAGTCCTAGAGTCCCTCATTTATTTAACATTTCTTATATACCACCTTTCATGATATCAAGGTGGTTTACATTTAACAGGGCATTATAACTTGGAGATAACTATTTTACAGGGAACATGGGTAATGTAGGGTTAAGTGGCTTGTCCAAGGCCACAAGGAGCACCTGTGGGACTAGAAACCCCAGTCCTTCTGGCCCAAGGTTGCTGTCCTCTAGTGGGATTTGAACCCCTTACCTTCTGGCCTGAGGTAACTTGCCCCAACCACTAGGCCACTCCTCCCTCATCTCCACTGGGAAGCTGTTTGATGCACTCACTACCCTTTCTGTAAAGAAATGTTTCCTTAGATTTCTCCTTTCACCTTCATTTTATGTCCTCTCTACAGAATTTCCTTTCAATTGAAAGAGTCTTATTTCATATGCATTTATGCCTTGAGCATAGTTAAACATCTCTATCATATCTCCCTTCTTTCTTCCAAAGTATATACATTGAGATTTTTAAGTCTGTCCCCATATGCTTTATGATGCAAGTCATTGATCATATAAGTAGCCACCCTCTGCACCAAAATACATCCTTTTTATATCTGTTTGAAGATATGGACTCCAGAATTGCACATAGTACTGCAGATGTGGTCTTGCCAGAAACTTATACAGAGGCACGATCACCTCCTATTTCTTGATGATCATTCCTCTTCCTGTGCACCTAAGCATCCTTCTGCTTTTCACCGTTGCCTTTTCTGTCTGTCTAGCCACTTTAAAATCATCATATAGAATCACTCCCAGGTCCTATTCCTCTTTCATGCACAGAGGTATTTCACCTCCTATACAATACCTCTTGGTTTTTGCAATGCAAATACTTGACCCTAAAATTTTTAGCATTACATTTTAGCTGCCAAATCCTAGACTATTCTTCAAGCTTTATAAGATACCTCCTCATGTTCACATCTTGGGTGCCTATCTTATTGCATATTTTGGTATCATCTGCAAAGAGGCAACAACCCTTCTGCTATATCTCTTACAAAAATGTTACACCTAGACTCATCTTTTCACTATATTGTTTCCAGTAGTGGTCAAAAGATGAAACTCATTTGTGCCAGTTACCCTATACTAGAATTGAGAAAGTACTATAATAGTTTTTAATGATCTGTTCTTTTGTGCTTTCAGATCTTTTGAGGTTTTTGATTACTTCATTAAATATAAAGGCTTAGCAGGAATACAGAAGTAGTTCAGGTTAGGAAGTCCAATGTGGCTGTTTCAAAGTTTTGCCCTACTGAATACCCAAGTCACACCCAGGCAATATTACTCTCGTTAACTGGTTTTTAGCCCTAATTGCTAAAAGTGGAATCCTTATTCTGACAGGTAGTTGCTTATTAAGCAGAGAGGAGCGCTAGACTATATTTGTGCAAGGCAGGAGAAGTTAACCATTGGGCACTACCTGGAATCACAAGACAGAAATAGAGTTTTGTACCTGAGGACATTATAACTAACTAGAATGAAGAGCAAGCAAGTCAATGCCTGTGAACAAACAGGCCAAATCAATAATGAAGGATTTTTTTTTTTAATCTGTTGCCCTCTATCCCGTAACCTGCTGTAAAACACACTGCCTTACTTTCTGTTAAATAAATTATAACTTGCCACTGTGGATAGAAAGTCCATCGAGACAGCAAACCATGTTGCAGATATTTGAGGGAGGTGAAAACAGACTTGATAACCAAAAATTCATTTGAATTCTGAATTAACTAAAAATCTGAAATAATTTCTGTTTGGAATTTTGCAAAAATATCCTTTTTGATGCCAGAAATGTGTTTTGGGGTTCTTGCAATAGCTGTTAGCCCAGTACCCTTTTTCTCCTTCCTGAGAGCTCCTCACTTTTTTCCCCCCCCCCCTGCTCTGCTGAATGGATGCGAAGCAAAGCTCTCCCAAAAAGGTTTTTGTGGCAGAGAACTAAACAGTGATTTGGTGTTTTTTCTATGGCATATTTGTTCTCTTTTTTTTTCTTTTCATTTCATTCTTATAAATCATGTTGCCAAAATCGGGTTTCCAACCTTGCTTGAAATGTAACAGAAAAATCCAGAGTTTTATGCTCACTCCAAGTGGCTGCTTTGCTTGGGTCCTGACCATGATCAAAAGAACTTTGTCAAGCAGCGACGGCCAAGAGAGCAAATAGAATGCTAGGAATCATAAGGAAAGGAATGGAGAATAAAACAATGGATATTATAATGCCTCTATTGCTCCATGGTGTGATTGCACCTCGAATATTGTGTGCAATTCTGGTCACCATATCTTAAAAAGGATATAGTGGAATTAGAAAAAGTACAGAGAAGAGCCACCAAAATGGTAAAGAGGATAGAAGGATACCCCCATGTGGAAAGGAAAAGAGATGGCTGAGGAAGAGATATGACAGAGGTCTATAAAGTAATGAATAGAGTGGAACAGGTAAATGTAGATTGATTCTTTATGCCATCAAAATTTAGAACGGCTGGCAGACTTGCAATGAAACTACAGTGTAACCTGTTTAAGATTAATAAAAGAAATATTTTTTTTGCTCATTGTGTAATCAAACTCTGGAATTTGTTACTGGAGGATGTAGTAAAAGCTGTTAGTGTAATTGGATTTAAAAAAGGTTTGGACAAGTTCCTGGAGGAAAAGTCCATAAACCATTATTAGAGAGGACCCACGTAATCTACTGCTTGCCCCAGTACAAGCATTGTGGAATCTGTGTGTCATTTTGGGAAACTGCTAGGTACTTGTGACCTAGATTGGCCACTGTTGGAAACAGTGTGGCATTTCTTATGTCCCAGGAGCATGAAGAGATTGAATTGTCTCTAGGAGCATTTTGAAGCAGAGAAAAAGCTACTACATGCAATGTCTATGGAAAAATTGCTTATTCATATAAAACAATCAGTCTGCATAGTCTCATTGAGAATCTTAGCCTCCAGGTGCTGTGACTCAGTCCAGCTGTCAAGGGGAATCCGCCATATTTCTTCCATGTTGAAGTGCGTGCTTACCCCTTGATGTTTCCAGGTTTACTGCACAACCGCTGTTATATTGTCTGAAACAATCTGAGGGTAAGCTGATTACTTCAACTTCTTCTAAAGTGCAAGCACTCCAGAGCAGCATCTTTGCAGCCTAAAAGAAAGTGGGTGGACTCTTCTGCACTTGTTTCTCAATGCAGTACTACTTCGTACAGCACAGGTCTTCTAGATATGGTTAAAGATATCTTCAGCATCGACCTCTGTTTGTGCAAGCATCTGCACAGACTGTGGCACAGCAGTCTTTTCCATCTCATCAAATTCTAGTGATTTTGGCAGATGAATCTTGATGGTAGCTGTTCTTATGGATTCCTTAGAGATCAATACCACCTTATGTGGCAAAATTCCCTTATGGTTCAGCCTGTCTCCAAGAAAAATTGAATCTAAAATATAAAGTCCACGAACTCCACGTTTTGACAAAGTTCAGCTTTCTTGCTCTTTTGTTGTGGAAGCAGCTGTGAGTGCTTCATCATATGCAGCACCTCTTTTACCCCCCCCCCCCCCCCCAATTCATCTCCCTGCTCAACACGACCATACCTGCTAAGAATGAAGTAAAATATCTGGGTGTCACTTTGAACTGTAACTTGAACTTTCAATCTCACATCAACAGGTCTGCCAGGAGTGCATACCATAAGATAGCCTTCATAAGAAGGCTCAAACCCCTCTTTAACCAAGACCACTTCCGGACAGTCTGCCAAGCCATCATCACACCCATACTGGACTACTGCAACATGCTATACCATGGCCTACCCAAACAATTTGACCCTTACAGATGGCACAAAGCACTGCTGCTCTCATCTGTTCAGCAAAACATGAACACGTCACTCCACTTCTGAGTCAACTGCACTGGCTCCCCGCCCTGTCCCTTGCAGCATCTGCCCTCTGGAACTCCCTCCCGGATGACTTGAGAGCCACCACTGATGCCAAAGATTTCTGAAGAAGCTGAAAACCTTTCTTTTCAGAGATCACTTCAGGGACATCACCTAATGCATAGCATCCCTTCACTTGACCAGCTAGACAACGACAACCAAAACCAAGAGTCATTCATATCTAATTGAAATCAAATTTTATCCGCAGCCTCCCTACTCCCCCCCCCCAAACAACTTCCTCAAAAACACCGAAGAAGAACCCCCTGGTTCTCTACAAACCTGAGAAACCTTAAAAGGGATCTCAGACGTCTTGAACGTAAATGGAGACGTACTCAAGACCCCAATATACATGTAGCCTACACAACCAAACTCCAATCCTACTGCTTAGAAACACTCACTCACAGAAGAGAGTATAATGAGAATATCATCCAAAGAGCTCTTAATAAACCACGAGAACTCTTCTCTATCACCAAATCCCTAATCAATGAACCTCTACAACATGACCAACCACCAAAAATATCTGCACAAACTATAGCCAACCATCTTACTTCTAAATTCCTCCCACCTTTAACCAATAGCCCCCTACCCACTTCTTTCCATGACACCCTAATACATGAGGCAACCCTTCCAAACTCATGGAAGGAGTTTCATACCATCACATTAGCCAATGTAACAGATGTCATTAAAGAACTGAATGCTTCAACTTCTGCTCTCGACCCTTGCCCTGTCCCCTGGATTAAGTCTGCCAGAGGTTCTCTCTCCCCTTACATCTTGAATATTGTACAAGCCTCTCTTCAGTCAGGCTCTGTCCCACCTTCACTTAAGAGTGCCTCTATCTGTCCAATCCTAAAAGGTACAAAGCTAGACCACACCTCTCCATCTTCTTACAGACCCATATCTAGTATCCCCTTCCTTGCAAAAATAACCGAGAAACTTGTCCAAATCCAACTTCAAGACTATATTGATGACCACTCCCCCCTTGACTTATTCCAACATGGATTCAAAAAAAACCATGGAGTTGAAACCCTCCTCACTTCCTTACTAGATTCCCTGTATGCACACACCCAGAACTCCACCCAAGGATGCCTACTTATTTTCCTAGACTTATCTGCTGCTTTTGATTCCCTCCCCCACCATCAACTCCTATACAGACTTCATGATATAGGTCTGAGAGGCACAACCCTAAAATGGTTCCAATCCTACCTAGATGGCAGAACCCAACAGGTCCGTATTGGAAATGATACTTCCCTCCCTTTTACACTAAAACAAGGAGTACCTCAAGGATCCAGTCTATCTGCGTTACTCTTTAATATCTTCCTCCAACCTGTATGCACGATCTTCCAAAATTATGGCATCCAGTATCAAATATATGCAGACGACATGATGTGCTTCACCCCATTTGACCTCTTTAACCCCAATTTTTCTAAGCTAAATGAATGTCTAACCAGCCTCAAATCTTGGCGCTCTCAACACAACCTAATAATCAACCAGTCCAAAACTGAAGCACTCCAAGTTTTCTCTAACCCCTCTTACATCCCCCCCACAACCCTCACCTTTGACGATCTCACTCTCTCACTATAAAAAACCAGGTGAAATATCTTTGAATCATACTCGATCAGAACTTGTCTTTCTCTGATCAAATTCAGAAAACCACTAACACAGTATACGCTAAACTACGCACTCTCAGGAACCTCAAACCTCTCCTAAGCCCTGACTCCTTTCGCACTGTCAGGCCCTTACAACCCCCTCGCTTGACTATTGTAATCTGATCTATCAGGGCCTCCCCAAGAACTCTATTCAACCCCTCCAACTAGCCCAGAATACATTAGCATGTCTCATAACAAACAATCCTAGAAGAGCTCATATTACACCAATCCTCTATGATCTCCACTGGCTCCCAATTCATCACCGAGTGAAATTTAAGGTTCTTACTCTAATACACAAAATTATTTCTAAGGAGTCAGCTCCATGCCTCTCCCCTCTCCTTGCCTTCTCCAACAACAAAAGAAATCACCGTTCTATCACTAAAAACTTACTGACTATACCCACAACTAAAAAACACTGTAAACAATCCACATGTAACAGGACCTTCTCCCTCTTTGCTCCATCCCTTTGGAACTCCCTTCCGCATGAGCTATGCAACTGCGTGAGCCACACTGACTTCCGGAAAAAGTTAGACTCACCTCTTCCTTCATCATTTTTCTCTCCCACCCAGTACCTAAACCCCTTATTTCTACCTTCCTGCCCTTACTCCATCAAACTTTACAATACCCCCATCCGTAGCCCTACACATACATATGTAAATATGTACATAGTTGATCATTGTTCACTATAATTAATTGTATATTATAATTTAGTTCTTCATGTTTTATTCTGTATTCTGTTGTTCGTTCCTTGTAAACAGTTGAAATACACTGCTTTTATTCTATGTAAACCGTTTTGATTCGTAGAAAGACTTTATATAAAAAATGTTAAATAAATAAATAAATCCCCCCCCGCTTCTGCTAACTCCACAATGAATCCCCCACCCCTACAACACTCACTCTCCCCCCTATCACATGACACTTAAATGTACATAGTATATACTCCTTGTAAATAAGATATTACTAAGCAGCTTCTGCATGTCTCCCCTTCCCGTCTTACTATGTAAAAAGTTTGAATTGCTATCCAATATGTTTTGCCATTTAAACTGCTTTGATTATAGAAGGCGGCAGTATAGAAAACCTGTTAAATAAAAAAGAGAATTTTTTCACTGTCCCAGGAAATAGTGTTCCGAGGAGTCATTTTCATTGTACTTAGCTATCAGCTATAGCTGGCCCTGGAAGAAAACTGGGGGCTAAGGCTACAAATGGGCTGATACGAGGGAATGGGAGAATGGAACTGGAAGGGAGTGAATCTGACAGGGGCTGCCATGGTATCTGTACTAGAAGGGACTGGTCAGTGGGGGAAGGAGGGGGACTGGAAGGGAATGGACACCAGTGGCAGTCATGGGAATGCAAGTTGACATTGGAAGGTATTGAGAGTGAGGACTGGAAAGGGGCTGATACTGGGGAGGGTTACTGGGACTGGAAATAGGCTGATGGAAAGAAGTGAAGAAAACAAAAGAAGAGATGAGAAATGGCAGATGGACCATAGGCCGCAGAAAGAGAGCTCAGAGAAGACAGGAAAGCAGAAGCCTCAGATTGGGACCAGCATGATCAGAGAATAAATTGGTCAGACAACAAAGGTAGAAAAAATAATTTTATTTCATATTAGTGATTTGACTACAAAATCATCATAATTTTGAAATCAAATATTATTGTGATTAATTATTGTGGTTTAAATAAGTAAATTTTATAAATAAAAACATATTGCAAAGGCCTATAATATATTAATAATTCAACAAATGATTACAGCGACAATGCGTTAATGGTAAAGGAAGAGAGATGCATTTGATTTTATCATTGGGGGTCACCACAAGTTGACCAATGGTAAAAGGGGTCACGGTACAAAAAAGGTTGAGAACCACTGCTCTAGACAGTCCTTTAACTTGGATCATCAGCATTGTTCAGGATGGTACCACTTCAGGTTCGCAAGTTGGCTCTTAGACCCGAACCCATCTATTCTCCTCTCATATCAATCTGCTCCAGTGGGAAGTATCTCCCTTACTTCAATCCAAGGCCATAGAGCCTGCCATGATCCAAGAAAGGAATCGGTTTCTGTTCCAAATATTTTTTGTTCCAAAAAAGACAAGACTTGTATCCCATTCTAGATCTCAGAGACCTCAACAAGTTTCTGCTTGAATAAACTTCCTTCCATCCTTCCTCTACTAAACAAAGGAGATTTGGTTATGCACGCCAAATCTCAAGGATATGTGTACTCCTATCCCAGTTTATCTTCATTTTAAGAAGTGTGTCAGATTTATGCTTTAATCCAATATTATCAACTTCCAGGGTATTTATAAAGTTCCTTGTAGTAGCTGCAGCATACCTTCACCAGCAGGGTTGTTAGTTATTTCCCTACCTGGACAATTGGCTTCTAGTGGTCTCTTCAGAAACACAAGTGTTGGCTCTGATTCACAGTTGCTATCCTCCAGGCTCTAGGATTTTTCATCAACTTCTTAAATCTACACTACACCCAACAAACATCATCTCATTTATAGGTGTAGCGCTGGACACTCTTAAGGCCAAGGCTTTTCTGCCAGAGGACAGAATCCAGACACTCATTGCATATATTCATGTTATCAGTCTGCAACCAAGATGACAACCTAGCATTATCTACCGATGTTGGGACACATGGTAACTACAGTTCATATGGTCCTTTTTACCCATCTGAAAATGAGGTGCCCCCAGTGGGATCTAAAATTCTAGTGAATTCAGTGTTTCTGGCCTCTTGCATCAGTTTTTAACCACTTCGTCAACTGCAAAATACATTATATGCTGGACTCACAAAACCATCCTGTTGACAGATGTGCATCTGGCAGCACCAACATGTCCTAACCAGAGATGCTTCAAAGATAGCCTTGGGGGCTCACCTCAACAGCCTTCACTTCCAAGGTAGATGGTTGAGATACAAAACGACTCTCCATATTAATCATTTGTAACACAGAGTGATTTGCTATGCTTTGTGAGTTTTCCTTTATCATCTTTGAGATTCTTCAGTCTTGATTCAGATAATCGACTATGTGATGTTTTATGTAAACAACATGGAGAGATGGGCTCTCTTTGCAGGTTGTTAAGTGCCATCGAGTCTGTGTCTACTCATGGTGACCCTTGGGATAGTTGTCCTGAATTGTGTTTGATCTTCAGTTAGGCGACTCATTACTCTTTGCAGATAAGCAGCCAGAATTTTGAACTTTGCCATAGCCAGTTGTATCCAAATCCAAGCTATCTATATCTCTGGACAACTAATTAGCTGACAGACTTAGATGGGTACTACTGCTTTATGAATGGTTCCCTGATGCATCCCTGTTGAGCTTCCTATTCCAAGAGTGGTGACCCTCAAATTTATCTTTGTTGCCAGCAATGAAAATGCAAAGCTTCCTCTTTATTATTCCATTTTGCCATCCCCCACCCCCCAACTGCCTAGTGCTCAGACCAAATCATAGACCTGGCCTGTCATGTATGCTTATCTTTATCATACTAAGAGTTCTATCCAGATTCCAACATTGTGATCCTCGGTGCCATCTTGGCCTCAACAGAACTGGTTTCTTCTTAAAACTAGCAGTTCTACTGCTGCACTTCCCAACACTAGCAACAATACCAAGGTTAACAACTTCATCCAGATCTGAAATTGTTTAGAATTAGAATTGACTAATGCTCTGTACGGTTCTAACTAATGTACTGTTCTAACTAGATTGTAAGCTCCAATGAGCATGACTCTGACGGGCAGGGATTGTCTCTTGTATGTTGGCTACCTCCTGTAGGTTAGCTGTGCAGCTCTGTGTGCGTGGTGCATTATAAGTGCTGAATAGTAGTAGTAGTAGTTAGCCCTCACAGCATGGAAATTGAGCAGCAGTTAGTATCTGCCCTCAGCTTACCCAGAGCACATCCTCATCTTTACTAGGAAACCATTTACGAGACAGACTTGAGCTTTCCAAATGGAAAATGTTTTCCATCTGATGCTTCTCAAATGGATATGATACAGTCATATGTCTACTCACTGCCATATTTCATTATCTTTATCATTTATACTGTCTGGCCTTTAGACATTTTTCATTAGAGTGCACCTAACTGCATAACCTTCCTGCTTCTCAGTGCAGTATAAACTTAATTTTGTGCTATCCTCACATATGAAGGCACTCTTTGAACCTTTGGAATGGACTCTTCTCAAGTTCCTCACCTGGAAAGTTCTCTTCAGTAGCAATAACCTTGACCAGACGAGTCACTGAACTTTGGGTATTGTGAACTTATGAACCTTACCTTCAGTTTTACTCTAAACTGTCACCTAAGGTGGTCATTTCATTTCAGTTCAGTTCTACAAAGAAATTGTTCCTTCCATTTCTTGTCCAAAACTGCATTTGAATCCACTTGGCAAGGCCCTGCACATCTTTAGACTAGGGATTAGAACATAAGATATGCCATACTGGGTCAGACCAAGGTTCATCAAGCCCAGGATCCTGTTTCCAACAGTGACCAATCTAGGTCATAAGTACCTAGCAGTCTCCCCAAAAGACAGGTTCCTCAATTCTTGTATTGGGTCAAGCAGTGATACCCCGTGTCCCTTTTAATAATGGTTTATGGACCTTTCCTCCAGGAACTTGTCCAAACCTTTTTTAAACCCAGCTACACTTACAACATTCTCTGGTAACAAATTCCAGAGTTTGATTACACATTGAGTGAAAAAATATTTTCTCTTATTAGTCTTAAATAGGTTGCCATGTAGCTTCATTCATGTCCCCTAGTCTTAAACAATCGATCTACATTTACCCGTTCCATTCCATTCATTAATTTATAGACCTCCATCATATCTCCCCTCAGCCATCTCTTTTCCAGGTTGAAGAGCCCTAACCTTTTTAGCCTCTCTTCATAGGAGTATCCTTCCATCCCCTTTACCATTTTGGTGGCTCTTCTCTGTACCTTTTCTAATAATGCTATATCCTTTTTAAGATACAGCGACCAGAATTGCACACAATATTCAAGGTGCAGTCGCACCATGGAACGATACAGAGGCATTATAATATCCTTTATTTTATTTTCCATTCCTTTCCTTATGATACCTAGCATTCTATTTGCTCTTTTGGCCACTGCTGCACACTGGGTGGAGGGTTTTAACATGTTATCCACGATGACAACTAAATCTTTTTCCTGGTTGGTGGTTCCCAATGTGGCAAGATCCTCTTGCAATTTTTCACAATCCTCTTGGGTTTTAACAACTTTAAATAGTTTTTCGTCTGCAAATTTGATAACCTCACTCATTATTCCCTTTTCCAGGTTATTTACGAATATGTTAAAAAGCAGCGGACCCAGCACAGATCCCTGTGGTACTCCACTATTCACCTTTTTCCATTGGGAAAACGGGCCATTTAGCCCTACCCTCTGCTTTCTGTCTTTTAACCAGTTCCTGATCCACAATAGTACACTGCCTTCTATCCCATGACTTTTTAGTTTTGCCAAAAGTCTCTGATGAGGGACCTTGTCAAAGGCTTTCTGAAAGTCCAGATACACTATATCAACCAACTCACCTTTGTCTACCTGTTTATTCACAACTTCAAAAAAACATAACATATTAGTAAGACAAGATCTTCCTTGTCTAAAGCCATGTTGGCTGTCTGTCTCCTATTAAGCCATGATTATCTATATGTTGAGTAATTTTGTTCTTTATGATGGTTTCTACTATTTTTCCCGGTACTGATGTCAGGCTCACCGGTCTGTAGTTTCCCAGATCACCCCTGGAACCCTTTTTAAAAATTGGCGTTACCTGAAGATTGGAGGATCGCCAATGTATTACAGATTATTTTAATGATAGTTCACAGATTACTAATAGCAGGTCTGCAATCTCATATTTATTTATTTATTTATTTATTTATTACAAGTTCTTATATACCGCACTATTCGGCATCAGCGCGGTTTACATTATAACATAAAGACCATAACAACAAGCTGTTTGGTTTACATCGAACAGGAGTACCAACTTGGAGAACCGGGTTAAACTATATACATGAGATATTTACATAGAACAGAATAGAGTCATAGTCATAGTCATAGTAATATAAAGCACGGAAGGGTGGTTTAAAGAGTGTGTCACTTCTTTTGGTTCAATTGCTGTTAGGGTAGTATTGAAGGAAGAGGTGGTATTTGAGTGCCTTCCTGAACTGTGGTAGGACAGTAATGGTCCTTATGTCGGAGGGTAGAGCGTTCCAGCATTTGGGGGCATATAAACTGAAAGCTCTGTTTGAGGTTGTCATGTTGCACTTTGTTGATGCCTTCGAGGTTGTTAGTAGGTTTACGGCTGTTGCTCTTCTGGATCTGTTGGGGGGTACAGTGTGAATCAGATCTGTGAGTGAGGAGGATGAGATACCCTTGATTGCCTTGAATGATAGGACTAGGGTTTTAAAGATGATCCTCCCATGGATGGGGAGCCAGTGAAGCTGTTTCAGTTCTTTCAACATCCTTGGATGTATACAATCCGGTCCAGGTGATTTGCTACTCTTCAGTTTATCAAATAGTTTTAATACATCATCTCTAGGAACAAGCAGGAATGTAGTCTTCACATATGGGTATCGTCAGTATCGATGGAGCCTGCACGGGAACGCTCCCCAGCGTCCAAAAGGAAAGCTTTTGGGAGCATCCCACAGTGCATGTGTGCTGTCTTCCCGCCTCACTGCCTCTCTCACTTCAGTTCTTCGTTTTCCGCGGAGCCAACAGGACGTCTCTCCTGTCACAGCAGAAAGCTTTATCTTCTTTCTTGTTTTTTGTGGTCGTGTCTGCCTTCTTTCAACGCCTACTGGTACCGCCAGTTCTCTTTTCTTATTTTCTTCTAAAAAACAAACATACAAACTTCGGTGCCTCAACCCTCCTGGGGTTAGGTGCCATTTTGGGCACTAGGCCCAAAAATCTCCAGACATGGAGAAGACAACTAGTGGTTTTAAAAAATGTTCAAACTGTGACGGTACTATTTCCGTCACTGACACCCATGAATGGTGTCTCAAATGTTTAGGTCCTGAACATTGTCCAGTGGAGTGTCTCTCCTGTAGAAAGATGACCAAAAGGGGCCTGCAGAACAGAGCTGCAAAGACCGGTTCTCTTTTCACGGTTGACATGTCAGTTGCATCGACGTCCTCCAGGGCTTCATCTTCCTCTCATGGATCTCTGGTAACTAAACAAAAGTCTGTAAAGACTAGCCGGCCCTTGAAGGGTAAATCTCCTGCAAAGCATTAAGATGCCACTGGCACTACCCTTGAGGAAAGTACACCAGCAAAATTGCCCCGGCGGGAGTCTTCAGTCTCCAAAGCACAAACGGGGTCTCAGAATGTTCCAGAGGCCTCCACCTCTGCAGAACGTCTGTTGCCATGTTCTGGGGTCGTAGCCGCTTCCACCGGTACCGACCAGGCATCGGCATTAGCAATGGATAAGAGAATCCTTGCTATTGAACACAGTCTAGCATCTCTCTTAGCTGCCTCGGTACCGCTAAGACCGCTACAGACGGTTCAAATGAGCTTGGTACCGACACCGGTACCTGCTCTAGTGGCACCCACTCAGGTGGGATGGCTTCCTCCCATGCCTAGCCTCGAGAGTTTCTCCAGCATCGAGGGGTTGTAACTGAAACGCCACAGTACCGATATTCATCGGTACCAGCATCGATCGATGCAAAGCTCCGATGAGTCTTCCAATTCCAATGACTCTACCGATACAAGAGCAGTTCTGTTGAAGGATCCATCTCCTTCTCCTGAGCGCAGAATGTCTCCTCCAGAAGACATGTCCTTTCAGGATTTCATACCTGATGTAGCTAAAGGGCTTTCAATCATGGTTACTCCTGAGAAGGAACCTAGGGCAGAAGAACTAAGAATTCTGCAATATTCTATGGCTCCCAAAGAGGCAGCGATGCTGCCCATTCATCAGATCCTTCAAGATCTTTTGTTCAGAATGTGGGAAACTCCCTTAATGGTGTCACCGCATTCTCGACGCCTCCATACCATGTACCGAGTCCCACCTTCTCCAGGGTTTCAGAAGACTCAGTTACCACACCATTCCATGGTAGTGGAATCAGCCATGCGGAGAATAAAGAGTGCTAAAATGCATTCTTCCAACTCACCAGGCCGTGAATCGAGGACACTCGATGCCTTTGGGCGTCGATGCTTTCAATCCATGCTAGCAGCTAGGATTAGCTCATATTCCCTTTACATGGGAATGTTTCTTGAGGAGGTTACAGCAGATCTGGAATGCATGAGCCCTCTTCTTCCTGAAGATAAATGGGGTCAGTACCTCACTCTGCTCAATCACGCTCAAAATGTCTCCAAATTTGTGAATCGTGCAGCTTTTGCCTGCTTTGAAGCTATTAGTAGAACCTCTGCTATTGCTATCGGAGCATGTCGCATTGCCTGGCTCCAAGCATCAGATTTAGAGGAGTGGGTGCAAGAGAAGTTAGGAAACATTCCTTGCATAGGTGAAAACTTATTTGGGAAGGATTGGCAGACCAAGGCTAATCAGATTGAATCTGACAATACCACCTTGAATAGACTATCGAAGTCTACAGTCAACCCATCAAAGAAAAAAACAGGCAAGAAGTTTTTCTTTAACAAAAAGAAAAAAATCTTACCACTCTTATTCCCATCCAATTCACTGTCCAGTTCATGCTCCCCAGAAGGGGCAGCAACCTAGACAACAAAGAAAGCCACAAGCTCAAAGAGCTCAACTGGCTCAGCAAGTATAGCCTCCGCAGGGTCTTTGACCTCTACCTAGAGAACTTAACCATTTTGCCTCTGAAGGGTCCAGAGCCCTTGACCATTCTGGGCAGATTATGCCATTTTGCCAAAAGATGGCAACAAATAACATCATAAAACAGGACTCTGGGGTACAAACCACTTTCTCAGCATGCCCTCGCCTACAATCATAAAACAATTCAATTCTCAAGGCCCTGTTACTGACATCCTGTGTCAGGAGGTCTCTTCACTTCTTGCTCAGGGAGCAATAGAAGAGGTACCCATATCCCAACGGGGGAGGGGGTTCTACTCCCCCTATTTTCTTATCCCAAAGAAGACAAGGGGATACAGACCTATCCTGGACCTCAGAGAATTGAACAAATTTCTGTTCCGAGAAAAGTTCAAGATGATCTCCCTCAGAACACTTTTACTATACCTTCAGAATCAGGATTGGTTATGTTCTCTAGATCTAAGAGATGCGTACACGCATATCCTCATCCATGTAAAACACAGGAAGTACCTTCGATTTCTCTTTCAAGGAAACCACTTCCAATACAGAGACCTTCCATTCGGGCTGGCCTCTGCCCCAAGAGTCTTCACAAAATGCATGGCTGTAGTAGCAGCATTGCTGAGAACTCTGGGGATATTCGTCTTCCCCTACTTAGACGATTGGCTCATCAGAGCACCAACAGCTCCAGAAACAGAACGAGCTGTTTCTCGTGCCATGAGAATTCTCCAATATTTGGGTCTGGTAGTCAACCACCCAAAGTCTCACCTCACCCCTTCTCAATCCCTAGAGTTCATAGGGGCTCGCTTAGACACGCAGCAATCAAAGGCATTCCTGCCACAGCCACGCTGTCTACGAATAATAGAATTGGCTTCCCAAGCAGTAAAGAAAACCCTCCTAACTGCCTGGGAAATGCTTCAACTGCTGGGGCATATGGCATCCATGGTACATGTGGTCCCTTATGCCCACCTACACATGCGAGCGGCTCAGTGGATCCTCTCTTCGCAGTGGACACAAGCCACAGGTCGCTTAACGGACAAAATCACAAATTCGACACGTCTCGTTTTGTCCCTACAGTGGTGGCAGTCCCTCGTAAACCTCCTGGTAGGTTCCCCCTTCCAGCAACCACTGCCCCAGATCACCCTGACAACAGATGCGTCCAAGCTGGGTTGGAGAGCCCATTTGCTTGATCTTTCCACTCAGGATCTCTGAACCTCACAAGAGGCCTCTCTTCAAATAAACCTCTTAGAGCTAAGAGCCATTTACAATGCTATGATAGCATTTCAGGCCCAGCTCAGTCAAAAGACAGTTCTGGTCCAAACCGACAATCAGGTTGCCATGTTTTACATAAACAAACAAGGCGGAATGGGCTCTCTGTCACTATGCAACGAAGCTTTGCGACTATGGGCCCTCGCCAGAGAGCTCCAAATTCACCTTCTAGCAGTATACCTTCCAGTCATTCAAAACGTGTGGGCAGACAAGCTCAGTCAAATACTGCTGCCACACGAGTGGTGTCTCCAGTCAGACCAACTGGCTCGAGTGTTCCAAACCTGGGGAACACCAGATATAGATACCTCTTTGCAAGTCCACAGAATGCCAAGCTTCCCCGGTTCTGTTCCAGAATTCCGGCTCAATACTGTCTAGCAAACGATGCTTTCCAGATCCATTGGGGTCAGGACTTCCTCTATGCCTTCCCACCCTTTCCCCTAATTCCCAAAACTCTTTTCAAGCTTCAGAGAGACAGGGGTTATATGATTCTCATAGCTCCATGTTGGCCAAGGCAATCGTGGTACCCTCTGCTTCTGTGTCTCTCTCAAGCAACTCCTCTAGAGTTGGGATATGCTCCAGATCTCCTTTCCCAGGAGAACGGGAAGCTTCTGCATCCCAATCCTCAGTCCCTGCACCTCTGGGCCTGGCTGCTGAAGGCATAGAACCTTTAGATATCCACCTCTCTCAGCAAGTGAAGGATATCCTTCAAGCTTCGAGAAAACCTTCCACAAGGCATTCCTACGCTTTCAAATGGAAAAGGTTTTCTATATGGTGTTCAAAAAAGGGGCTTAATCCCCTCTCCGTGCCCATGGAGTTGCTTCTGGAGTATCTCCTCCATCTTTCAAATTCCGGTCTTAAGACAAATTCAGTGCGAGTCCATCTCAGTGCTATTGCGGCTTTCCACAAGCCCCAGGATAGACAACCAATCTCTTCTCATTCACTTGTGTCAAGATTCATGAGAGTTCTACTATTGACAAAGCCCCCCATAAAGCTGCCACCGGTGGCATGGGACCTGAATCTGGTTCTTGAGCAGCTTATGAAGCTGACTTTTGAACCTTTTAGCCACTACAACTTTAAAATTCATATCCTGGAAGGTCATTTTCCTAATTACAATAACTTCTGCTAGACGCATTAGTGAACTGCAAGCTTTAGTGGCTGACCCTCCTTATACAAGATTCCACCATGATAAAGTAGTCCTCAGGACTCATCCACACTTTATGCCAAAGGTGGTTTCGTCTTTTCATTTAAACCAGTCGTTTTACCTTCCTGTATTTTTCCCTAGGTCTCATGCCTCCAGTGCATAAAGGAACCTTCATACCTTAGATTGTAAGAGAGTTTTAGCTTTTTACCTTCAAAGAACTGAACATAGGAAGTCTTCTCAACTCTTTGTTGCTTTTGATTCTAGTCATTTGGGACTTCCAGTTTCCAAGCGAACCCTATCTAAGTGGATTGCAAACTGCATATCCTTCACTTATGATAGTAAAGGTCTTTCCCTCGAGGGCCATGTTACAGCTCATAATGTCAGAGCAATGGCAGCCTCGGTTTGCTAATCTCCGCTCTATGTCTATAGATATCATCTGTAGAGCGGCTACTTGGGCTTCAGTACATACCTTCACAGTCCACTACTGTCTGGACAAGGACTCCCGTTGGGATGCCTCGTTTGGCCAGGCTGTCCTACAGCATCTCTTTCAGACTTAATGCAACTCCTACCCTCCATCCAGGTGGGATGCCAGGGATCCATGGGAGGAAGTATGACCCTGTTCACATGGTTCACAGCTCGCTGGGGTCATTCCTCTGGCATCTTTCAGCTGGGGAGTCCCCATATGTGAAGACTACATTCCTGCTTGTTCTTGGAGATAGCGTAGTTACTCACCTGTAACAGGTGATCTCCGGGAACAGCAGGAATTGAGTCTTCACAACCCACCCACCTCCCCTAGGAGTTGTCTCTCTCCTTGGCTCAGCTTTAAATGCAACTGAAGTGAGAGAGGCATGAAGGCAGCATATGCGCTGTGGGATGCTGGGGAGCGTTCCCATGCAGGCTCCGTCGGTACCGACGATACCCATATGTGAAGACTTAATTCCTGCCTGTCCTGGAGATCACCTGTTACAGGTGAGTAACTATGCTTTCCTGGTGTATAGATATTTCTCTTAATTCTTCCTCAGTATCACCTTTAAATACCACTTCAGTCACGGGTAACATCCCTACATCTTCCTCAGTAAAACCCGAAGCAAAGAATTCATTCAGTCTCTGCTATAGCCTTGTCCCTTCTTACTGCCCCTTTTACCCTTCTCATCTAATTCTGATTCTCAACCCAGTTCTTGGGGCATACCTAGCCAGTCAAGTTTTCATGATAACATGACTATGCATGAGAGAGATTTGCATACAATGGAAGCAATGCATGCAAATCTCTTTGATGTATTATCATTGTGGTTATCTTGAAAACCTGACTAGATAGGTATTTGCTGAGGACAAATGAGAACCCTTGCCTTAGACTGTAAGCTAATAATTTTTGGAAGTACAAGCAGGGTTTTTTCCCTCTATTTATTTATTTATTTAACATCTTTTATATACCGCACTATTTATAATCAGTGCGGTTTACATAGAACAATAAAACATCAGATAAGATACATATTATCTGTTTTTTTTTTACATAGAACAGGAACAAAAACTTGGGTAACTGGGGTAATTATTGATCCCAACAAACCAGGCCTTGGGCTAATTGGCTGCTATTCTGCATCTACTTTTGTTATGAACAAGCAAGACCAGCCCTAGAGTTGGTTCAGCGTGTTGGAGCCCTAGGGGCTAACCTCAAACTTTACATCCCCTCTGGCTGTCAAAATCTATTTAGCTTTGAAAGGCCTGATTGTGCCACCCTCCAGAGGTTGCTAGTCTAGGCGACCACCTAGTTTCCCTAGTAGTTGGGCCAGCCCTGTGAACAAGCAAAATTTTAAGCTACTGCAGCAAGAGACACAGTCCCAAGGTCTGCCTTGCTAGATACTATATGCAAAGCAGCTACAGGGTCTTTCCTAAATATCTTTAGGATGCATTTCTGTCTGAACCAAGCCACAGCAAAGGACATTTTATTTATTTATTTAACTTCTCTTATATACAGTGCTATTTATATCAGTGCGGTGTACATTCAACAGAAACAATATACTGTGCAGAGGGTCTGCATGGTATTTACAGTGAACCGGGAATTAAAACTTGGCTTTAACTGGGGTAACTTTTCTATAGTTTATTTACAATGATGCCTATGTTTCAAGCTAAAGTCTATTCAAAGACTAACCAGCTTTGGCTGGCAATGTTTGATGTGAGTGCTCTTTGCCTTCAGTCAAGTTGTTTTGGTCTATCTGACCGTTTGAACAAGGAGGGTCCAGCACTATTATTGCAGACTGCTCTAAAGACTGAAATAATTTCTATACTGACCAGCGCTAAGCTTGGGAATCGCTCATTTTTGCCTCTAACTCATTCCTGCATGTTGATGGGAAAAAACTGTTGCTCACCTCTGACAGGTGTTTTCCATAGACACTTCGATTGATAAGGCATCCAATCCCTTCTCGAAAATTGCTTCTCTACTTGAGCTTTGAAATAAACTGAGGTGCTGAGGAGACTCGGTTCCGTCCTGGCACCGTCAGATGACATAATCCACTTGTGTGCTTAGTCAGTCCTGCTGTCTACGGAAAACACCTGTTACAAGTGAGGAACATTGCTTTATAAAGTAAAATACAATTTTATATGATTTAATAGACATATCTATGTGACTGTGCCACACACTTGCTGTGGAATGTTCTTAATTTTTGCTGCAGAATTTATCCTCGAGCTGCCACCGGAGCGTAGGGTCTTTGGCTAAGATGGTCCCTTAACCTCGCGCCTTCTGGTAAGTGACTACTTTGTGATAATGCTACTTGATTGACTGCTTGATAATAATAGCAAATGATGCTTCCTTTCTTCAGGTTGAGTCTTCTTTAATAAACAGTCCTGTCTGTACAACAGTGAGTGCTTCTGGGAAACGCAATTCACGTGATCAGTCAAGTCTAAAAACACTCCAGTGATAGTACATGTTGTCTCCTGGAGGAAGGGACTGACATGGAAGCAACATCTTTAGCTTAATTTAAAGTGTTGTCTTCTACCAAGAGCTGTGGTAGGGTTACCTAGGAGAGAGGGAAAAGGATATAATGCTAGAAATGTGGTGGTTGACATTACCTCATTTTCAGGTGTCCTGTATAATCTTGGAAGAGTCCTATTGACAATTCCCCCCGCCCCTCCATGTGATAATCAGTTGTCTACACCACATACTTTGGACACATCATGCGAAGAGAGAGATCATTAGAGAAAGACATCATGCTTGGCAAGATAGGTCAACGCAAAAGAGGAAGACCAGCAATGAGATGGATCAATACAATAACAGCAGCTACTGGTACCAATCTGTCAACAATGAGCCACCTGACTGAAGACCAACACAATTTAGGATAGCTATACAGAGGGTCGCCATGAGTTGACTCCGACTCGACGGCACTCAACAACAACAATAACAACAAAATCAAGCAAACTGATATTGCAATTGCATAGCCATGGGAAAGAATTTTGAAGTGTACGCAAGCAAAAAGCAGTTTCTTACATTAATTGACTTTGAAAATTACCCTCATTCAGTGAAGGCAAGTCCAATGCATTCTTCTACAACATTCGTAATTTAAGATGCATCGAGAGAAGGCGTTCTTGCAGGCATATTTAAGTTGGGAGAAGGGGGAAGCGAACTGCATGCATATTTTTTTGTGGATAGAAGTTTTCTGGAAAAAGCAAGTGCAGTCAACTGCTGCAAATGTCAAAGGGAAACTGCATCCAGGCATTCATTTAGAGAATTGGTGCAAAGTCCCGAGGTAAGTATATGCAGGCTTTGTCCCCATGTCCACTTTTTTGAGAATTGCTCCATTAGTGTGCTACTATATATCCACAGAGGTTAAAGGTTAATAAATATAAGGTGGTTAATAAATATAAGGTAATGCCTTTTTGTTATACTAATGTAATTCAATTTTGACCTTATCTAGTAAGTATAGGCTTTGAAAAAAGAATGGAAGTTCCGGCTATAGTCATAAGGTGGCAGCATTTCTTCAGTTAACAAACAGGCCTCGTGTATTTACTTTTACGATCTGAGTTTTTTTGGACAGTTTATTAAAATAGTAGAGGTTGACCCTCATTTTTTCTGAAAGCTGTTGATTCAACAAAGTCCATGGAATGGGCATTGAAAAAATAGAGCTGTCAGCAAACCAAGATGACTAAGTAAGCAAAATTCTAAATGTTTTCAGGACTGCTGCTGGGTTCAAACAATGCTGCATTTGGGTCAGGACATATTTTATATTAAACAAGGCTTGATCTGAGATATGTACATATTTGATAAAATAAGTAATTGTTTTGATATATGTAATTTGATTATTACTTGGGTTGTGATAATGTACTAAGTAATGTGCATGTATTATGAGCTTCTGCCCACCTTATTTATTTAATGTCTGTTCTATACCGAACTCTTTAGAATCAGTGCGGTTTACAGTCAACAATAAGTTGTACAGAGCAAGCAGGACCTGTACTGTACTTACAAAGAACAGGTGTTGCAATTGGGATTAACTGGGGTAACTACATGCTGAGCAATCTGGTCATGAATATACAGTATTGACCAGGTCTGCTTGGCTACAATTTACAATGTTAAGTAATACAATGTTGAGTAACTATATACAATAACTATATATAATTTAAAATGTTAAGTACTATGTACAGGTCAGTAGTTCAGTCATGGGGGCACAGAGTTGGCCGGAGCTGCTTGGCACTTATTTACAGTTAACCTTTTTATTTGGTTATCTGTTATTTCAGTACAAAGCATGCTAACCACGCTACTTTTATCATATGATTATAGAAGGTTATAATGCTTATTTGGAGCTTAAATATTTATGGATAAACCCAAGAATAGTTTAACTATGCTCGGTAGTAAAAAACAAAACAAAAACAGCAGGTTTAATACTAGTGAATAGAGCCCTGGTCAATAAGGTGCAAATACATTTTTTCATTTCCTTTTTCCTGCTTTACATAAAAAAGCAATAGCACACAATAGTTCTGTGGTTTGTTTACAGTGTGGAATGAAACCTATTCTTTGACTGGTTCTTCTATAAAAAGCATACCTGAATGTTAATACCTCCTAACAGATGTAGGGGCACGTTTACTAAAGTGCACTAGTAGCATGCATTTTTAGACTGCATTGTCAGTGTGGACCTGCAGTAACTGCTACTATGTGCTAAGAGCAGCCAGCACAGTAAAAAAAAAATCCCATGCTAACTGCTTAGCATAGGGCAGGGACTGGACTGGTTGGGGCAGAGAGTGGGCGTGGCATCCAATGACAGTTTGTGCACAGGGCCGTACTGTGTGAAGTCGTCACAAGAAGTGGCTTTAAGTATAACCGTGATCTCCAAGAACAAGCAGGAATATAGTCTTCACATATGGGTGACGTCAGTACCGGCGGAGACCGCACGGGAACGTTCCCCAGCATCCAGTCAAAGCATTTGGGAGCCCTCCACTGCACCTGCGTGACTGCCTTCCCAACTCCTCACTTTCAATTCCTGCGGAGCCAGCAGGACAAAGTTCCTGTCACCACAGTAAAAGAATCATTTGTTTTTTTGTGGTAGTGGTTTCTGCCTTCCTGTTGATGCCGGTATCTCTTACAAAGACTCCGGTTACCCTTTTTTCTGTCAAAATTATTTTTTTCTTCTATCTTTACTTTAAATTTTCTTCAGTTTTCCTCGTATGTGGCCATCCACCCCATTGGACCTCAGGCCTTTCTGTCACTACTCCAACCATGGAGAAGCCAACTAGTGGTTTTAAAAAAAAAATGTTCAAAATTCTTCAAAAGTATTTTGGTCATCGATAAGCATGACTGGTGCTTAAACTGCCTCGGCCCAAAACACCTCCCAGATTCTTGTTCCCTGTGCCAACAGATAACAAAGAGATGCCTCAAGAACTGGGCCAAAAAGTTTGGATCCCTAGTTTCATCAGACACTCTCTGTGGCATCCAAGACATTGAAACCATCCTCATCCTCACAGGGATCACAGGCACCGAAGAAGTCCAAGCACAGTAGTACAACCAAGCTGGAAAAGCATTGGATATCAAGGTCCCCTGCGAGGCCCGACATTGGACCAAGACACCGATCCTGGTCCCATCATGAAGATTCACCAAGGGTAGTCTCTGACTCAAACAGTCCAGCCAAATAACTCCAGCAGGAGAACTTGGTCTCCAAAGCAGTAGTGGGGTCCTGGGATGCTTCCAAGGCTTCAGCCTCCAGAGAGCTACTGGTGCCATGTTCTGGGACGGTGGCAGCCAGCCCCATACAAACATTGACCGAGACATCGGCAGTCTCCTTAGATCAGCATATGCTGTCTATTGAGAGAACCTTGGCAGCGCTTTTTGCAGCATCAGTACCGGTGAGGCTGTTGGTCAGGAAGCCCTGGCACTGAAACACGCACTGGGTTCTGATGCGGCCACTGATGCCACTACAGACATCGATGCCGGCATCATCATTGACAGTATCCAAGCCAACGTTAAGGCCCGAGGCTTTGGGTCCATCAGCATCCCGGCATCGGTACAGACCGATCCTGACGCAACGGGACTGATTCCTGGGAGACTGAGCACCAGTACTGCCGATCCCATAAGTATCGGCATCAATGGTATTTCAATACATAGAAACATAGAAACATGATGACAGAAAAAGACCACATGGCCTATCTAGTCTGTCCTTCCATAACAACAACTACAACAGTCCACTTTTTACCTTAGAGATCCTCTGTGTTGGTCCCATGCTTTTTTGAATTCAGTTACTGTCCTCATCTCTACCACCTCCACTGGGAGACTATTCCATGGATTGTCAGACGGCTGCCTGGGTGAGAATCTTCACACTCTTGGCAAGTGCATATTTCTATATGATTTGCAAGGTATTGTGGGCAATGTAGTTCATTCACACCAGACACAGCTGCTGACAATAATTTAGTTGTGCTCTTGGGTAAAGCCAATAAGATGATTATTTATGGGGTTATTTCTCCCAACACAGATATGCTTGGTAGCACATAAATTAGGTTACTTGCTTTCAGTGTTAACTTGGAAAAACAAAGTCAAAATCAGGAAAACAACAAATGAAAAGCCACAAAGCAAGAAACAAACTGTTCTTTTCAGGTTAACTTCTGATTACTTCCCACATAGATACAGAAGTGATTCTCTCCTAGCTCACAAGCAATTAGGTAAGGCTTAATTGCTAGCAGTTACCAGCTGAAACCCCTTAGCTGGCTTGCCTTCCACTGTGTGGGTCAAATCCTGCTTCAGGAGCTTTTCTGAGTAGATTAAAGAACAAATTTGTATTTCTTTGTGATGGTTGCTGTACTTTATAACAGAAAGTTACCAACAGAGTTTAGATAGAGAGCAGTCCATATAAACAGGATCCTCATCTGCTATTATTCCCCCTTGTTCAACAAGCATGGGTTCAATATCATGGATTGGCACAGATGAATCTCTCAATGGAGCATTTTCAGGAGAATACTTGTTTCCCTGCTGTCTTTCAAGGTTATAGCTAGGGCATAGATCAGTGTTCATACCTGAGCTTCCATTGCTGCTAGAGTTCCTCTCTATATAGCCTGGCCAGTATGTAGTCCAGTTCTTATGTCCAGCCTTCCAATCCAGATCCATGGACACTGGATCTCTCTTCACATACCTTCTGGCACAGGTCTTAGGGTCCCTTCCACGTGCAGCCGTCTCCCTCACAGGTAACCTCTGGTGATTCCTAGCTCTGCAGCACCATTCCTCTGGCTTTCCCCAGTCCAATGGTGTATGCTGGCCCTTGGAATACCTCCCAGTATATGTACTGCTTTGGACTCTTCTAGACCTCTCAAAGGCTTTTCTCTTCCTTCTTCCAAAGGGTCTCTTTCCCTCTCTGTCCGTCCGGTTTGGCTTCTGCTTCTGATGATCCTTCAGATGAAACTGATGATCAAACTCAAGCTGATTCTCAGGATACTGAGGACAATTCTCTGGATATCCAAGATGATCATGAAGATGATCATCTGTAGAATAAACTCTACTCTTATTCTGCTTGGATGAGTGCTCCTCCCTAACACAGCGCAGCTGTGCTGAATCAGGCCCTGCCCTTTGAGATGAGTGCTTAGGGATTACCTCATAGCCCTCCTGATTGAACACACATTTCCCCACTTCAGCTCCTCTAATGGCTGTTGGAAACCTGGTGCATTCTGGGACTGGTAGTCTTTTATGGGAAAATTCTGTTTTCTTATTTCTACCAGAACTCACAGGTTGCTTGTTCAGAGTCACTTCACCTTTTCTATAGCTCCTTCCTGAGCTATGATAAGCTTCCTTATCACAGGATCCACTACTCTTTCTGTAAAGAAATATTTCCGCATATCACTCCTGAATCTATCTCCCTTCACCCTCATCCCATGTCCCCTCGTAGCAGAACTTGCTTTCAATTGAAAGAGGCTCTCTGCCTGAACATTTATGCCACGGAGGTATTTAAACATCTCAATCATATCACCTCTATCCCGCCTTTCCTCTAAGGTGTACATATTAAGATCCTTAAGTCTGTCCTCATATGCTTTATAATGAAGCCCATTAATCATTTTAGTAGCAACTCTCTGCACCGACTCCATCCTGTTCACATCCTTTTGAAGGTGCGGTCTCCAGAATTGCACACCATACTCCAAATGAGGTTGCACCAAAGACTTATACAGAGGCATTATCACCTCCTTTTTTCTGCTAGCCATTCCTCTCCGTATGCACCCAAGCATCCTTCTAGCTTTTGCCATTGCCTTTTCTACCTGTTTAGCTACTTTAAGATCATCAGACACAACCACGCCTAGGTCCCGCTCTTCTTTAGTGGACAAAAGTACTTCACCTCCTATACTGTATTGCTCCCTTGGATTGCTGCAGCCCAAATGCATGACCTTACATTTTTTTAACATTAAATCCCAGCTGCCAAATTCTAGACCATTCTTCAAGCTTAGCTAGATCCCTCCTCATGTTATCTACACCTTCCTGGGTGTCTACTCTATTGCAGATTTTGGTATCATCCGCAAAGAGGCAAACCTTACCCGACAGCCCTTCCGCTATATCACTAACAAAGATGTTAAAAAGAATCGGACCAAGGACAGATCCCTGGGGCACACCACTGGTAACATCCTTCTCCTCAGAGTGAGCTCCATTTACTTGTACTCTTTGTCGCCTCCCACCCAACCAATTTCTAACCCAAGCAGTAACTTTAGGGTCCATCCCTAGGGTGCTCAGTTTGTTTATAAGTCGCCTGTGAGGAACAGTGTCAAAGGCTTTACTGAAATCTAAATACACCACATCTAGAGCTCTCCCTCGGTCCAACTCCCTGGTCACCCAGTCAAAGAAATCAATCAGATTTGTCTGACAAGACCTGCCTCTGGTGAATCCATGCTGCCTCGGATCCTGTAATCTGCTGGACTCCAGAAACCTCACTATTTTCTCTTTCAGCAGTGTTTCTAATAATTTACTCACCACCAAAGTTAAACTAACCGGCCTGTAGTTTTCAACCACATCCTTACTTCCGCTTTTGTGTAAAGGCACCACATGAGCCTCTCTCCAGTCCTTTGGCACCACTCCCGACTCCAACGAGGCATTGAAAAGGTCAGTCAGTGGAGTTGCTAGAACGTCCCCAAGTTCCCTCAGTATTCTAGGCTGTATCCCATCCGGTCCCATCGCTTTGTCTACTTTAAGTTGAGCTAGTTTCTCACGAACACAGTCTTCTGAAAATTGTTCAAGATGTCCCTCGCTTCTGTTCTTATTTGTGGGTGTTTTCTGAGGTCCTGCTCCTGGTTCTTCATCTGTGAACACAGAACAAAAATATTTGTTAAGCAATTCCGCTTTATCCTTATCAGCTTCTACATATTCCCCCCCTGCACCCTTGAGTCTGACAATACCACTTTTGCCCTTCCTCTTCTCACTAATATATCTGAAAAATGTCTTATCCCCCCATTTTATTGCATTGGCTATTTCCTCCTCCTTTTGAATCTTTGCCTTCTTGACTACTTTGCTAGCTTCTCTAAGTTTTTCCAAATACAGATGCCTGTCTTCCTCTCTCTGTGATCTCTTGTATTTCATGAAGGCCTCCCTCTTTTTCTTCACTTTTTCAGCTACTTTCCTTCGAAAACCATAGCGGTCTCCTGTTCCTTTTGCCTTTATTTACCATTTTAACAAAAAGGTTGGTTGCCTTTAAAATACCCCCTTTCAGTTTTGCCCACTGTTTTTCTACATCCCCCAGCTGTTCCCATCCCACTAACGACTCCCTGAGGTATTGGCCCATCTTCGCAAAGTTAGTCTTCCTAAAGTCTAAGATCCTCACCTTGGAATGGATTCTAACAGCCCTAGTCCTAATACTGAACCACACCATCTGGTGATCACTGGATGCAAAATGATCTCCCACTACAACATCAGAAACACTTTCACCATTGGTAAGCACCAAGTCCAGTATGGCCCCTTCACGTGTGGGGTCTGTTACCAATTGCCTGAATAGTTCTCCCTGTAGAGAATCCAGGATCTCCATACTTCTAGATGATATTGCAGCAGGAATGTGCCAATCAACATCTGGCATATTGAAATCTCCTATCAGTAGCACTTCCCCTTTCCTAGCAATGCTGCGTATGTCTTCAATTAACTCTCTGTCCACCTCTTCCTCTTGTGAGGGAGGTCTGTATATCACACCAATGCAAATAGATTTCTCTTTCCCTCTTTCTAGTTTAACCCACAATGCCTCCTCTCCCTTTTAAGCTCTGTAATTCCAAAGCTTTAATAGTAGTTTTTACATATAGTGCCACTCCTCCTCCCCTTCTTCCTACCCTGTCCTTTCTGAATAAAGTATAGCCAGGTATAGTTACATCCCAGTCATGGTTTTCTGTGAACCATGTTTCTGTAACTGCCACTAAATCCAAGTCAGCCACTCCCACCAAAGCTTCAACTTCAGGGATCTTATTTCCCATGCTACGGGCATTAATACACACTGCTTTCCATATGTTACCCCTGTTACCCATTTCCATAAAGGTATTTAATGTATCACCTACCTGGGGGCTTTCACTTACCTGGGGGCTTTCTTCACCCATCCCCAACGAATCTAGTTTAAAGCCCTCTTCAGTAGATTAGCCAGTCTACTACCAAAGATGCGTTGACCTTTCTTGGACAGATGGATGCCATCTCTGCTCTGCAACCCTTGGAACAGCATCCCATGGTCTAGGAAACCAAAACACTCTCAATGGCACCATCCACGCAGCCATGCATTCATCTCCAGGATGCGAGTCTCTCTGCCTTGGCCTTTACCCTCAACAGGGAGGATTGAAGAGAACACCACCTGTGCACCTAACTGCTTCACTCTCTGTCCCAGAGCCATGAAGTCACTTTTGATACATTCCGAGGTATACCTGGCAGTATCATTTGTTCCAACATGGATTAGCAACATTGGGTAATAGTCAATGGGCTTGATGAGTCTCGGCAAACTCTCCGTAACATCTTGGATTTTGGCACCAGGCAGACAGCATACCTCTCTGGACATCAAGTCTGGTCGGCAGATGGACGCCTCAGTACCCCTCAGAAGAGAGTCTCCAACCACCACTACCCTTTGTTTCCTTCTGGTCACTGATTCCGCAACTTTGGGGTACTTGAACTCTGGTTCTTCCCTTTCCAGGGATGCTTTCACCTCCTCCACTTCCAGGGCTGCATAATGGTTCATCAGATTCCAGTTCGTCGGATTCCGATCATCAATCCCTCAATTCCTGAGAGCTTCAGGGCATACCTTTGGAGCCTCCTGAAAGGAGGAGTTCCCCCCTCCCCCCACTGAGGACATGTCTTTCCAGGACTTCATCAGGGTCATGGTGGCAGGCCTCTCTATCACTGCTTCATTTGAAAAGGAGCCAAGAACAGAAGAGCTGGAAACCTCCAGTACCCTACTGCTCCTAAGGAGGCTGCCATTCTACCTGTACACCGAATTCTCCATTTCCTCATCCTTCGCATGTGGGAAACACCTCTCATGGTGTCACCTATTAGCAAAAGACTTGACAGTATATATTGAGTCCCAGAGTGTCCAGGATTTCAGAAGCCTCGGTTCCTCCACCATTTCATGGTGGTGGAGTCAGCAATGCGCAAAATTAAAAGTGCCAAAAATCATTCCTTCATACAACCTGGTAGGGAACAAAGAATCCTAGATGCTTTTGCTCACAAGCATTTCCAGGCCTCCATGCTGTCTTGCAGAATAAACTCTTACATCCTATACATGGAGATGTTTTTGAAAGAGAGGTCAGCAAGGATCTTGAAGCATTCTTCCCTTTGCTCTCTGAAGAAAAACAAGAAGAAGAAATGTTATCCCTCATATCCCAAAGCAGCCTCATACCAGTCAAGGACTCCCGCCAGGATGCAGCATTTGGACAAGATATCCTTCAGCATCTATTTGGTACTTAGATGCAAATCCTACCAGACTTCTTTGATACCAGTTAGCCATGCAGGGATCTAGAGTCTGTAATATCCACAGGCCCGGATCCTGGCATTTCTCCCTATCCCTAGGGCACCCTCCTGATCCCCATGACAACCTGGCTTCTGGCAACTGGGGAGTCCCATATGTGAAAACTATATTCTTGCTTGTTCCTGGAGATAGCGTAGTTACTCACCTGTAACAGGTGATCTCCGGGGACAGCAAGAATTAGTCTTCACAATTCACCCTCCTCGCCTAAACGTTACAGGGTGTTCTTTTCCCTCTTCTTTCTCGGCTGTAAACTCAACTGAGGAAAGGAGTTGGGAAGGCAGTCACGTAGGTGCAGTGGAGGGCTCTCAAAGGCTTTCTGATTGAACACTGGGAAGCATTCCCGCGTGGGCTCAGTCGGTACCGATGTTACCCATATATGGAGACTAATTCCTGCTGTTCCCAGAGATCACCTGTTACAGGTGAGTAACTATGCTTTACTGGCAGTCTAATAGCACAGCTGCTGCTCAATAAGATTAAAAAAATTAAAATGCAGTGGCTACAGCAACACTTGAGCACAACCACCTGGTCCAGTCCTCCCTTGCACAATCCCCTCTCACTTTGAATACCCTCTTGCAAAGTCCAGTCCTTAAGGCAACTCTCAACCGTTTCTCCTTCCAAGACCCAACCCCCACCCTTCTCCTGCCCTCCACTTGGGACACATCTGGGGGTTACCCAGTGGGCATAGTGGTGATGGGGGCAGGAGTAAACCCCTTCTGCTCCTGCCCCATCTGCCACGGTTTCCAAAAAGGCACTGGCAACTCCTAGCAGTAGTCTTGTGGTACTACAGCTAGTGATAGTACTGCGAGAGGTTATTGGCACCATTTTGGAACCGGTGGCAGATAGGGCAGAAACAGAAGGGACACTCCTGCACTCATCACTATTGTGAACACTGGGGGAGCCCCTGGGTACTTCCTGAGGGGTGCCTTAAGGGATTAGACTTTGCTTTTCATGGATTTGTGACTGGTGGAGGGGCTTAGGAGTAGCAGCCTGTGGCCGCAGCAGTGGTATGTAGCACCTCCCCTCTGTTACCCTGCTCCCTCTTGTGTCCAGCACCTCCTTTATCTGCCTGCTTCCTTCATGCCCTATACCCAATATCTCCAGTCTGGTCTCCCTACTCCCCATCTCCATTATCTCTCTACTCCTCACCCCCCCCCTGCCCCCCACCATTTCCAGCATCACTTCCCTCATCTCCCTACTCTCTCCCAGTATCTGGCATCAATCACTCCTTGTCTTCCTATTCTCCCCCATGTCTAGTATCTCCCCCATGTCTAGTATCTCCCCATGTCTCCCTACGTACTCTTCTGCGTCAAGCATATCCCTGTCACCCCATTCCTCCCTCATTCTCCCCTTCCTCAGCATTCATCTTGGTGTCCCTAGCCTTCATTTCCCCACGCCCAAGCCATTTTATCCCCTCTGCCATCCCACTCCTCCTGTGTCCACCCTCAAGCCAGAAGCCACTATATACCCCCTCTTTCCTCTCCATGGTCCAGCTTCTCCTCTTACTCCCCCTCCCCCCCCCCACCAGTCCACTGTATTCCGTCCTTTCCTCCCTCCCTGCTACCACCTCCTGTCACTGCCAGTTCCCCAGACTTATGTCAGTGATGAAAAACAGCAAAAACGTTTAGTTTGTTAAAATTTGATATATACCGCCCTTCAGGGCCAGCAGGGCAGTTTACATAAAAATATTAAAAAAAAACACCACAGAGCAGTTCAGTTGGCAGCATTTAGAAACGGGATTGTCATGCCAGAGGAGGTGGGAGTGGCAGAATCATCAGCAGCATGGAAGTAGCTCTATGCTATTTTACTCCTTTTTTTTGTTAACCCACTCCCACAAGTCCGAAGATGTGGCAGCAGTTGGGGTGGGAGGGGGATTGGGGGTTAAGGAAATGCCAGCCTGAGCACTTGTGCAGCTATTTGCTACTCCCCAACTGTCAAATTGTTAGGCAGGAAAATGAGCAGTGTTGCCTGTCGGTTTGGCTCAGATTGCAGATGGTTTAGGCTTAGTCTCCCCAAGCCTTAGACAGGGTGCCTGTGGATACACTGAGGCTGCTGGAGTGCAGGAAGGATAGTCTTCAGGCCATACAGACAGGATTGTGTTTCTGATGCCTGCGGCTCCCATGGATCTCCTGCCAGCGCGAATGGGACCATGTTGTGTCTTGGTTGCATGTCTCCTGCATGGCATGAGATAGAGGAGAGGACTGTTTCTGCCCTTGCATTGCCTATAGTGGGACAATCGGTTCAAAGAACAGGTAAGGACGATTCTGCCTGATCATCCTCCCCTCTGGAACAGCATAACAGATTGCAAACTGCTTTCCGAAGGCTATAGCTTTCTTTTAGCTGCCTGGGCAGGCGACTCAGTCTCAGCAGCTCTCTGCACAGAGAGTTGCTAAGATCAAGCTGCCTGCCCAGCTTGGGGATAAGGGGGTAGAAGCACTCTAGGTCAGCAAGGTCACTGGAGAGGATATAGATTTAGCATTTCTAGATTACTGTGCATTGTGCTGTAGATGCATAGCAGCTATAATAAACAAGTGCTTCACAATTTTGCCCTTTAAATATGCTATTTTGCGTGCTTCTGCATTTGATTAAAAATGATTCTTTGGAATCTCCTCATTTCACCCTAGGCCTTTTTTATGGTCTTGCAGCAATGAGAATTTGATATGGATTGCTTAATACATGACTGAAATTTCAGCTGGGCTCAGTTCACCCAAAGTACACAAAAACATCTTTCTAGTTCCAGAGACAGACACTATTCCAGCTATCTGTAAAATGCTACAGCAGGCTTTGAAGCAATAAAAAAAAAGAAGGGTAGACAGTTGCATGGGATTCCTTGGAGTGTTGCAGCTGTTTTGTTGAGAAACTGGTGCAGTTTTACACACTTGGGGATGGGTGTTGGATTTTGCAAATCACTTTTTCCTCTTTTTCAGACCATTTCTCTGTTATGTGCAGTAGGTTGCTAGCGGATTGTGTTTTCTTAAATGGGGATTAATGTGTATATTCTGAGCAAATTTCTCCCATCTCCAGCTATATCATTGTTCTAGAGGAGAGCCATACCCTCTGTGAACTTTATAGGATGCCTTGCCTCCAGAAAATCGCTCCTGTGTGTTGTGGTGTTTAATTCCTTGTTTATTGAGTCCTACCTATTGAATTTTTGGAGGATAAGGTGACTTACCCAAGATTGCAAAGCGTGTTAGTGGGTGGGAGATGGGATTTGAATCCTGGTTTCCCTAGTTCTCAGTCTGCTGCTTTAACTACTACACTATTGCTTTACTAATAGGGTTTCAGTATATGCAGATGTATCTCATGCATATTCATTGTGAATAGCCTGCATCCACCAGGAGCTTTGGATTCCCCACGGTAGGTTTTGGGAAGCCTTGAACTACTTATTCAAAAACCATGCTATATGGACCGTGTCTTTTAAATCCTGGTTCATCAACTTTGCTCTAAGTAGTAATGGCAGATAAAGACCAACGTGCTCAATCTAGATGGTTAGGGTTGTAACTGTTGCTCCACGCAGGCTTTGTTTAGGGTTAAACCACCACTACCATGTCATCTTAGAAATGCAAGAGTCATGTTTTTAAGCTGAAGCTCTCAATGCTTTGCATCTTCTTGCTATAAAGGGATCCTCTGTATTTATTCCATGCCTTTGTGAATTCCATCATCATTTTTGTTTCTGCCACTTTCTCTGGGAGGGTATTTTGGACATCCACCATCCTCTCTGTGAAAAAATATTTCCTGGCGATTTCGAGTCTTAACACCTTGCAGCTTCATATAATATATCTTAGTTCTACAGTTTCCTTTCCTTTTGTTTATTTTATTTATTTGTGTTTACCTGACACCTTTTCAGTGGTAGCTCAAGCTAAGTTATGTTTAAATACAGTAGGTATTTTCCTGTCCCCAGAGGTCTTAAAATCCAAGGAGCCTATCTATTTTATTTTATTTGACACATTTTTCTCTGTCTCTTCTGAAGATCAAGGGCGGTTTACAGTTAAACAAACAAGTTACATGTAACTGTGTGAAGAGTGTAACAGTACAGATAACTATTTTACATATGAAATTATATACATGATTTACATAAATCAGATTTGCATATTTGTATTTTTCCTAAACAGGCGTTTAGCGGGTTATAATTCCATTGCTATATCATCGGTAAGGTTTGAGAGGTTCAGTGTGTGTGAGATTGGATTGGGTCTGAGCTGTTATTCCCATCGATGTTTCTGTAGTATTCGATGAAAAGAAGTGTTTTGATTTCTTTTCTGAATGTTTTGAGGTCTTTAATTGGTCGAAGTGTTTCTGGGAGAGCATTCCATAGATTGGGGGCTATGTATGAGAAGGCTCTGGTGCTTGTGGTCTGTTTTGTCTTGCGAGTGGACATAGGGACTATGAGTGCGCTGTGTTTCCTCTTCTGGATCTTGTGTCTGTTGTGATGTGTGTTAGGGTTATAAGGAAAGATGGAGCAATATTGTTGATTATCTTGAAAGTGGTCATTAATGTTTTGTATTTTATTTGACTAGATATAAGTAACCAATGGAGTTTATATAAAATGGGTGTGATGTGATCTGTTAATCGGGCTTTGCAGATAATTCTGGCTGTGACGGTCTGTGCCATTTGGAGTATATTCAAATTCTTTTTGGTTGTTCCCTGTAACAGGCTGTTACAGTAGTCAAAGTGGGATGTGATAAGGGCTTGTACTACGGATCTAAAATCATGGGTGTCAATTAGGGGTCTCAGATGTTATAAGAGTCTTAGTTTGAAAAATATGGTTCTGGTGGTTTGCTTTGTATGTTAACATGTTGAGGGATTTTTCAAGTATTACTCCCAGGGATTTTGCTTCTTGTTTCGCTGGGAGTATGGTGTCGTGAATGATGAGTGATTGGGTGGGGGGTAAAGTTTTGATTTCTTGAGGCATATAATACTTAATTTTTCTTGAAATTAATGCTTAGGTTGTTAGTGTTTAGCTAGTGCTCGGCTTCTTTGATACAAGCTGCCAGGTTATGAATGGGTAGGGCTCGTTATGTCTATGGGAAGTATAACATGATATCTGTGTATATATGATATTCTATTTTGAATTTTCTGAATATGTTGCTGATTGGTTGTAGGTATAAATTGAATAGTAGGGCTGAGAGGGCGGATCCTTGTTCCTGTGTGAAGATAGACAATGTCTCTTGACCTACTTATACTTGTGTCCGGTTGGAGATGTAAGATTTAAACCATTGGAAAATTGTTCCTCTTATTTCAATTTGGGCTAGTCTTGAGTGTAGGATGTTATGGTTAACATTGTCAGAAGCGATGTCTAAGAAGACGTTTATTAAGGTTTTCTTCTATCTTGTGTCTGTCAGACATAATTTGTAAATAGGCGACCATAAGTTTGTACCTCAGCAACAGAGGATGGAATACATATTAACATAGTATATGATGGCAGATAAAGACCAGCATGGTCCATCTAGTCTACCCAGCAAGGTGGCAAGAGTAGGTGCACCTCTCGCTCCATGCAGGTCACCTCTCCCCATGCCTTTGTTTAGGAGTGTACCCAATGCTCGTGCAGGTCACTCCTATTTATTGAGAAATAAGTTTGTTTTGATTTTATCCTTTTGCTATAAAGGGATCCACTGTGTTTCTCCCATGCCATTTTGAATTCTGTCACTGTATTTGCTCCTACCACTTCCATCAGCAGGGCGTTCCAAGCATCCACCACCCTTTCAGTGAAAAAGTACTTCCTGATGTTGCCCTTCAGTTTACCCCCTTGCAGCTTCATGTTATGCCTTCTAGTTTTACAGATTCCCCATCTTTAAATACTTAGAGTATTAATGAACAAACCAACCTTTTTCAAAGGTCTGTATCATATCTCCCCTGTCCCTCCTCTCATCTAGCGTGTACATATTTACGTTTTCAAGTCTCTTCTCATATGTCTTCTGGTGCAGGCTCCAAATCATTTTGGTCGCCTTCCTCTGAACCGTTTCCAGTTTGTTTTATATGCTTTGTGAGATACGGTCTCCAAAACTGAACACAATATTTCAAGTGAGGCCTCACCAGTGACTTGTACCTCTTCCTTTCTGCTGGTAATTCCTCTCAGTATGCAACCTGGCATCCTTCTGGCTTTGGCCACCTTGAGATCCTCAGAATCAATTACTCCAATGTCCTTCTCTCGGTCTGTGCACACCAACCTTTCGCCCCCTATCGCATACAAATGACTTGCCCAAGATCACAAGGAACATCTTCAAGATGTGAACCCTGACTTCCCTGGTTCTCAGCCCGCTGTAACCATTGAGCTACTTCTCCATTCTGTATGTTTGGTGATTTTCTGTTCTATTGAACTGAATTTGATTAGTCTATTTTGATCTTAATGTTTGTACCAGATTTGTATGCCTGTATGGTTAAAAAAAATTTAATAAGTCAAACACATTACTTCAGGACCATCTCCCAAGTTTTAATATTCCCCCACTTTGACTTTTGTAATGCTATTCTACAAGGAATACCTAAAATCTCTCTTCACCCCCTACAACTTGTCCAACATACTGCTGCCCAAATACTCATGGATGCACCCAGATCTAGCCATATCACCCCTATTCTAAAGGATCTTCATTGGCTACCTATTTTATCCAGAATCAAATACAAAACCCTTGTAACTACCTTCAAACTCCTCCACAAATCAGGCCCACGGTACCTACAGATCCTTCTACAAAAACCTCTGGCAAACAGACTCAGACTCAGAAGAAGCTCTGCAATAACATGCTCACACTCACACAAGCATTAACCACGAGAAACCAAACAATGGGTGCACGTTCCTTCTCTCTATATTCACCCAGCATCTGGAACTCACTCCCACAGAACCTCCCCTGATCTCATAACCTTCCGCAAGCTCCTAAAAACCTTCCTGTTCAAAGAGCACTTTAAAGATATAACCTGACCTTAAGTCTCTTACCATTCTGCTATAGATGATCCCATTTCACTCCAGTTCACCTGCTTCTCGTTGGCTTGCACCGCCTGTCACATGACATATAACCTATCAATCCCACCTCCTATCCCTTTAACCTATCCTCTCCCTTAGTTCAGTTGTTTCACCCCCTCCCCTTGCTACCCTATATGTTAATGTTACGTTAAAGTTTATTTGCTCTATGTAAACCACGTTCTCTGTAATGCTGAAGATTTCTTCCATGTAAACCACCTTGACCTTTGGAAATGCGGAATATGAGACCTGTTAACTAAATAATAAACTTGGGTTTCATGACTTGATTAAAAATATGTGCATAGTCAGAGTAATTTTATAAGGATATGTGGAAAGTTTTGCCATCTCTATACAGTGCCAAAGGAATCCTGGTGAGAATATTTCAGGCTGTGTTGGTGACTGTATAACTTTTCTTCTGGCAATTTTCACAATAATGCTTTAGAGAGAGATGAAGTGATCCTTTGGTATTCTCTTTACTTTAGGCTTTCTGGCTGAAAAACTTAAGTGTTTCTTTAAATAGTTTTTATCTGTTCTGTTTTTGCAATTCTTTTCATGCTGCGTAGCTGTTTGTAGCTGCCCTTTCGGTGGTGGTTTCTAAGAAAGCTGGTGCTAAAGGTCACCAGTGGGAATAAATGAACTCTGTGATGCTGCTGGTTGTTTCTCAGTAGTCCTGCCCTACAGTTGTGCTTTGTGGGACAAAGTAAGCGTAAATCAGAGTCTCGGGACCCAGAGCCAGCTAGATGCAAACGATTTTCAACAGACTCATTCCTAAGCAGTTTGCCAGACAAAGAAGAAAGCCAGTGCTGCTTATTCTAAACATAGCTGTTAGCTAGAGAGTGCTTCTAAACTCTACACCCTCACTTCTCTTGCTTTTACCCCACCCTCACTATTAATAATCTGGAAATCACTTGAATAGATACAATCCATACGTTAAGATGTTTTGTATGCTGAGCCAAAAGGCACACAGGCCAATAACTGGGAGAGTATCAAAGCTGGGACAGGAAGGGATATATATATATCTCCCTTACCGTCCTGCACGGTCCCACATTAGCCCCTCACAGCAGAGCAATGTAAATCTGGTCCTCTAAAGCCTCAAACACGGCTGCCTTTAAGGACTGCCACACAGAGTATTCATAAAAGATATTTAAATACATTTGGTCTAACTGTGGTTCATTTACACATTTTGGTGACCTGAAAATGGGGTCAAACTTCTTTTACCTCTGTCTTTACAGCACCTGAAACATGTCTCTGAGCAAATACATAGTAAATTTGTGAATAATGATAGATGGAGAGCAGTTAGTCCCACACAACCAGTGTAGGCAAATAAATATCCAGATTGCTATACTTAGCACCACTTTCCTCTCCTCTCCTAGATGTGGTCTTATTCAGCTTTGTAACTCTCTTCTTACTACTGCTCTTTATCTATGGAGAACTGGGCTGTGAACTAGGTTCAAATGTGAATCTACTTTAGAATGCTGTTTAAAAAAACGTCTTAGATGCTACAGCCACAGGCCCATGACAACTTACATTAAACCATTTAAAAACACGCACACACAATTACAAAAGTATGACACCATCTCTTATCTCTTTTCCAAACTGAAGAGTCACTGTTGATCTTTCTTCATAAGGAAGGTGTTTAACGTTATCATTTTCATCGCTTTTTCTTTGAACCTTTTCTAGTTTTGCTATATTTTTTGTGCCATGGGATGACTAGAACTGCACATTTATGCTCAAGGTATAGTCACATCAGAGACCTATGCAGAGGCATAGTGACATTCTCAGGGCGTTTTTCTTTCTTTCTATTTAAACAATTCCTAATGTTCTGTTTGCTTTTTTGGCAGCTGTCACACAGCTGAAAATCTGAATATATTGTCAACAATGATTCCAAGATCTTTTCGTTGAGTGGTGACTTCCAATTTGGTACACCATAGTGCAATTGGCACTTACCATCATCTTATAGAAGTTAAGCCTATCTCTTTACAGCCTTTTTGTTTATTAAAACGTGATATACCGCTCTTCAAACAAGTCAGCAGGTCTGTTCACAATAAAAACAAAAGAAAAGAAACCTAGGGGGAAAGGAACTCCAAATGTCGCTGAAAGGAAAGGATCACAATTGTACTAAAGATGGCAAAAAAGGACAGGGAAGGAGAGATGGTCATCCCCAGGGCCCAGTGAGTCATGTGATAGGGATATCAAAGGCTTCATGAAACAGAAAGGTTTGAAGTTAGGCCTTGAAGGTGGTGAAGGAGGGCTCCAATCGAAGAGCGGGGGGAAGATTGTTCCATGGGTGGGGACCTAGGAAGTAGAAAGCGGAATGTTGTCAGTTCGTACCTGCATGAGAAGAGGAAGGAAGGTATAAGTGATTGGAGTGAGCAGAGGGAGATGATTTGGGGCATGAAGAATGATACAGGAAGAGAGATAGGTAGGTACACCTGTGTGAAGAACTTTATGGAAACAGAAGAGAGGAAATCCTCTGCAAACAGAACACCAAAGGAGTGGAGAACCACCAGAGCCACACCAAGGATTTCATTACAACTACAAAACTTTATTCAAGGGACCCGACTTGGCCAAATTTCAGCATCAAAGCCTGTGTCAGGGTTCAGTGAGTATCTTGGTCAGCTTTGGCTTGCCAAATGGTTGTTTGCGACATTTTATGTACTATTTGACAAGCCAAAGCTGACCAAGATACTCACTGACCCCTGATGCAGGCTTTGATGCCGAAACTTGGCCAAGTCGGGTCCTTGAATACAGTTTTGTGGTTGTGAGGATATCCTTGGGTTTGGCTGTGCTCAGAGGGATACCTTGCAGCTATCATTTATGCTGACATGGATGAGCAACATTGGGTAATCGTCAGTGGGCTTGATGAGTCTCAGCAAACTCTCCGTAACATTTCTAATTTGGCACCTGGCAGACAGCGTACCTCTCTGGACATCAAGTCCAGTCGGCAAATGGATGCCTCAGTACCCTTTAGAAGAGTGTCACCAACCACCACTACCCTTCGCTTCCTTGTGGTCACTGATTCTGCAACTTTAGTGTGCTCGAGCTCTGGTTCTTCCCTTTCCTGGGATACTTTTACCTCCTCCACTTCCAGGGCTGCATCATGGTTCTTCAGCTTAAGGGCTGAAGGAGCAGGATTGGAGATGCTGCAGGCTCTGGTGACTCGTGTCCAACCTTCATCATTCTGTAGGCGCGCATCTTCTCTGCTGAAGAGCTTGGATGTTTCAAGAAGCATCTCATCAATGTACTTCTCACTGTCTTGAATGCTCCTCAGCCTTGCCACTTCTTCTCTGAGCTCCTCCACTTGTTTCCTGAGAGCTTCAGCATGCAGGCATCCTACACATGGAACCGGTCCTTCAGCTGGCATTGGGATCTCTGTCTGGACAGAGGCAGAAGCTTTAATGGGGGCAGTAGCTTTGGCGATATGATTTTTCCAGCTATTGTTCAGTTGGTGGAGCTTAGGTACTTGTTGAAGCAAAAGAGAGAGATACCTACCAAAGTACCAGCCCGTTTCCCAGCTGTCCTTTCAGAGAAAAAAAATAATTAACCTCTTTTAAGTTTAAATGTGCTATTCCAAGTCCCTCTGTGTAGCTAATTGGGGAGGTGCCCTATAAAGCAAGACTGCTCACATGGGGTGGGTAGGAGTTGGGGGGTAGGGAGGGAACTAACACCTGATGAGGTGTCAGTAGCTTCAAAGAGCTGAGAAGGATACTGAAAGCAGAGTTTTAAATCTACACCACTAAAGAAAATATTTCCCCTTTTGAATTAAGGCCCCAAAAAGAATGTAACTTTGCTTTAAAAATAGATCAAAAACTCTTTTAAGAGCTCTCAGGCAGAGAACTAGTAATTAACAGCCACATACCCTTATCTTTGCTTGAAATGCAGAGCCTCTGTTAGAAATAAAAGTGGAGCAAGGACGGAGGCTTGAGGGACATCACAGCTAAGGGATAAAGAGCAGAAGTGGAGGAATTAGAGTAGACTGAAAAAGATCGCTCAGAGAGGAAGGAACCAAACCAATGGAGGACAGTGCCACAGAGAGATAAGAATAGAATGGTCGACAAGATCAAAGGCTGAAGAGGGTAATATTACCTGTATCCAGGGGTTCACGGACTTACCTGAGGAGAAGAGAGTAAGATATAGCCTGGATGAAAGCCTGCTTAACGGGGATAGAGAGCATTAGTAGTGTCCAAATGGGTAACAAGCTGTGAGAAGACAAGTTTTTTTTCCAGGATTTTTGACAGGAAGGGGAGATTAAAGACTAGTCTAAAGCCTTTAGTTCACTTCATGCTTGACTTGTTTCTTTTGAAGCCTCCTGCAGTGTCTTGGGATCTCAACATGCTTTTAACACAGCTGATAAAAGCTGCTTTCGAGTCACTGGATACCTGTGCCTGAAGTACCTGACCTGGAAGATCTTGTTTTTGGTGGTGGTTACTTCAGCACACACAGATAGTGAGCTCCAGGCTTTAGTAACCGATGCAGTCTACACTAAGTTTTATCACAATAGGGTGGTTCTGTGCACCCTTGGAATTGTATTCTGATATCAGCTACTAAATAAACTGAGGAGATCAGGCGTGGCAGGTGGGAACAGAAATTCAGGTGCAGCAAGACTGTTTCAAAAGCTTCCAGAAGGAGTTGGGAGAGGTTTCCCACACAAGGATTGTCTTTGATGTCACCCATACATGATCCTGTTGTCCATGAAGAACACCTGTTACAGGTGGGTAACTTTGTTTTTCCACCAGTCCATATTAAGGCACTACCTCTTATCGCATGATTTTTTTAAAAAACTTTCCTGAGGAGGCTTCTGCAAATTTTTGATCTGTGCAACTGCTCCTTTTACATTTCTTCTAGCTGATTTTCTCAATTTGTCATAGTATTCAACTTTAAAAAGGACTGTCACATTCGTTTTCCTTAGTGCCCTCCCTTTAAAGATTGTATTAAATTTGACGTCTATATCTCCAGGGCCGGCACAAAGGTTTCTGCTGTCCCTGGTAGAAGTCCTGGCCTGTGCTGTCGTCTCCTTCTGAGCTGCGCCACCACCTCCCACTGCCGCTGATTCTGTTGGCGGGGGTGGGGGGGGAGAGGGGGGGGAGGAGGGGGAAGATGGCTTTGCTTGGTGCGGTGGCCGTGACAGGCCATGTGCTTCGGCACACAAGGCTTGCCACTTTCTGATCCCTCACAGACATAACTTCCTGTCAGACGGGGGTGAGAAGCGGCAGGCCATGTGTGCCAAAGCACATGGCCTAAAGCGGGCGACCTGCCAGGCTTCCCACAGAGGTCTGCCTAGTGGACGGGCGGCCTTGGATATCACTATTGGCGAGACAGCTCCACCACTGATAACCTCTGACACCAGATCTAGACTCGCAGAGAGGATAAGTTCTACAGTAATCCCTCCCTCATTGGTTCCAGGAAGAGGCTCCTTGGAAGAGCTGTTCTGGCATCTGTTCATCCCTAGGGGGCGCTGATGAGACTGCTGTTCCATTCAGTACCAGGATAATTTAAATCTTTTCAGGATAATTTAAATCTGCCAAATTTATTGCTTTTTCCCATTTCTGCTAGCATTTCATGTGCATTGCTTCATCTTGTCAGATGGATGATGATATAAACCCACCACTCTGCTTTTTCCTAGTCACACTCTTACCCCGTTTGACCGCATGCCATCCTTAACATATAATTCATTCACTCTGCCAGTTTGATCCACCCTATCATTTCAATATAATTTGGTACTCTGGTATCACAATGTCCCATTGATTATCGCTGTTGTATCTATGGCTTCATTTAATGTCATACTTTCTAACTTTCTAATCTTATTTTTTAGATTTCAGGAGTTTGCATACAGACAATTTAGTTGAATTGTTTCAGTTGTGTTCACAACTTGTTTTTGCAGTTGATAGTTACATTTGTTTATTCAAAGATTTTACAAAATACCACAACCCCCCCCCAAGAGTTCCTCCTCCTCCCCGTGCCCCGCGCCCCTCCCCCAGACGCGTTGAAACTAAAAAATATAGAGAAAAAGAAAGTTACTCTTTGCTGTTATACAGTTAAGAAGGGCCTCAAAGATGAAAGTTAGACCCAAACGTCTTCCACATCTTTTCAAAAATTCTCAAATCTATCCTGCCATAATGCTGTCAATCGCTCCAAATCATAAGTCACATGCATTTGAGCACACCAATCAAAAAAAACTAAGTTTGCTATCTGCTTTCCATTTCCCTCTGCAATCTCGCAGCAGGCTGCCACCACACAAACAACCTAACAAACACCCTTTCACCCCCTCACATCCCTTCCCCGGAAGCCCAAGCCATCATGCCTCTTCTAATCCCACCATCTCTTCATGAATCCTGTCCCGGAAGGGACGTAACTTAGTCGCATCCCCACCACATATGGCAGTAATCCTCCACCTTTGGGCACCCTTGCCAGTACTTTTTTGAAAAACTGCTCAATTGTTTATTTTATTTATTTATTTATTTTTATTTATTTAGGTATATATTTTGTCTTATACCGCCCCTTTCCCAGCGATCAAGGGCCGGTTTTACCGGGAACACTGTTTTTAACAACTGTACACAGAATGTTAAATACATTCCATTGAACAATTTAGATATTTAACTCATTGTTTACAATGACACGTTTGGAGTTTCATTTTTTACTGTTTTACATTTGAACAAAAACTTCCAAATTCAAGTTGTTACAATAATCCTGAAACGGCATTTAACTTATTTACATTGGCATATGTTTTACAGTGGTTTTGGTGTAATGGTTTATGGAATATTATTTCCATTTTTGACGTAAATAGGGGAAGTGTTTTCGGGTTTTTTTACTGACAGGGGAGTTAGTTTTGAGTAGGGGGGTTCGTGTGGGTATTACAATGGCTTATGGAGGTGTTTTGGGGAATATGGGATTTCAAAGTGTTCAGTAAAGAGGTAAGTTTTTAGCTCTTTCCGGAACTGATTGAGGTCATTTAGGACGCGAAGGTCTATTGGGAGGTTCTTTCCCATAGCGTAGGGGCAGTGAACGTGAAAGCTCTGGATGGAGATAGTAGTTTTCTTTGTCTCCTGATGGCTTTTGGTGGGATGAGAGAGTATGCTTTCATTTTGTCTGTGTGATCTAGTTTAGTTTTGTTGGTGATTGCCAGAAGTGTGGATTAGATGTGAGGGGGCTATGTCTTTTCTGAGTGAAAGTTTTAAAGGTTGTTAGGATAGTTTTTGTATCTGATTCGGCTGTTGATTGGGAGCCAGTTGTAGTTCTAGCGTTATTGGGGTTACGTGCGTCTGTTAGACGTGCTGGTGGCTGTTACTTTTGCACAGATGTGTCTGAGATCTTTGAAGAAGGTATGTGTATTTTTTGAGGTGTAGGCCTATTAATAGAATATTGCAGTAGTCGAAGGTGGGGGGTGATTAGTGTATTTACTACAGATCTAAAATCTTGTGTTTTTAGGAGTGGCTCTTAGATGCTGTATAGTTTTTAGCATTGTAGTAGCTAGTTTTACCGGTTTGTTTTCTGTGTGGTAGCATGGTGAGTGTGTTGAATCTCTTATATAACACACTAAATATTTTACTTCCTTTCTAACCAGGTCATGGATGTTTTTGTGTGAATTGTGGATTGTTTTCCGGGATATTGGTAGATTTATCTGTGTTTGATGAACCTAGTTTTACGAACATTGCTTACCGTTTTTGTTGAGGTTGATGCTTGACGGCTTAGTATATATTCTAACAAGGAGGGATGGTTTTCAGTCACTACATTCTGATAGAGTATAATTTTATGAGGGGGTTTTACGTGGTTCTTATTAGGGAATAGGCGGAGCCTTGATGTCTGTCGCGTAACATATAAATAGAAAAATAAAAAGGTGGTTAAGGCCTCTGTTTTTTAAATATGTCTGTTATTGAGTTCCGGCCTAGATACAGGTTAAACAGGAGGGCGGACTGATGAGGGTCTGTACACTTTGGTGGTATTTCCTTGTGCCTGGATGGGAATGGTTCTGTATTGCTTCTTGGTCTCGTATTTTGTGTACGCAGTAATTACAATCTGTTTGATATATGTAGGATTGAAACCCAATCCAGTACACAGTCCCGCCTATACATAACGCTTTGTTGAAGTATGCTGATCAGTGTGGAGTGGGGTAATATTGTCAAAGGCGGCAGGAAAATATCTGATAAATAGAAGTAGGAAGCCTTGGTTGTTTGTC
>CM066046.1:146251443-146580967 GCA_033557465.1 Ichthyophis bannanicus | reverse complement strand
AGGAACGCCTCATGGAAGGTTTTCTGGAAGCCAGAAGGATATCTTTTACCTGCTGAGAGAGGTTGATATCCAGGAAATCTAGGCTTTCAGTAACGAGGCCCTGAGATGCAGGACTGGGGATTTGGGTGCAGTAAGGATCCGTTCTCCTGGGAAAGGAGATCTGGAGCATTACCAACTCCAGAGGAGTGGTTTGAAAGAGACGCAGAAGCAGAGGATGCCACGTTTGCCGTGGCCAACGTGGAGCTACGAGTATTCATATGATCTCTGTCTCTCTGAAGCTTGAATAAGTTTTGGGAATGAGGGGAGTAGGAAGGCATCCCTTGCCTGAAAGTTGTGAGCCGGGATTCTGGAACAGAATCGGGGAAGTTTGGCATTCTGTGGACTTGCAAAGAGGTCTATATCTGGTGTTCCCCAGATTTGAAACACTCGAGCAAGGTGGTCTGAGTGGCAAGACGGTTCGTGTGACAGCAGTATTCGACTGAGTTTGTCTGCCCATAAATTTTGAATGCCCCAAAGGTATACCGCAAGAAGGTGGATTTGAAGCTCTCTGGCGAGGGCCCATAGTCATAAAGCTTCTTTGCATAGCAACAGAGAGCCGGTTCCGCCTTGCTTGTTCAGATAGAACATGGTACCTGATTGTTGGTTTTGACCAGAACTGTCTTGTGGCTGAGATGGGCCTGAAATACTTAAATAGCATTGAAAATGGCTCTCAGCTCTAGGAAGTTTATGTGAAGAGAAGCCTCCTGTGGGGTCCAGAGACCCTGAGTTAAGAGATCATGCAAGTGGGCCCCCCAACCCAACTTGGACGCATCTGCTGTTAGGGTGGCTTGGCACAGAGGCTGCTGGAAAGGAGAGCCTATGAGGAGGTTTTCCAGTGAATGCCACCATTGCAGGGACGAAATTAGACGTGTGGAGTTTCTGATTTTGTCCGTTAGCCAACCCGAGACCTGTGTCCACTAAGAGGATAGGGTCCACTGGGCTGTGGGCATATGAAGGCGAGAATAGGGAACCACATGGACAGTGGATGTCATATGCCCCAGAAGATGAAGCATCTCCAAGCAGTCAGGAAGACCTTCATAGCAGCTAGGGATGCCAGCTGTATTGTACGCAAACAGCGCAGCTGTGGCAGGAAAGCTTTTGACTGCCCTGTGTCTAGACGAGCCCCTATGAACTTGAGAGATTGAGAGGGGGGTGAGATGAGATTTTGGGAGGTTTATGACCAATCCCAAGTAGCGAAGTCGTCAAATTGTGCAAGAGTGCGAAGCTGGCCTCTGGAGCTGTTGATGCTCGAATGAGCCAATCGTCTAAGTAAGGGAAGACGAATATTCCTAGAATTCTCAGAAATTCTGCTACCACTGCCATGCATTAATGTGAAGACTCTTGGGGCAGAAGCCAGACCGAAGGGAAGAACTCTATACTGGAAGTGTCTTCCGTGGACCAGGAATCGAAGGAACCTCCTATGATTTGCGTGGATGAGAATATGCGTGTACACATCTCTTAGATCTAGAGAACATAGCCAGTCCTGACTCTGAAGGTATGGTAGGAGTGTTCCGAGGGAGATCATTTTGAACTTCTCGGAACAGATTATTTGTTTAATTCTCTGAGGGGCCAGTATAGGTCTGTGTCCCCCCTGTTTTCTTTGGAATAAGAAAATAGGGGGAGTAGAACCCTTTACCCTGTTGGGATAGGGGTACTTATTCTATTGCACCTGGTGCGAGAAGGGATGTGACCTCCTGCCACAAGGGGGCGGTGGCAGGGATCTGAGAATTGAACTGTCTGATTATTGTAGCGGGGGCATGTTGATGAAAGTGAAGCTTGTACCCCAGTCGTACAATGGACAGAGTCCAGTTTTCTGATGTTATTTGTTGCCATCTCTTGGCAAAATGGCATAACCTGGCTGGAATGGTTAAGGGTTCTGGTCCTTTCAGGGGCAGAATGGACTAAGTTCTCTAGATAAGAGTCAAAGTCCACGAGGAGACCGAGTATGCTGGGGCGGTTGAGCTCTTTGAGTTTGCGGCTTTCTTTGCTGTCTGTTCTGTTGTCCATTTTGGGGCACATGAACTGGACAGTGGCCAAATGGGGGTATGATTGGTAAAAACCTATTTTTCTTGTTGAAAAAGGGTTTCTTGAATGACTTTCTTTGCTGGGTTGGCTGTAGACTTTGATAGCCTGTTCAAGGTAGTATTTTCAGATTCAAGCCGATTAGCCTTGTCCTGCCAGTCCTTGCCAAAGAGATTTTCTACTGTACAAGGAATGTTTCCCAGCTTGTCTTGTACCCACTGCTCTAAGTCTGATGCCTGAAGCCAGGCAATACGACGTGCACCCATAGAGATTGCTTTGAATGCATAAGTAGAACCTCTGCTATCAAAGGTTGCATGGCTCATGAATTTAGAGACATTCTGGGCGTGCTTGACCAGGGTAAGGAAATCTTCCCTTTTGTCCTCAGACATATTAGGGCTCATGAGCTCTAATACACGTGCGACTTCTTCCAGGAACATACCCATATAAAGAATGTAGGAACTGATCTTGGCTGATAACATGGAGGATTGGAAGCATAGACGCCCGAAGGTATCGAATGTCCTCGATTCCCAGCCTGGAGGATTAGAAGAATGCATTTTAGCACAACTCTACGCATGGTCGATTCCACTACCATTGAATGGTGTGGTAACTGAGCCTTTTGAAAGCCAGAAAAGCTTGGCACTCGGTACATGGTATCGAGGCGTCAGGAATGTGGAGACACCATTAAAGGAGTTTCCCACATTCTTAACATAAGATCATGTAAGATCTTGTAAATGGGAAGCGTAGCTGCTTCCTTAGGAGCCATGGGATATTGTAGAATTCTTAATTCTTCTGCCCTAGGTTCCTTTTCTGGAATCACCGTGATTGAAAGACCTTTGGCTAAATCATGTATGAAATCCTGGAAGGACATGTCTTCTGGAGGAGACATTCTGCATTGAGGAGGAGTTGGATCCTCTAGTAGGATCGCTCTAGTACCGGTAGAGTCAGAGTCATCGGAATCGGAAGACTAAGTCACTCTGTACTGGGTGTTCCCGTAACGCACGATACCGGTACCACTCGAAGTCGGTACCGGAGTGTCTCGGATCCTGTCCCGATACCCGAGATAGACTCAAGGCTCGGCATGGGGGGGGAAGCATACCTGCCAAAGCAGGTGCACTCAGTACCAGTACCGATGTCTGTACCGTTACTTGTGGAACCGTCTGCAGCTGTCTTAGCGGTACCAAAGCTGCTAAGAGGGTCGCTAGACTGCGTTCGATAGCGAGGATTCTCTTATCCATCGCTCCTGCTGATGCCTGGGTGTCGGTACCGGTGGAAGCAGCCACAACCCCAGAACATGGCACCAGTAGTTCTGCAGGAGGTAGAAGCCTCTGGAACATCCTGGAGCCCCGTTAATGCTTTGGAGACCAAAGACTTCTGCCGGGGCTGTTTTTCCAGTGAAACTTCCTCAAGGGCAACACCAGTGGCATCTCGATGCTTAGGAGATCTACCCTTTGAGGACCAGACAGTCTTGGAAGACTTAAGTTTAGTTACCTGAGATCCATGGGAGGAAGATGAAGCTCTGGAAGACGTCGATGCAACTGACATTGTATCTGCGGCAAAAAGGTTATCGAGTTTTGCACCTCTGTTCTGTAGGCCCCTCTTGGTCATCTTTCTGCAGGAGAGACACTCCAATGGACAATGTTCAGGACCTAAAACATTTAAGACACCAATCATGGGTGTCGGTGATGGATATAGTACCGCCACAGTTAGAACATTTCTTGAAACCACTAGCTGGCTTCTCCATGTTTGAAGAAAAGTGGGCCTAGCACCCAAAATGGGGCCTAGCATCGAAAAGGGAAAGGCCCCTGAAAGAAAAATCTTTTAGAAAGCTAGGTTTTTTGTTTTTGTTTTGTTTTGTTTTTTTGAAAAAGAAAAGAGAACAGGCAGTACCGGTAGACGTCGAGTGAAGGCAGACGCGATCACAAAAAAACAAAAGCATAATAATAAATTTTCTGCGGTGACAGAGTACATGTCCTGTCGGCTCCGTGGAAAACAAAGAACTGAAGTGAGAGAGGTAGAAAGGCGGGAAGGCAGCATGTAGGTGCTGTGGGATGCTCCCGAAAGCTTTCCTATTGGACGCTGGGGAGCGTTCCCATGCAGGCTCCGTTGGTACCAACGATACCCATATGTGAAGACTACATTCCTGCTTGTTCCTGGAGATACGCAAGTCCAGCTTGCACCAACAAAATCCCAAAGTGCACACTCCTGGAGACTTACACATCCAGGCAATAGTGCCGTGTCAATGTGTGCAGCGAAGACCACATCGCAGCCTGGCAAAATTTAAATTGCCCCAGCATCAAATGTGCCTTAAGGCCCTGTGGTGCCGTCCTGTGCTTGAGCAAGTAGGTGGACGTAATTGCCTCCTTGATACACCCGTGCCACCGATGCCTTAGAGGCTGTCTCACCACGTCTGGACCACCATATGAGAACAAACAACCGATCGGATTTCCAAAAGGGAGCTGTGAGTTTTGAGTGAAGACTGAGGGCCCGATGCATGTCCAGAAAATGCAGTTGTCTGTCCTCCTCCGTTCCACCCCTAGGAAACACCAGAAGACAGACTGATTCACGTAAAAAGCCGACACCACCTTTGGAAGGAAGGACAGCACTAAACGAAGCACCACTTTTTCCCCGAGAAAAGGACAGAAACAGCTCTTTACATGACAACACCTGGAGCTCCGAAATACATCTCGTGTAACTAATTGCCATCAAGAAAACTACCTTCAGTGAGAGATCTTTTAAGGTCACCCCCCCCCCCCCACAGCGGTTCAAGGGACGAACCAGTCAAAGCGGAAAGCACCAACTTGAAGTCCCATGCTGGCACAAGTTCTCAGCATGGAGGCCTTACCTGCTTTACTGCACAGAGGAACCGCAGCACATCCAAGTGGGTGGCTACGGATTTCCTCTATAGTTGACCCAGAAGTACATGAGGGCTGCTACCTGCACTCTTAAAGAGCCGAAGTCCAGGCCCTTATCCAACTCCGCTTGAAGGAACTTAGGAATCTGACAAGGGGACCCCCCCCCCACCCAATGGGCGGATCCCCATAGTATCACACTAACTTTCAAACGGCCAAATTCTGACATAGGCCAAAATCGTTGAGCGCTTTCTAGCTCGCAATAGTGTGGCAATGACCTGCAGCAAGTAACCCTTCTTATTCAAAATGAGCCCGCTCAAGAGCCAGGCCGTAAGTAAGAATCTATCTACTTTTGGCATGGGAATCGGGCCCTGCATCAACAGATCTCACCTCACTGTCAACCTCCAGGGATTGTGCACACGCAACTGAGTGACATCCACATACTACAGCTGTCTCAGCCAATCTGGAACAATGAGGATCACCAGCCCCTTGTGGCGCATGACATGCTGCAGCAGGAGTCCGATCAGAGCCCATGGTGAGGACATGTAAAGGAGTGCATGAGTTGGCCAAGGTTGTACCAATGCATCCAACCTGTCAGACATTCGCTCCCTGCGTTGACTGAAGAACCTTGCTGCCTTTGCGTTCACAAAAGGTCACCATATGATCCATCACTGGCTGACCCCACTGGCGCATCACTTGCTCGAAGACCAACTGGTTCAGAACCCATAAACCCAAGTCCAAGCGTATCTGATTCAGGAAATCTGTTTGTATGTTTATTTATTTTATTTTATTTAAATTCTCTTATATACCGCGCTATTCTGCATCAGTGCGGTTTACATTGAACAAACTGAAATTACATTGAACAGGGCATTATAACTTGGAGATAACTATTTTACAGGGAACATGGGCTATGGAGGGTTAAGTGGCTTGCCCAAAACCACAAGGAGCACCTGTGGGACTAGAAACCCCAGTCCTTCCGGCCCAAGGTTGTTGTCCTCTAGTGGGATTTGAACCCCCGACCTTTCGGCCTGAAGTACCTTGCCCCAAACCACTAGGCCACTCCTCCACTCCATGTTGTCTTGTCCGGCCACGTAAACTGCTGAAAGAGCAAGCAGATTCACTTCTACTCATATCAGTTATCAGTGCCACTTCATCCTCCAGTGCTTGTCTGCCGGTGCCTCCTTGACAATTCAGGTAGGCCACCATTGCTGCATTGTCTGAGAACACCGGACTGCCTTGCCATGCACCAATGGCCAGAACACCTTTAAAGCCATAAAGATCACTCATCTCCAAAACGGTTTATGGGCCATTCACTCTGCTCCACTGTCAGAGGCCTTGTGTAACCTGGTGCTGACAATGAGCCCCCCAGCCGACTAGGTTGGCATCCATTGTCAGCGACAACCATTCATATGCCTCCAGTGGCAGTCTAGCTAATACATTTTCCAGTATCAACCACCATTGAAGTGCTGCCCTGACTGTCATTGGACAAACCAGCCTCCATGTCAGTGGATGTTTCTGCAGAGACCATCTCCCCAGCAATGCTCTCTGTAACAGCCGCATATGTGCTCTTGCCTAGGGTATGAGATCCAGTGTGGCTGCCATTGATCCCAAGAGCTGCATGTAAAGCCACGCCTATGGAGCTGCTAAGCAAAAGAAATGCCGCACCTGAGCCTGTTATCTTCCTTAATCTCTCTACTGGCAGACACATAGCCTTTGGCCATTTGGAAGCACACCCCTAGATGCACGAGGTCTTGCAAAAGAGTCAGATGACTCTTGGCAAAGCTGATCACCCAACCTAGCCGCTGCTGCAACCAAATAACTTCCTGTGTCACCCACTGACTCTTGGAACAACTTCGCTTGAATTAGCCAACCAAAGTAAGGGTGCACCAAAACCTCCCTCTTTCACAACTCAGCTGCGACCACCACCATGATTTTGGTGAAGGTTCGAGGGGCGGTCGCCAGGCCAAAAAGGCAAGGTATGATACTGAAAATACCCCATAGGGATGACGAACCTCATGAAGCACTGATGTTTTGGGCGCATTGAGATATGCAAATATGCCTCTGTCAAATCCAGAGCTGAAAGAAACTCTCCTCAGCACATCACCACAATGACTGACCGCAGCATTTCCATACAAAAATGCAGGACTTGGAGTTCAGTTGACCTGTTTTGAGATCAAGGGTTGGTCTATAAGTTCCTTCCTTTTTGGGAACCACAAAGTAGATGGCATAGCGACCGCTTCCCATCTGCCCTGAAGGAACAGAACTACTGCCTCTAGAAGCAGGAGCCTTTGGAGCATTACTCCTTCCTTTCTTGCCGACCAGCAAGGGGATGCAACAAAGGCCTTGGACAGTGGTCAAGCAAAGTCCAGTGCACAACTCTCATGAATCACCTCCAGAACCCAATTGGTCAAATGTGATTTGGATCCAGGTGGATAGAAACCTGCTTAACTGACCTCCCACCGGTTCCGGGCAACCCTGGGTCTGACTCGCTTAATAGGTTCTTCTTAGGAGCTGAAGAGGCGGATGAGAAATAATCTCTGCCAACCCCCCCGGCCCCATGAAAGGGAGTACCCTGCTGGGGTAATGTGCCTGCTGAAACGTGGGAAATCTTACTGCTCGAAAATGCTGGACGTCCCTAGCTCAGTGGTTCCAACCTTTTTTGGTCAACTTCTGATGACCCCCAATGATAAAGCACAGTTACTTACCTGTAACAGGTGATCTCTGGGAACAGCAGGAATAAGTCTTCACATATGGGTACGTCGGTACCGACGGAGCCTGCGCGGGAACGCTTCCCAGCGTCCAATCAGAAAGCTTTTGGAAGCATCCCACCACGCCTGCGTGCTGCCTTCCCAACTGCCTCTCCTCAGTTAAGTTTTAAAGCTGAGACAAAGAGAGAGAGAGGAAAGGAAAGATGGATAGAGAGATACAACTAGGGGAGGTGGGAGGGTTGTGAAGACTTATTCCTGCTGTTCCCAGAGATCATCTGTTACAGGTAAGTAACTGTGCTATCTCCAGAAACAAGCAGGAATGAGTCTTCACATATGGGGACTCCCAAGCTAAGATGCCTGGAGTCCCAGCATGTTATGGATTGGAACATGCTACACCTCATATGGCCAGGCATCCCAGGATGGTGGGAAGGAGTTGAAACAGAAAGGTGCTGTAAAAGACAGCTAACCTAACATAGGACTGCCGATAAAAAGTCCCTGTGTGGATGACAATTATCATCAAATATATTGAAATGAAATATTGCAATATGGACCTCCACTAACAGGATTGTACAAACGTACGGAGGTTCATGGGATCTACTGGGGATCCAGTAGAGGAACCTCAAGGAGGACCTCACTGCAAAAGTAGAGGTAATAAACCTGTAGGAAAACATAATGGAGGTCAGGAATTCTGAAAGGTAAGAGGTAACCCCAGGGGTAAACTGGGGTAGTACCAAAACTAAGCCGTCAGCGGAAGGCTTTATGAAAAAAGCCCAAACTCTTGGCTACAGAGTGACTCATTGATAGGAGCAAAAAGAGGAAAAGGCTGACTGATTTGGACAAACAGGCCTAATCCTTGTGGGAAGAAGGGGTATGGAAAACCCTTATATCCCCAAAGAAAGGACAGATGCCCGAGGCATTAGCCTCAGAATGACTGAAGATCTGCAATGTCTTTCCTAACTGATGTCAGGTAGGAAAGATACTGGAACATGGAGAGCTTCATGGGTACCTAACCTTTAAGGTTATGGTAGAAAAGTTGTTAACTACTACTGGAATGGTGGTGTGTGTAGCACCCCAAACATGCTGGAACAGCATGGTATGGGTAGAGTCATATATATATATATATATGTCTGTCATTTGTGTGTTATCTACATACATATATACACATACATCTCCTATGTGAATATACTTTCTATAGGCATATCTCTGTCTGCTTAATTGCAGATATATCTATATGCATATATCTATATGCATATGTATATATCTGCAATTAAGCAGACAGAGATATGCCTATAGAAAGTATATTCACATATTAGATGAATCTTTCCTCTTCACATCTCCTAACAAGAAGGTGAAACCTACTTGAGAAGATATATAGAGAATCTATTCCCCCTGGTTATGATGGAAGGAGTCAGAGGAAAAATCTCCCTGACAATGAACAGACTAGATTACTGCAAGAATGCTAGCCAGTGAAATAACCAGGAAGGTTACGTGAAAAGCAGAGGATAATATCAGTCTGCAGGCAGCAAGTCCCGAGTCCCTCAGAACTCTGGCATGGTAAATGGACAGAAGACGCATAGGAATGAGATACCCTTTGCCCCTCAAGTAGGTCAACATGGTATCATGCGTTCTTTAGCTAAATATGCACTGTCCATGAAGGATTAGGATACCATGAGGACAAGCTGCAAGGAAAAAGAGCATATCCCTGGTGGGAATCCTGAGGACCAAACGAGGGAATTGAACAACTCTTTAAGCTTTCACGTAAGAGAAGGCCCATGTCCTTTGCTTTAGAAAGGAGATAGTAGGGTAGGAAGAACCCTTCCAGTCATGAGGGGCATGACTGAGGGAGCCTTTTCCAACCATCTAGGACAGCTGTTTGAGGAAATCCTAATGCTCTCTAGCAAGGGCCCATAGTGGAAAGCTTCTCTGTAAGATTGCAGAGAGCATAATGCAGGAGAGTTAGGAGATAGAACTGGCTGCCCAGCACCTAGTTCGACTATGCTGCCAAACCCAAGGGAACTGGAGATGGCAAGAATAGAAAACAATCTGAGAAGCCTGTAGTGATAAGATTTGCCAAGAAAGATGAATGCACCGTCTTGGAGTCACTACTAAGACCAGAAAGAATATAGTGGAGGACAACTCTGGATGCTTGTGGGGAAGAACCAGTGGTCCAATCACTAGGGCTCCTGCATGGGCAGCTGCTAGTAAGACATCAGAAAGAAACTTCCTGTTAAAAACCAGAAAGAACAGACAGAACAGGAGTAAGAAAACTCTGGACCTGTCTGAAAGCTGCCCCAAGCAAAAAAGAAGAAGGAGTTAACTCAGAGAGAAAAACTCCACACTGGAATAGTGACAAAACTAGAAGGGCTGAAGAGAAGCCCTCCAGTGTAATAATACCACTCTTACAGGGGAAATGCTTGATAAGAGGGTAGAGAAGATGGAGCTGAATGGAGACTTACAACGTGGTAAGTCTATAGAAAGGAAAAATTCATGCTGGTACAGAAAACTATCGTTTGATAGTTGATAAACCTCATTCCCTAGCAAGAAGAGGAGGAGAAGCTGTGACCTATAGGCATGAACATCCTAAGAGCTGGTATAACAGAGAAAAATGGATGTCTTGTGAAAAGAGATCCATGCCTAGAGTTTAGAATGAAGCAGTGGAAGGCTTCTACTGAGAAGAAGCCAACTGCAGGCTCTAAACCCCAAGAGACACAAAAAATATGTGATTAATCAGAAAACCTGCAGATGCTGGGTTTGGTGAGCCTGGTGAGAGAGTTTGGATTCTTCAGAATAGGGCGATGTTTCCCCTGTTTGGGAACATCTGTGTGATGGGCAGAAGATGAATAAAACCTTCTCCCCCTAGGGGAAGAAAGTTTGGTAGGACATTTCCTACCTACTGGGAAAGAAGAGGGTGTAGGACAGCCCTTAGAAACAGGCAAGTCAGTGAACCACTGAGTAACCTGACGTAAAGACTCCTTATTGAAGAGATTTTCTCCAGTGCAAGGAGTGTTAGACAAATGGGCACAACAAAGACTGGGTAAGTCTGAAGCCTGGAGCCAGGCTCTACGTCGTGCCCCTATAGCTATGGCAGAAGTCCTGCTAACAGACTCAAATGAGTCTAGGAAAGCACGAGTAAGAAACCAAGAGATATTTTGAATATGACTAAGCAGTGAGGAATAGTCTGCAGTCTTGGGTTCTGAAAGAAAGGGAGTCAAAAGATGCAATTTCTTTGTGACCTCCTCAAGAGATAGATTCATATAAAAAATATATGAGAGAATTCTTGCTGAAAGCATGGATGTCTGGAAGGTTTGACGTCCAAAGGCATCTAGTGTCTTAGACTCACGACCTGGCGGATAAGAAGAGTGCTTTTTCTTACTCTTCACAGACCTCATTGATGATTCCACTACAATGGAATGATGAGGAAGTTGAGTCTTTTGAAACCCTGGAGAGGGGGGCACCTGATATAGGAGATCAGTTGCTCTGGAAGGTGGGGGTACCCTTAAAGGTGCTTCCCACATTCCTAGAAGAAGATCCTGCAAGGAATGATGCAAAGGAAGCATTATGTTTTCCTTTGCTTCGGTAGAAACAGAGCCTTGTGTAGGATCATGTCCAGGGATAGAGATGGCAAGTGATCTTGCCATATCCCAGAGGAAACTCTGAAAAGAAGGATCTCCAAAGAAAACCTCCCTTGGACAGGTTAGATCTGAGGAACTAGCCTGGGCACCGAAGGATGTATCTGCACGGTGCAATATGGGATCCTTAACGGATGGACGCTGGTACTGGAGGTCAGGACCAGCGACAGTCAGTAGCACATCGTCCATGCCAGGTATTGACTCCAAACTTGGTATAGAAGGGAGCGATCCTGTTGAAAGAAGCATGGAAGGAGCTGGCCACGATGCTACAGTGGATACCGGTACCGATGTCGGAACCGAACCAGACACAGACATCGGAGACAGCTCAATCGGTACCGAGGTAACCGAAAACTTTCGGCAGTCACCCTCGGCACCGAGCCTCCGGTATCGACAGGTCACAGTACCAAGGCATGTCGGAACCGCATCTTCCAGACTAGAGATCGATTCCAAACTCGGCATTGAGGATAATGTAGACATCGGTACCGACTTCGGTACCGTGTCTGATACCGATGGATGAAACCCAGCCGGTGGCAAGCCAAACGGCATCGGAGGAACCGAGAGTTGTGGATCCGAACCATCGGAACCGAGCCTTCGGTACTGACAGGAGCCGGTACCCAGTCCTCCAGACTGGAGATCGATTCCAGACTTGGCATCAAAGGAAGCGAGTTTATCGATGCATGTCTGGAGGGTACCGACGTTGGAGGTAGTATCGGTACCGGTACCGATAGTGGAAAGTCAGTCTGGAACGTATACACCGGTCCCGTAGGTACCGAGGACGGCAGACGACGATCCCTGGTGAGGAGTGTTTCGTCCAACACCAGTGCCGATGCTGGGGTATCGGTACCGCTCGAAGCGGATGCCACCACCGGACACGGCTCAGGAATGTTCTGTGGGGGGTGAACCCCAGGAACAACCTGAAACCCAACATAGGCTTTGGAGGCCGAAGACTCCCGCCGGGGTTTTGAAGCCAATGGGCCCTCGAGGGCAAGGCCGGAGCCGTCTACATGCTGTGCATGAGACCTACCACTCGAGGGTTGGCTAGTCTTAACAGACTGTTTGTGGGTTACCTGATCCTGTGTAGAAGAAGAAATGGTCGGTGCCCTGAAGTTGGAAGGGAACCTCATATCGAGGGAAACTCGATGTTGAAAACCTCTTCTCACAATAGTGTTGCCCGAGGGCTCCGGAGGAAAAAGGTCAGGACCCAAACAGCTTAGATACCAATTATGAGAGTCTAAAAATAAAGTTGTACCGCCACAGTTTGAACATTTCTTGGAGAAAGTGGCTGGCGGTTCCATGAAGGACATGGAGAGGCCTGGAAGGCCTGAAAAACCGTAAGACACAGAAGAAAAAATACTCCCTAAAAGGAAAAAAATTTTACAAGAGAAAGAAACACCGGCGGTACCGTTGGCGTCGGGGAGACAGCCGCGACCACAAGAAAACTAAAGGATTAAAAGAAGAATTTTCTGCGGTGACAGGAGGACGTCCTGCCGGCTCTGCGGAAAAACGAAAACTGAGGAGAGGCAGTTGGGAAAGGCGGGAAGGCAGCACGCAGGCGTGGTGGGATGCTTCCAAAAGCTTTCTGATTGGACGCTGGGAAGTGTTCCCACACAGGCTCCGTCGGTACCGACGTACCCATATGTGAAGACTCATTCCTGCTTGTTCCTGGAGATAATCAAATGCGTCTCTCTTCCTTTACCATTAATGCATTGTCGCTGTAATCACTTGTTGAATTATTAATATATTATAGGCTTTGCAATATGTTTTTATTTATAACATTTACTTATTTAAACCACAATAATTAACAAGTAACAATATTTGATTTCAAAATTACGATGATTTTGTAGTCAAATCACTAATATGAAATAAAATTATTTTTTCTACCTTTGTTGTCTGACCAATTTATTCTCTGATCATGCTGGTCCCGATCTGAAGCTTCTGCTTTCCTGTCTTCTCTTAGCTCTCTTTCTGTGGTCTATGGTCCATCTGCCATTTCTTATCTCTTGTTTTCTTCACTTCTTTCCATCAGCCTATTTTCAGTCCCCTTCTAGTCCAAATACCATGGCAGCCCCTCTCAGAATCCACTCCCTTCCAGTCACATTCTCCCATCCACTCGCATCAGCCCATTTGTAGCACTAGCCCCCAATTTTCTTCCAAGGCCAGCAGCTCTATCCTCCACTCCCCACCATCAGCCCATTTCCAGTTGAAGCCCCCCAATCAGCTCACTTCCAGTGCTAGTCCCCCCTCAACCCCATTACCAGTGCTAGGCTCCCCTAATCAGCCCATTACTAGTCCTACCCCCCCCCCCCATCAGTCCATTTCCAATGCTAGCCCCCCATCAGTCCATTACCAGTCCTAGCCCCCCTATCAGCCCATTATAATCCTAAACCACACCGTCTCTCCCCTCTGTCCAGCATGTCCCCGTCTCTCCCCTCTGTCCATGTCAGCCCCCCCTCCCTCCCTCCCTCCCTCCCCCCATCCCTCCATCCATGTCAGCCCCATTGCAGGTTCACTGCCATCTCCTCCCCTCTCCCTATGTCTGCCTGCTACTGCCCTGTTCTTCTGCAGCCGCGGTTCCCTGTCTTAGGGAACCGCGGCTGTGCCAGTAAAGCTGTTGCGGAGCCTTCCTATCTCTCAATGGGCTGTTTACCACTTCCTTTGGAGAAGGGACAATGCTGCGCTGAGCCTGTCTAGAGGCAGGAAGGCAACATTTTCACAGGCACTTTGCGGTTCCCTAAGGGGCAGGGAGCCGCGGCTGCAGAAGCAGGGAAGCAGTGAATTTGCCGCTGCCGAGAAGCGGACTCAGCAGCAACTTGTGCTATTTATTTTATTTTTTAACTGGAGTGAGGCGACCCCTGCTAAATCCTGTGGCGACCCCAATGGGGGTCGCGACCCACAGGTTGAGAACCGCTGCCCTAGCTGGACCCCTCAGCAGTGCTGCGCTTCTAACCAGTTTTGGCTTATCCTCAGGGAGCTTATCTCCCTTGGATTCCCCTAGCTCCTTTACTAGCTTTTCCAGGGCTTTGCCAAAAAAACAACTTGCCCTTAAATGGGAGTCAACTCAACCTCGTCTTTGACAAGATATCCGCCTCCCAGTGACAAAGGTTTGAGCATGCTCAGCCTCCAGCTGCTGGCAGGGGGAGACAACCTACTTGTTGGGACTGGACTGGAGGGATGAGAAGGAACGACCGCTAACTCACATTAACCTTTAGTAAAGGTGTCCCTAAAGTTTCCTATTTATACAACCAGAGATGTCAGAGTAAAGTTTAGGGGCCTTGGGGCCGCTCCGGTAGCGTAGGCCTCGTTGTTTCTACGATGCTTCCACTTCTTCTCTTTATTCTCTGCACCTCTGCGTCACCTAGGATTGCTCCTTTGTTTATTCCGTCCCGACTCACTGCTGGTTTTTCTCCTACTTCAGTCACACCAAGCGTCCCCCCTTCTGCTTCTGGTGGTTTTCTTTTCCCTTCCGCTTGTTCTATGTCATCTATTCCTGTAGTCTGGGGTAGACGACCGGGCAAGTCGGTCCGCTCCCGTTCTCGATGTCTTACTAATCTCTCTCCCTGCCCGGTCTCATTTTCTGTTTGGTCTCCTACCACATCTAATCCTCTCCCCCCTTCTATTTCTATTGGCCTGGTCAACTGCCGGTCTTTACGAAATAAGACCCTCCTCATTCAAGATCTCATCCTTCAGTCCTCCTTCGCCCTTGTTCTCTTAACAGAAACCTGGCTAAGGGATGGTGAGGACGCTCTTCTGGCCCGCTGCCTTCCCCCTGGTTTCTCTGCTCTCTCCACCCCTCGCCCTGGCCGTTCAGGGGGGGGGGGGGCGTGGCAGCCCTCATTCGTTCATCCCTTCCCTTAGCTTTCTTCTCCTTCCCTCCGCTATCCTGAATCTCTTCTGTTTCAGTTACATACTTCCCCTCCCACTCAGGTACTTCTTATTTATGCTCCCCCTGCTCTGCGATCTGACCTTTGGGATTCTCTCCTCTCAACGATCACTGATATGTCTCTAGCTTTTCCTCACCTGCTTATCGCGGGAGACTTTAATCTTCATGTTGACTCTCCCTCCTCATCCCAGGATCACACTTTCATTTCCCTTCTACATGATCTTTCTCTTCTTCAACATGTTACTATCCCTACTCATCAAGCTGGTCACACTTTGGATCTGTTTTTGACTTCTTCTTCCTCCCTCCTGATACATAATCTTTCCACTGTACTTCTTCCGTGGACTGACCATGTCTGCCTCTCTGTGCGCTGTACTCCTCCTTCAGGTCCTTCCTCTTCTGTCTCTTCTTCGCCGCCTCCTTCTGTATCCCCTCCTTCACAGCTTTCTCGTGCCATTTCGTCTCTCACCCGCCAACAATTCCCCGCTGCCACTGAGCTTCTTCCCTCGGACTTTTCCTCTTTCTCCTTCGTCTCAAGCGGCTCTCTGGTCTTCCTCCCTCTCGGCCACCCTTGACCGCATTGCCCCTTTACGTCCCCGGAAACCCCGCCATCGGCCTACACATCCCTGGTATCAGGGCTTGCGCCTCTTGCGTACTCCGCTTCGCAGGGCTGAGCGTCAGTGGCGTAAGAATCCTTCACCGTCCTCCTTGGCTTTCTTTAAATCCAATTACTCCCACTACCGCTCTAACGTCCATCAAGCCAAATGCTCCTACTTCTCCAACGCGATTTTAAATGCTCCAAACCAAACTCGGCACCTTTACTCTACCTTGCAAACTTTATCATCCCTTCAATCATCTGCACCTGCTGCTCACATTCGTCCTGTCCCCTCTCCCTCTCTCTTAGCCTCCTTCTTCAACAACAAGATTTCATCTCTACGAGCATCTTTACCCTCCTGTCCTGCTCCAATTCACTCCCCCCCCCTCCGGTTGTTTCCCCCCCCCCTCTCTGCCCAGCTCTCACATTCGTGGGCTTCTTTTTCTTTGATTACTCCCTCTGAACTTCATCATCTCATTTCATCTTCTAAGAAAACATCTTGTCCTCTTGATCCTATTCCCTCCTCCTGGCTCCTAGACCCTTCTCTGGCACTCCTACCCTACATCCTCACTATGTTTAATTCTAGCTTATCCACAGGCTTTTTCCCCTCCGCTTGGAAGCATGCTCTCATCCGCCCTATCCTTAAAAGTTCTTCTCTTGATCCTCTGGTCCCTGCGCACTACCGTCCTGTTTCAAATCTACCTTTTCTCTCTAAACTTCTTGAGAAAAGTTTGTCTCTGCACAACTTTCGCACTACTTGGACTCTATTAATTTCCTTCACCCTCGTCAATCTGGGTTTCGTCAGGGTCACAGTGTCGACACTATTCTCCTCGCCTTCACTAATGCACTGCACGTGGCTCACGATCGTGGTGACATTTCGGTGGCGGTTGCCCTTGACCTTTCGGCAGCTTTTGATCTTGTTGACCACTCCCTTCTTCTTAATCGTCTCTGGGAAGCCGGCTTATGCAGTACCGTTCCATCACTGGTTTCATTCCTTCCTTTCTTCCCGTTCCTGTGCAGTACTCTTCCTCTCCTCCTTCAAATTCCTTTCCTCTTTCCTGTGGGGTTCCTCAGAGCTCCGTTTTAGCTCCTCTTCTCTTTAACGTCTTTCTGGCCCCTCTTGCCCTATTGATTCAACAGTCTGGAGTTTCCGCTTTTCTGTATGCAGACGACATCGTCTTACTTCATCACACTTCTCCTTCCTGTCCTGATCTCTCTGCACTCAATTCCTGTCTCTCTGCTGTGGCTAATTGGCTGACTCTTCACTGTCTTCACCTTAACCTCACAAAGACCGTTGCTATTTGGTTCTCTTACGGTCATCCACCCCCTCTGTTGGCTCCCTCTTTCTCCGGTTCCCCAGTTCCTTTAGTTTCCACCTTCCGTTATCTCGATGTTCACTTTGATTCTGACCTTTCCTTTCAGTCTCACCTCTCCCATGTCACCAAATCATCCTTCTTTTTCCTCCGTCAAATCCGTGCGGTGCGTCCTTTTCTGTCCCCTTCAGCTCTCTCTACCCTGTTGTTGTCCTTTTTCATGTCTCGTGTTGATTTTGCCAATTCTGTCCTCGTCGGTCTTTCTAAATCTCGATTATCTCGCTTACAACGTATACAGAATACCGCCGCTCGCCTCGTTTGTCATGCTTCTCCTCGCGATCACATTACACCTCTCCTTTTCCATCTTCACTGGTTGCCCTTCCCTTTCCGTTCCCAATTCAAACTGCTCACCTTGGTTCATAAAGTTTTCCATACCGGTACTCCTCAATACCTTGCCGACCTCCTTTCCTTTCATTCTCCCCGTCATACTCCTCGTTCTTTTCACCTCCACCACCTTACCCTCCCTTCACCCGCACGCGCTCACCTACAGTCCACCCGCTCTTCTGCTTTCTTCTTTATTGGTCCTGCCCTTTGGAATTCCCTACCCTCCTCCCTCCGCTTAGAACCCCACCATTCCACATTTAAACAGAACTTGAAAACCCACCTTTTCTCTCTGGCTTTCGATGTGCCCTCTCCTTTTGTGTAACCTCCACTTCCCTCCTTCCCATTCTTTCCTCCTGTTTCCTTCCCACCCCTCCCTCGTCTCTCCTGTCTCTGCTATCCTTTATGAAGAAGCTGTAACTTTCTTTTCCTTTTCAAGGCTTTGACCTTCTTCTTTTAATTGATGATTTTAATTGTACACCGCTTTGATTTTTTGAGAAAGGCGGTTTTTATCAAGAAACAATAAACATAATAAACATAGTCAGTTAGCAATGCAAATCCACACAGATCAACTAAAATCAAAAACTGGCTCCAGGAATGGATTCGGAGCTACCCCTTCCTCTGACCAGTGACTACAGGAGCTTTAGCCAGCGATCTTCCAAAATTAGCTGGTTAAGGTTTTCTTTTCTAGAACTAGCACACTTCAACCCTTGAGTATCATTTACACAGAGTGACCTCATGATAAATGACCCTCCAAAAGGTTGAAGTGTGCCAACTCAAACAAATTGTAGTATATTTAAAAAAAAAAAAAAACCTTTTGCTTGAACAGACCCATTTCAATACAGAGTGAATGGAAATAATTTCCAAAACCGTAGACATCTCTGTTTACATCAAAGTCCGTCTACTTGCTGCAACCTCTCTTCCTCTTGCACAAAGCCATCTTATTGACTAATAAAATGCAAAGGAATCATTCACACGCAGAACACTAAGTATTGGATTTGCTATTAATTTAATTGTTAGTCCTTAATCACAGCAATGTGTGTTCTGGTTATAAGTGGAATTTGTTAGGCACACAGCTTTATGAAACCAAACCAATAAAGAAATATCTTAAGCATGAATACTAATCAACTTTTCCGCTAATGTGCCATAAAACACTAGCATCCTGCAAGCAACTGTGGAGAACCACTGCACAAAGTGCTCTTATGTTATTGTAAGAGCTCTTAGCACACATGCATTATGTTCTGGGTTTCTTCCAGTAGTAAAATGGAAATAGGTCAAACATTTGGAGGGGCGGGAGGAGACTAGCATGGCAACATTATTTTAAAAGAAACCCCATGATCCAAGATGGCCTCCATTTCACCAAAACAAAAAACAAGAGAAGTGTCTCTTTTCAGGAAATGTATCCACAGAAACAACTTTTCAAAACTATATGAAAGGTTTCCAACTGTCTGCCCAAAATCTTTCCTGTACAAGTACCATTTTCTGGCGTACCATACACAAAGCAATAGATCGCTAATTCAGCAGCTCTGCTACATCTGTGTAAATCCAGCAAAATCCCAATTCAGCTGAGTTAATCTTGATATTGTAAAAAAATGAGCACAAATATTAATTGGGCTCTATTTATTACTCCATGTATGGGTAATGCACCCTGGGTGAAGGCTGCAGAACCACACACAAATATGACAACTATCAATACAAACCAATGTCTTTTGAAGGCCAAAATTGCAGGTAACAAAAAGGAAAAAATTAAATGGTACAACTGTGATTTTGTTTTAAATCAATGGAAGCCTTAAGGGTAGTCAATGTCATATGAAGAGATGATCAACAAGGAGCAAGAGTCGTAGGTGGGTGTCAACGGTTTTTATTACCCCTACGCGTTTCGGCCGTAGCCTTCTTCAGGGGGCACACAGATGTGTATGACCAAGGAAATCTGCAATCATAAATTGCGTTCACCAGGCAAATATAAACCTTCTAATGAGTGTTTTGTATAATCTGCAAAATCGCTATTTGGGCTTCATAGAGCACGCTACTAGAATATTGTTATTCTAGTAGCGTGCTCTATGAAGCCCAAATAGCGATTTTGCAGATTATACAAAATACTCATTAGAAGGTTTATATTTGCCTGGTGAACGCAATTTATGATTGCAGATTTCCTTGGTCATACACATCTGTGTGCCCCCTGAAGAAGTAATTAGATCTTACCTGCTAATTATTGTTCCTGAAGGAACGACAGTCCAGTCCCTTACTTCTGGGTTGCGTAACCCTTCCAGCAGCTTGGAGGCTGAGCCCAACCTTTTTGGGGCTGGAGCGGTATAAATACCACTGTAACCACCCACAGACCCCAGTAGACGAATGACAAAGCAGACTTAATGAACTTTCAATAGTAACTTGAACCACATCACACAGCACAGGAATATTTAACCAATTAAGGACTCTTTTTTTTTTTTTTTTTTTTTTAGGATTAGGAGAAGGAGGGGAGTGAGGCCAACAGCCGGAGGTGGTTTACTTGCGACCGACCGAGTCAACCTTCAACTGCCCTCCTGTGCCCATAGCAGACCCCACGCTCGGTCCGCAGCTCCGCCCTTGGCTAATAGGCCGAACCGGCTAACGAAATCCGGGTGGGATCAGGGACTGGACTGTCGTTCCTTCAGGAACAATAATTAGCAGGTAAGATCTAATTACTTCTTCCTTATCGTCACTCCAGTCCAGTCCCTTACTTCTGGGATGTACCAGAGCAGTTCAATCCTGGGTGGGATTCGTCATGCCGGACTGCAGAACCGCAAAACCCAACCGAGCGTCCGCTGAACTCTGAACATCCAGCCTGTAGTGCTTGGTGAAGGTATGTAGGGAGGACCAAGTCGCCGCCCTACAGATATCCAGAGGAGGAACTAGACTGAATTCTGCCCAGGAGGTAGCTTGTGCACGAGTCGAGTGTGCACGCAGTCCCACTGGGACCTGCTTCCCTTTCAGGATATAGGCGGAAGCAATTGCTTCTCTGATCCACCTGGAGATGGAGGCCTTGGCCGCCGCCTCCCCCTTGTGTGGACCTCTGAACTGAATGAATAGCGGTCGGACTTCCGGAAGGGAGCTGTGCGAGAAAGATAACGCTTCAAGGCCCTCTGGACGTCTAGGAGGCGAAGCTTGCTGTATCTACCTTCATGCCTGTCGGTCGGGAAGGCCGGGAGAGTAACTGTCTGGTTCACATGGAAGGGAGAGATAACCTTGGGCAAAAAGGAAGGAACCGTGCGCAGGACTACCTTGTCATTGAGAAAGGCTAGAAAGGGGGGCTGAGCGGACAGCGCTTGGAGTTCCGAGACCCGCCTGGCCGAGCAAATAGCGACCAGAAAAACCGTCTTCGGGGTTAGATCCTTTAAGGAGGCCCTCTTTACTGGCTCAAAGGGTTCCCCGATCAAGGCATTTAGCACGAAGTTGAGATCCCAAGGGGGGATGATCACCCTCCGTTGAGGGCGCAAACGTCTAACCGCTCTTAGGAACCTGGCCACATCCGCGTGGGCCCCGAGGGACTTACCGCGGACCTTACCTCTATAGCACGCGATTGCGGCCAGCTGGACCCGTAAGGAGCTGTGCGCTAGACCCTTGTCAAACCCTGCTTGCAAGAATTCTAGGACCTCCGGAACCGAGGCCAAAAGGGGTTTCCTTCGGTGTTCGGCACACCACGCTTCGAAGATGTGCCAAACTCTTACATAGGAGAGACAGGTGGAGCGCTTCTTAGCCTTCAACAGTGTCGAGATTACCGCTCCTGAGTACCCTCGCTTCAGGAGCCTCGCCCTTTCAATAGCCATGCCGTAAGCGAGAATCGATCCACGTGAGGCATCCGGACCGGGCCTTGTCTCAGAAGGTCCCTTCTGCAGGGGAGCCACCAAGGTTGGTCAGCGAGCAACCTCACCAGATCCGCATACCAGGGGCGGCGAGGCCAATCCGGGGCTATGAGAATTATGAAACCCTGGTGAGTCTCCACTCGCTGGAGAACTTTTCCGATAAGGGCCCAAGGGAGGAACACAGAGCAGACCTTCCGAAGGCCATTTCTGGGACAGGGCATCCAGGCCTTCGGACATTCTTTCCTTCCGTCGACTGAAGAACCGATCCACCTTGGCGGACGAGAACCGTGCCATGAGATCCATGACTGGGAGCCCCCAACGGGCAACTATTTGATCGAAAACCTCCTGCTCCAGTTCCCACTCCCCGTGGTCTATCTTGCACCTGCTGAGGTAATCGGCCGTGACGTTGTCCAAGCCGGCCACGTGCTGAGCTGAAAGTGCTTCCAATCGAATCTCCGCCCATTGGAAAAGAGCGTCCGCCTCCTTCTCCAAGGCGGGACTGCTGGTGCCGCCCTGGTGGTTGATGTAAGCCACCGCGGTGACATTGTCGGAGAGCACGCGAACTGCTCTTCGTTGCACTAAGGACTCGAGAGACTTGAGCGCTAGGACAACGGCCCTCAATTCCAGTCTGTTGATGGGCCAGAGAGACTCCAACGGTGTCCAGCGACCCTGGACGAACTGGTCTTCGCAATGAGCCCCCAAACCCGCCAGACTGGCATCCGTCGTCAACAGCAACCACTGATGGGGCTCGAGGGGCATCCCACGACCCAGATTTCTCGGGCACCGCCACCAGAAGAAGGCCCGTTTGGTCCGCGGGGCGCAGGGTAACTGCATGGACAATGGATGGTGCTGAGGAGACCATCGACGCAATAGAGCCTGCTGTAACGGTCGCATGTGAGCCCTGGCCCATGGCACTACTTCTATCGCCGCCGCCATGGTTCCCAGCAGCTGAAGATAATGCCACGCTGAGGGGATTCGTCTGTTCAGAAACTGCATGACTAGTAGCCTTAGGTCCCTTGACCTCGTAGGGGACAGGAATACTCTGCCTCTGCTGGTGACGAACCTTGCTCCGAGGTACTCGAGGTCCTGGGAGGGAGTCATCCTGCTTTTTGCTCGATTGATGACCCACCCCAGCTCTTCTAGATCTTGAACCACTCTGACAGTAGCCGAGCGACTTTCCTCTTCTGACTTTGCCCTTATCAGCCAATCGTCCAGGTAAGGGTGCACTAGTATTCCCTCTTTCCGTAGGGCCGCCGCCACAACCACCATCACCTTGGTGAAAGTCCTTGGGGCCGTCGCTAGGCCGAAGGGCAGAGCCTGGAATTGGAAGTGACCTCTTGGCACTGCGAATCTGAGGAACTGTTGGTGGGACTTCCTGACCGGGATGTGCAAGTAGGCTTCTGTCAAATCAAGAGATGTTAGGAACTCTCCGCCCCTCACGGCTGCTATGACTGACCGTAGGGTTTCCATCCGAAAGTGTGGTACCCTGAGACAGCGATTGACCTGCTTTAGATCCAGGATCGGGCGATAAGACCTTTCTTTCTTTGGTACCACAAAGTAAATCGAGTACCGACCCGTACCGCACTGATCTGGAGGTACTGGGACTACGGCCCCGAGTGCTATTAGTCGGGCGAGCGTTACCTCCACCGCCGTCCTCTTCACTGAGGAGCCGCAGGGAGACTGAACAAAGGCTGGAAGTATTTGCTTTGCAAATTCGAGAGCATAGCCCTCTCTGATCACCTCTAGGACCCATTGGTCGGACGTGACCCGGGTCCAGGCTGGGAGAAACTGCCGTAGACGTCCGCCCACCGGCAGCCCGACCCCCTGGACCCCCGTCCTCTCATTGTTGTTTTCTAGGACCCGAGGAGGGAGCCGAGGTACCAAAACCTCGACCTGCTCCTCGAAACCCTCTAAAACCTTGTCCCCTTGAAGGAAACGGCCCCTGGGGAAGGAGTTTGACCTGGCTGGGCGAAACCTCCGAGAGTCCCTAGGTTGGTTACGCACTGGGGCTAGGGAGCGCCCTTGCTTAGGTCTGTCTTCCGGAAGTCTGCCTCCCTTAGACTCGCCAAGGTCCTTCACCAGCTTCTCTAAATCTTCACCAAATAACAGCTTCCCCTTAAAGGGAAGTCGACTCAGGCGAGCCTTCGAGGATGCATCGGCTGCCCAAGTCCGTAGCCACAAATAACGCCTAGCTGCCACCACCGAGGCCATATTCTTGGCTAGGCTTCTGATGAGGTCATACTGACTATCCGCCAGGTAGGCTGCCCCGAATTCCAATCTAGCAGCGTTGGCCTGCCTCTCGTCTGCGGAACTCTCCGCTGACTGGAGCTGTTGTGACCACCTTAAACAGGCCCGCGCCACCCAAGCTCCGGAAATGGAGGCCTGCAAGGCGAGGGCGCTTACGTCAAATGCCTGCTTCAGAAGCGCGTCCAATTTTCTGTCTTGAGAATCTCTCAGAGCCGTGCTGCCCTCGACTGGGATCGTGGTCTTCTTAGTAACTGCTGATACCGCTGCATCCACCCTGGGAGACCTCAGCAGTTCTTTGTCTGCCTCCGGAAGAGGATATAGGCGAGTCATGGATCGGACCCCCCTTAAACTTGACTCTGGTTGATCCCATTCTTCCTGGATCATCTGACGTACCACCCTGTGGACAGGAAAAACCTTCTGCGATCTCCTGAAGGCCTGGATTAACGGATCCTCTAACGCCTCCTCCTCCGCTGGCGTGTCTGAGGCTACATTGAGCGCTTTCAGCGACTCATTGATTAAAGCCGGGAGCTCCTCCCGACGAAAGACTCTAATTATCCGTGATTGTTCTTCTTCTGGGATCTCCCCTTCTTCAAGCTCCTCCTCATCCTCGTCCAAATCTTTGTCCGAGTTCTCCTCCTCCGGGGTCCCCTGCGAGAGGGACGCGAGGGGTTCCTCGCAACTCACTCGAGGGCGCTTAGGTAGGATCTCGGAATCCGAGTTGCTTGCTCTCCTGGTTCCGGCCAACTTGTCTTCCGCCGACGGACCAGTCTCTCCTGTTCCAAAGCCCTGCTTACGCAAGCAATAGGCCTTGTGAAGCAGGAGGATGAAGTCAGGGGAGAAAAAATCCCCGACCCCCCCATCCCCAGCGGGTAGGGGGGGCATGGGCAGAGGAGGAGTGGGTAGGTCCAAGGAAGTAGGAGGAGGAAACTGGGACCCCCCCTAGGGGATCTCCGGATCCCTGAGAAGACTGTGTCATAGTCAAGCTAATCTCTTGCTCCACGGAGGCAGCCACTGCAGCACAGCCCCTGCAGATCCCTGCCTCCGAAGAAGTACCTCTGCGAACACCACAGGATGGGCACCTGGGCTTGGCCGCCATGTTCTGGATAGAGGCTACTGCGGCCCTTCCTGCTCCGGGCTGGGGCAATTGTCCTAACCAAGTACAGGCAGGAGAGCTCAAGTACAGCTTAAAAAATAAGACAGGAAACAGTCTGCACAGACCAAGAGACTACCCCTTTAAGAATTAAATAATGATAATACAAAAGAAAATAATAAAATTAAAATAAGCTAACATTAAACGAAAAATTTAAAGAAAGGCAGAGGAATTACAAAATAAATTCCAATCCCTTAATTCAATGCCCCAGTACTTGCGGTTTGTGGATTCATTCTGTAGAAAACTGCTGTGCCCGACTCAGCGATTCCTGGCCGTTGGCTCTACACGTGGTAGGCCTCACCACGTGGAGCCTGAACGGCGGATCGCGAGTCTTCCTTCTGACCGGCTTAAGCCCCGTTGGCAGGATGGAGCTGGAAACCGTGTTTCACCCCGATCTGAAGGAACCGCCGCTTTAAATCGCTCCCCCGCTGCTTTTTTTCTCCGTGCGTCTGGAGCCCCGGAGCTCACCTCTGCATCCGGGACTTTGCCGGCGGTGAATACTTGCATCGCGGCGTTGCCTCAAGCGCTCAGCCACCAGAAGGGCTTCGGCGCGAGGCGAGGCAGGGCAGGGCTGCGGTGAAATTGAGCAGGAGCCCTCCGAATCGGCAGCAGAGGAGGTCTGAAGGTTTTCCTCGATGCTGCATACAGCACACCACCTCCGATCTCAGGCCCGGCCAGAGAGGGGGGGGGGGGGAGGAGCAGGGAGAAACTTAAAGGTACAGATGCAGAAAGGAAAACAAAAGGTAAATAAAGGTAAATAAAGGTAAATAAAGTAGATCAAGTAAATAATAATACAAAAGAAATTTAAACTAAAGGAAGACTCCAGTAAGCCCTAGGCTTACGGAACCCTCCAGCTGCGTGGAGGCTGAGAATACTGGGGTCTGTGGGTGGTTACAGTGGTATTTATACCGCTCCAGCCCCAAAAAGGTTGGGCTCAGCCTCCAAGCTGCTGGAAGGGTTACGCAACCCAGAAGTAAGGGACTGGACTGGAGTGACGATAAGGAAGAAGGCTACGGCCGAAACGCGTAGGGGTAATAAAAACCGTTGACACCCACCTACGACTCTTGCTCCTTGTTGCTTTCCTGTGGTTTTTGCAAGAGTAGCAGCTCCCCCTTGTTTTATATGAAGAGATGATGTAACACGTGAACCTTTGAAAATATATAGGTCCCATTTTAGATGCGACTAAAAGGGAGGAAACCTTTACAGCCAGAGTCCTATTGCGGCAGGATCACCGCAGCAGAGCTTAGTCAAGGGCTAGATATGCAGCGAACAGGGTGTTAAGAGCACACACCTCCAAAGGTCCCAGAGCAGGTGATGTTGAAAGCTACCATAATGCAATCATAAATTCAAAGTCTATTAGCTCAGTTCATTGCTTTTCAATACAACCTAATTAATCTAATTAGCTAGTCTGATTTTAGGAGTTCACAAAACATAAGCAGTCTCATTAACTAAAAAAAGTTATTGCCGTTTTCACATAGCTCTAATATTTACTGGATTACTTTTCCGTTTTGCTTCGGGGGGGGGGGGGGTTTCAAATAAGTTTACACAAAATATATCAGAAGCCCTACCTACATGTTCTGCTCCATGGCCCAACAGAGTGGCCTTCACCACACATCCTCAGCTCTGCTGTCTCTTCTGACATGCTATAGCAATGTGCCACTTTTTTAAAGTTTTGCAATAAATGCATCAGAAAAACACACAACCAACAACTTGCCTTTCTTTAAGGAAGAAAAAAAAAAAAAGTCAGTCGATTTCGACACCTGCAACTCTGAGAATAGTTGTCTGTGCTGCGACCATCCCTTAGTTATTCTTAGTGAGGTGCAAACGTTAGTATGTTGCCAGGCCTTTGTTCCATGCAGAAGCCTACAGAAAATGGAATGCCAAAAGGTGGCATGGTCCTTATCAGGGGCCAAAAGGACCAACCAACCTTATCAGGGGCCAAAAGGACCAAACTAAGGTGACAAACTGTAGTGCTGTGCTTATATCTTATCTGACAGCATAAGTGTTTCTACATGCTAGCAACATTTCTTAACCATATTCTTCTTGCTACACAGGTCAATGCAAATTATCACTGTGAAAATACAGTCCCAAAGGAGTGAAAACAAAAAATAACCATTCCACTAAATTTAGAGTTAGTCTTCATTCTCACTGCAATAAAACAGCATATACAGTAAATCATCACTGGGAGACAAATGTAAGACCACATACAAGAAATCAATACTGCAATAATGCAAGCAGACAGAAGGTAGAAAGGACTTGGAGGCCTGAGAAATGAGAGGACCCAGAGGACTGGGATGATAAAAGAGACATTCGCTGACTTACAAGAAATGTGAACTGAGATGTCAGAAGAGCCAACTACCTATTAAGAGTCTGCTGCCCAGGGAGTCCTCTTCCTTTGTAGTTTTCTATTAACAGGAAAACTGCATAATCCTTATTTTCTGGGGGCATGGAAGACAACTACAGTCTAAAGTTGTGGCCAATGCTGTGTTCATGATTTTTAACACAGAAATAGTTTATATAACAATGCAAGGTGGCATTTTACTTACCAGATAATGTCCTTTCCTTGAGTCCTGCTAGACCAGTCCAGATAAGTGGGCTGTGTTCCACTACTAGCAGTTGGTGGAGACAAAGAACCAATTAACAGCCCAGGTTTCAAAGACATCTCTCATGCCTCTATCCGCCTCAGCCACCAGTGGTCTCTTCAGTATTTATCCCAAAGCATATGGGAGAACATGGCAAGCCTCACACAACCTTAAAACGTGGGCAACAGTGAGCAAACAGGCATTACCAAAAAAAAGACCAGTTTAGTGGAGCCTCCCACATCACACTCAAGTGAAAGTCATCTTTAATGTGGTCATTCATGAGCATTTAAAATCACTCTTTTCAGTCTTCAGATTTTCTTCAGAGGGGAAAATCCATCCATCTGCTGGAGACAAAGCAATACTGAAGAGACCTCTGGGAGTGATGTCATTGAAATCTGGGCTTTTCATTGATTCTTTGTCTCCACCAAATCTGCTGGTAGAGGAACACAACCCACTTGTCTGGTCTGGTCTAGTCTAGTAGGACGATATGGAAATGTAAGATAAATCTCTGAAAGAGTCAAAAAACGCCCTCCTGTGTTGCATCCTGGGATGCACAAGTTGTCTCAGGACACACCATTTGGAGGGGGTGGGGGTCAGGCTAACATAAGGCTTTTTTCTTTTTTCTCTTTCTATGGCAGTCTGACTCTGCCCAGTCATTTTAAATTATGGTGGTGCGGGGCCGGGAGCATGTGGGCAATGCTCCTGCCACATATTTAAGATAGTGGAAGGGGGGAATAGAGGGGTTCCGAGCCACCAAGGAGGGGGGGGGCACTGGCTCACCGACAGTGTGCCAGTGGCATCAGGGGCTTTCCCAAAGACTGGATCATCTAAGGGGAAGTATCAAACTTCACCTCAGATGTATTTTTTTGCTCCTGGCTGGATCTTTTTATCTGTCCAAAGCTGGCGCGAAAATCCAGTGTTAAGTGTAAAATGGCACCAAATTTCAGCACAGTTTGTTTACATCTGGCACAAATAGTTATGCAGCAATTTGCATGCCAAGTGTGCTCCAACTTAGTGCAGTTGTTTTTTGGCTTTTTCTGGTGCTAGCTTGCTTTCTACATTGGAGAGCAAGTCTAGTGTGGGAAAAGCACCAGAAAAACCACCACACTAAGCATTTCTGCATTGGCCCTAGGAGAGAAAATGAACAAGTCTGTTAGGCATATAGAGAGGTGGAAAGTTCTTGAAGATTAAAAAAAAAAAACCATACATTTACATCCACTTATTCTTTATTAAAAACCCGATATACTAAGTAGTTTACACCTTCAATACCAATACAACCCCCAACCTGCTAATGTACCCTTCCCTTTATCCCCACCAAACATCTACCCAAGGTTCAAGCTCCCAGCTCAAGGGCCTCTTGTACAATTAATAGAGTCATCATAAAGCAGAAGTAGCCAATAAGAACATAAGAACAAAAGACAGACCTTGGTCTGACCCAGTATGGCATATCAAGCCCAGTATCCTGTTTCCAACAGTGGCCAATCTAGGTCACAAGTATCTAACAGTTTTCCTGAAGACACAGGTTCCACAATGCTTGCAATGGGTCAAGCAGTGGATATTCTGGATCCCCTTTAAGAATGGTTTATGGACCTTTCCTCCAGGAACTTGTCCAAACCTTTTTTAAACCCAGCTACACTAACAGCTTTTACTACATGCTCCAGCAACGAATTCCAGAGTTTCATTACATGTTGAGTGGAAAAAATATTTTCTCTTATTAGTCTTAAATAGGTTACACTGTAGCTTTATTGCATGTCCCCTAGTCTTTCTATATTTTGATGGCATAAACAATTGATCTATGTTTACATTGATCTATGTCAAACATTTTTAAAGCATTCCCAATGATACACAGAATAGTTCAGAAACTTACATGAGAACAAAGCTATGCCACATACTGGAAGAATCAAGAGGACCCTCAGGATGAACATCTCCAACGTCCAGTCAACGAGAGTAAGCACATTCATATTGCCGAGGTTTCTACTTGGGAAAAGGGAACAAAATTCATAGTGAAGGTACTAATCTTGACTGTATCTAAACAGCATCTCCCTGAACACCAGCCGGCTCCTAACTTTGGCATCTGTACAGCTGGGCCTTCTATTTTCAAACCAAAACAGACTGATTTCCAGTTAACTTGAAACATTCCTTATTCTGGGATCCCAATATAAATAAAGTCTTCCAATACACCCAGTTACTGAATGTTTATGATGACTGTCGCCCACTGAGGCTGTCTTATATGATGTAGCTTGCACATTTTCTGCATCTTTAACACAGCCAACACTAAACTTTCAATTCTATTTTTATATGCCAACTGATATTGATACGTAATATTCTTCTTGTGGACTTCCACTCGGGAGAGTTTATTGGAGTTTGTGGTTTGGTTAAATTCGATCAAGGAGACTATTAAGTTCACGGCTCATCTGGATGAGCGTAGTATTGAATTTCTGGATGTATTGGTGAGCATTCGGGATGGGTCATTCTCCACTACTTTGTATTGAAAACCAAGTCAACGAAACAGTTTACTTCGTTATCACAGCCATCATCCCTTTCCTTTGCGAAATGGTCTCCCTTTTGGCCAATTTCTTCGCCTTCGACAGATATGCTCCTCTTTGTTGGAGTTTAAGTTGCAAGCGCGGTTTTTGAAGGATTGCCTTTTGGAGCGGGGTTACCCTAGTAGGGTGATCAGGAGAGCCTACATTAGAGCCCGGTTTTCCCATCGCGCCCCAGGAGGCTTCAGTATTGAGTGACACGGAGGATTCAGTCACTGGGGTTCTGCCTTTTATGGTTCATTCGGTAGAGGTGTCCCGATTACTTAAGAAACATTGGGGGGTCCTGCAAGCACGGGGCTGTTTTCAAAAACCGGTGAGGTTTGCGTACACCAGAGGCACGAATTTACGGGACCGTTTGGTTTGGGTGACTGCGGGGTTTTCGGTGCAGCAGGGATCGGAGGTCTCGCGGGGTCATTGGGCTTGTCATCAGTGTAAATATTGTTCCACAACCATGGAGGGCATACAGTGGTGCCATTTGCCATCAGGGTGATTTTATTCTTTTTTTGGTTTCTCGGCGTGTCAGACAAGCTTTGTTGTCTATATTATAATCTGCCCCTGCAATTTATTTTATGTTGGGCGCACCATACGCCCGGTGAAAATTAGGATGGGGGAGCATGCTAGTCGCATTCGGATGAAGAATTTATCGGCCCCTATGGTGGAGCACTGCCTGGCTCTGAATCACAGTTTTGCGGACTTGCGGTGGAGGGTGATTGATGATGTCCCGATGACCCCCGGGGTGGTGACAGGGAACAGCGTCTTCAGTGGAAAGAACAGCACTGGATATACACGCTGCAGACTGTGATCCCAATGGGTTTGAAAGTGGAACAGGACTGGTGGAGCCTTGTATGATTTGTGGAGAGCTTCATGGAAATGTTCTAGGGGGCGGAGCAATTGGGGTGAGAAGGAGAGATTTCCCTGCGACTCCACCTCTGATGGTGACGTGTGGTGGATAGCCAATTAAAAAGAGTTTTAGCTACAAAAAGATCAGTTGGTTCACGGCATTTTTGTGGGCGATTTGGGCGAGATACCACTTGATACAGGACCCGGAGGGGCCCGAAACATGCATGTCATGTCGTGGCAAGCTGTGGACGATAATATTCGCCTATGAGAGACAATGGTTTTGTCTGCTTCAGTTAAGTACTGGGGTTTTGCATGAAACGAATATGTACGGTAAATGGGCTCGCTGTGGCCTTTGAGTAAAAGGGTTCTTTCGGTAATGAGGGGAAAGGTGTGGTCCTTCTCCAACCGATTGCCCCCGACAAAAAACAAAAAATAAAAAAATAGGAGGTTGTGGGATTCACTGATTGCCAGTGGTAGCTACTGGTGGGGGTTGGTTCGATGACTAAGTTTTGGATACTTTAAAACATGTTTTTTCCTGGTATAAAAATGTACTCTTAAGTCTTAACCTTTTCCTGCATCTCTCAAAAGAATAAAAATTGCCACTTAGCTCTTATCCATCAATATGACTGCAGTAGAATGGGAAAGGAGTTCAGCTTGAGAACTTAAATTCATCATATCCAACAAAAGAACAACAGTTTCAAAAACGTGATCACTGGAAGCATTTAAAAGTTGAAATGATCTCTATTGACCAAGTCTGGGTGGTCAGCAGCTCATTTGCAGCCTTAGGAGCAGGTTTATTAAAGGTTAACGTACATTAAGTGCAACTGCAGCCATAGAAAGAAGTAATTAGTCCTTACCTGCTAATTAGCGTTCCTGAAGGAACTTCGGTCCAGTCACTTAACTTCTGGGTTGCGCAAACCTTCCAGCAGCTTGGAGGCTGAGCCCATCATCCTTTTGATGATGGAGGGGTATAAATACCCCTGGTACCACCCACTGGCACCAGTAATCTATTGTAAAAGCAGACTTAAAGGATAGATAAGTTATAACCAATTGACAAACTGCATAACATCTCGTAAACAAATGAATTTTTTTTTTTGTTGTTGTTTTTGTCGGGAGGCAAAGGAAAAGGGAGAAAGGAGGAGAAGATTTTCCTGAGGCCACGAAGGTCCTCCCCCCTTTCCAGCTGAACCACTTGGAGCGGGTCTCCGCCAGAGACCCGCCGAAACTGTTCCGTAGTCTGTCTTCGGTCCACCCCCTGCAATATCACCCGGGCGGGATCAGGGACTGGACTGAAGTTCCTTCAGGAACACTAATTAGCAGGTAAGGACTAATTACATCCCAGAAGTTAAGGGACTGGACTGAAGTGACGATGAGGAAGAAGTAACAGAGCAGTCTAACTCTGGGAGGGGTTCGTTATGCCGGACTGAAGCACAGCGCTGCCAAATCTGGCATCCAACGCCCCTTGGACATCTAGCCTATAATGCTTGGTGAAGGTGTGGAGAGACGACCAGGTAGCCGCTCTGCAAATGTCTAGTGGCGGCACCAAACTATTTCCCGCCCAGGACATTGCCTGCGCTCTAGTCGAGTGCGCCCTAAGTCCTCCTGGAACCTGCTTCCCTCTGAGGAGATAAGCCGAAACAATCGCCTCTCTGATCCACCTAGAAATGGAAGCCTTGGCCGCTGCGTTTCCCTTATGCGGTCCTCCAAACTGAACGAATAAGCGTTCTGACCTCCGGAAGGGAGCCGTGCGGGCGAGGTACCTCTTCAGCACTCTATGCACATCCAGGCGCCTAAGCTTCTCTCCGTCCTCCGATTGATCCCTTACAGCAAAAGAGGGCAGAGAAACCGACTGGTTTACATGAAAGGGAGAGATGACCTTAGGTAAGAAAGACGGCACTGTACGCAAGACCACCTTATCCCTAAAAAAGGAGAGGAAGGGAGGTCGGGACCACTGTTCCCTCTAAGCTGTGCGCATGTGCGTGCGCACACACCTCGGCGAGCGAGCGCACATACTTTACAACAGAGCGCACAAAAATTATGATTCTGATAGAAAACACAGACGTCTTAAAATTTAAAAGTTGTGATTGTAATTACTAGAAATTTTCCGCTTCATTTAGTAATCGTCTATTTTCATTTAATTTGATTAAAATCAATGTGGTGTACATACTGTATTCTGACGTGTAGTCACATTTTAAAGTATAACACTCCGAGTGTCATTATGTGGCACACAAAAACGTAACCTTCCTTCAAAAGCTGCACAGCTGATATTTTATGCGCGCACAGCCTACAGAAAATTAGAGGGAACATTGGTCGGGACGACAAGGCTTGAAGCTCTGAAACGCGTCTGGCCGAGCAAATTGCCACTAAAAATACTGTTTTTAGCGTCAAGTCCTTTAGGGAGGACTTCTTCAGCGGTTTGAAAGGTTCTCCAGCTAAGGCGTTCAAGACTAGATTGAGGTCCCAAGGGGGGATAACAGATCTATGCTGGGGACGTAACCGTCTAACCGCTCTCAAAAACCTGCCCACATCTGAGTGTCCTCCCAGACATTTGCCTCTGACCTTCCCCCTGTAGCAAGAGATAGCTGCCAGCTGGACTCGCAAGGAGCTAGGCGCTAGGCCCTTCTCGAAACCTGACTGAAGAAACTCCAGGACCCTCGGGGACCGAAGCTGAGAGGGGCCTGATTCAGCGTTCTACACACCAGGCTTCAAAGACACGCCACACTCTGACGTACGAAAGACAGGTGGAACGCTTACGAGCGCTCAACAAGGTTGAGATTACTGATCCCGAGTACCCCCGCTTCAAGAACCTCGCCCTTTCAATAGCCAGGCCGTAAGCGAGAAACGATGCACGTGGGGCATGCGGACCGGACCCTGGCACAAGAGATCCTTCTTGCAGGGGAGCCGCCACAAACGGTCGGCCATCAACCTCACGAGGTCTGCGTACCATGGACGCCGAGGCCAGTCCGGGGCTATGAGAATAACCAGTCCTTGGTGGGCTTCTATCTGCCGAAGAACCCTCCCTATGAGCGCCCAAGGAGGGAACACGTAGAGAAGGCCCTCTGCAGGCCAGATTTGGGCCAAGGCATCCAAGCCCTCTGACATCCTTTCCTTGCTGCGACTGAAAAACCGGTTCGCCTTTGCCGACGTGTACCGGGCCATGAGATCCATGATTGGAGTCCCCCACCAGGCAACTACTTGATCGAACACTTCCTGCGCCAGTTCCCACTCTCCGTGGTCTATCTTGAACCTGCTGAGGTAGTCGGCGGTCACGTTGTCTGCTCCGGCTACATGCTGTGCCGACAGCGCTAGTAAATTGCTCTCTGCCCACTGCCTCCTTCTCCAAGGACGGGCTGCTTGTTCCTCCCTGATGGTTGATGTACGCCACCGCGGTAGCATTGTCGGATAGGACGCGGATTGCCCTCTGACGAACCAAGAACCCGAGAGCCCGAGAGCCCGGAGAGCTAAGGTTACCGCCCTTAGCTCCAGCCTGTTGATAGACCACTGCGACTCTCTCGGAGTCCAGCGACCCTGGGCAAATTGTCCCTCGCAGTGAGCACCCCAGCCTGCTAGACTCGCATCCATCGTCAGCTGCGTCCAACGAGGAGTCGAGTGGCATCCCGCAGCCCAGATTCCTTGGGCATGTCCACCACCGCAGAGACCTCCTGATCCAGGGAGGACAGGGAATCTGACTGGATAAGGGGTGATGCTGATGTGACCACTGCCGCAAGAGGGTACGCTGGAGCGGACGCATGTGAGCCCGGGCCCAAGGGACTACTTCTATTGCTGCTGCCATGGTGCCCAGCAGTTGGAGGTAATGCCAGGCCGAGGGGCATCTTGTTACCAGAAAACGGGATTTCTCAAGTCGATTGACCTCTGCTTCAAAAGGAACACCCTTCCTCTTCTGGTGTTGAACCGAGCACCGAGGTACTCGATCTCCTGGTTGGGTATTAGACTGCTCTTCGCCCGATTGATGACCCAACCCAATTTCTCGAGGAAATCCACGACCCTGGCTGTTACCACGTGACTCTCCTCGAATCAGCCAATCGTCCAGGTAAGGATGGACTAGGATTCCTTCTTTTCGCAGGGCCGCGGCCACTACCACCCTTATCTTGGTGAACGTCCTGGGAGCAGTCGCTAGGCCGAATGGGAGGGCCTGGAACTGGAAATGGCCGCTTGGCACGGCAAATCTTAGGAGCTGCTGATGAGACTCTCTGACCGGGATGTGTAAGTATGCTTCCGTCAAGTCTAGGGATGTAAGGAACTCTCCCTGCCGAACGGCCGCAATCACGGACCTCAGAGTTTCCATGCGAAAGTGAGGAACTCTGAGGCTTTAGATCCAGAATGGGACGGAAGGAACCTTCCTTCTTTGGAACTACAAAGTAAATGGAGTATCGACCGTACCCTCTTTGGTCTTGTGGAACCGGCAACACCGCTCCCAGCGCTAAGAGCCTTGAAAGGGTGATTTCCACCGCCGCCTTCTTTTCCGGTGGACCACAGGGGGACAGAATAAGTACAGGGGATACTCTCTTTGTGAACTCGAGAGCGTAACCCTCTCGGATTACCTCTAAAACCCACTGATCGGATGTGACGCTGGACCAGGCGGGAAGGATATTATCTGTAAATATTATCTGTATAAAGTTAAAAAACTATGTTCCATGTAATGTATACATTAGTGTACAAATTTGTTTACTTTGTTCCATGTAAACCGCCCCTGATCTCTGGAAGGGGCGGTATAGAAGAATTAGATAAATAAATAAAATAAATAAATAAAGGAACTGCCTTAAGCGACCTCCCACCGGCAGCACTCCCTCCTGGACCCCCGTTTTCTCATTGTGATTTTCTAGGTGTCGAGGAGGAGGAGGCCCCAAAACCTCTACCTGCCCCTCGAAACCCACGGAAGTTCTGACCCCTGGAAGGAAAATGGCCCCTGGGGAAAGGGTTCGGACTGGGCTGCCGGAACCTTCGGAAGTCCTATGGCTGACTCCGCACCGGCGCCGAAGAACGAGATAGCCTTGGTCTATCTTCAGAGAGCCTACCCCCTTTCGACTCACCCAGCTCCTTTACCAACTTATCTAGGTCTTCCCCAAACAACAGTTTCCCCTTGAAGGGAAGTCGACTCAGGCGCGCTTTAGAAGAAGCGTCTGCTGCCCAGTTACATAACCACAAGTACCTCCTGGCTGCTACAACCGAGGCCATATTCTTAGCCAGACTTCTAATAAGATCATACTGGCTATCTGCTAAGAAGGCCGAACTGGACTCTAACTTGGCCGCCACTTCTTGGGAGTCGCCTGAAGGACTGTCGGCCAGTTGTAGCTGTTGAGACCATCTCAAACAGGCTCTAGCCACCCAGGCCCCCCGAAACGGAGGCCTGTAAGGCAAGTGCACTAACATCAAATGCCTGTTTTAACAGGGTGTCCAGTCTTCTATCTTGACTGTCTCTGAGGGCCACGTCACCCTCGACCGGTATAGTCGTCTTCTTCGTTACCGCCGAGACCGCCGCGTCAACCCTAGGCGATTTCAGGAGGTCCTTGTCCGTTTCCGGTAATGGGTATAGACGAGACATCGCACGCACCCCTCTCAGGGTAGACTCCGGCTGATTCCATTCTTCCTGAATCATCTGTCGGACCACCCTGTGGACTGGAAACACTTTTTGAGATTTCCTTACAGCTTGGATCAACGGATCCTCCAGAGCTTCTTCATCTGTTGGAGCTTCGACGCAATATTGAGTACCTTTAAAGACTCACTAATTAACGCCGGGAGCTCTTCCCGCCTAAAAACTCTGACTATGTGGGATTGCTCCTCCTCAGGGATCTCTCCCTCTTCAAGCTCCTCCCCTTCCTCTATCGCTTCCTTGTCCGAAAAATCCTCCTCCGGGAGATCCCGAGGCGGAGAGTCAACAGGTTCCTTGCCCGTCAGTCTCGTTCGCTTGGGAGGAGGCCCCTGCTCCCGGGATCTAGTGTTCCCTGCACCAGCGTCCATGCTGTCCCTCGCTGCTGCTGGTTCCGCCGAGCCCTGCTTGCGTAAGCAGTAGGCTCTGTGCAAAAGCAGGACAAACTCGGGAGAAAATTGACCCCAGTCTCCCTCCAACCCCAATGGGAGAGAGGGAAGAGACTGGGAAGGGCCTGGACCCTCTGAGGACGAAGGCGGGGGAGAATGGGAATCCCTTCCCACTTCTGGAAGGTCCCCTGACCCCTGAGGAGCTAGAGACATGTTCAGGTGGATCTCCTGCTCCACGGAAGCGGCCTCTGCTGCACAACCCCTGCAGACCCCTGCTTCTGAGGCCGTCCCTCTACGCGTGCCGCAGGAAGGACACCGTAGCTTGCCCGTCATTCCTCTTAAAACAGAGTCACCCCCAACTTCCAAGAAATGTGAACTTAAAATGTAAATCAAATAAAACAAAAATTGAATTAAATTAAATCAAAATAAAGTAAAGTGAAGCCCAAAGCTCCCAGCACTCCCCTCCCCCCCAGCCGTGAAAGGAAAAACACGGCACCAAAAGTTTCCAAAACCTTCATATTCCGTTTGAAATAAATCAAATTAAAACAAAGTAAAATAAATTAGATTAAGGATTGCATCCGGATACTTGCGGTTTGCTGTTCGGACAGGTAGCAGTAGCCACGAGGGAACCAGCCTTCCTCTGCCGGCTCCCACGCGGTAGGCCGCAGCCACGTGGAGGCCGGGCCTGTGGGTGGAGGAAGAACGCCGAATTAAGGGCTTTCTTACCGGGACCACTTCACACCCGCGTTTGTTCTCTGTCGTAGCCTCAAGCGCCTAGCCGCCTCGGGGCTACAGCGCGAGGTAAGGAAAAGCTGCAGCAGTTAAGTCGGTGCTGCCTCTAGCGCTCAGCCGCCTAGGGGGCTTCGGCGCGAGGCAGTAGCGGCTGGGACAGAAGATCGCGGCCGCGGCGTGCGCGGGAGGAGAGTTCTCTGGACCTCTTCGCAGCAAGGGAAAACCCCCTCCTCCGGGGCCTCGAGGGAGCCGAGGTTGAAGACGGCAGGCAGGCAGGGAGGGAGGGAGGGGGGGGAGAGGAGAAGGACAAGAGCCTTAAAGGCACAAGCCCTCACAAAGGAACTATACTACCAGCAAGAAAGTAAAGGATAGCCTAAAAAATAAACAGAGTAAAATAAAATGAACTAAATTAAATTAAATGATAGGAAAGAGCCCGTAAGCACTCTGGCTTACAGGAACCCTCCAGCTGCTTGGAGGCTGAGATTACTGGTGCCAGTGGGTGGTGCCAGGGGTATTTATACCCCTCCATCATCAAAAGGATGATGGGCTCAGCCTCCAAGCTGCTGGAAGGGTTGCGCAACCCAGAAGTTAAGGGACTGGACTGAAGTGACGATAAGGAATAAAAGGGTTGCTGGCACTTAATGTGCATTAAAACTTATAGCAAACATTCCCCTTAGCCTCTCACATACAAAGTACATTGAGTCGGCACTATATTGAAAACATGTCCTTCTGGCAAACAGAGACAGCCCTGCCGGGCGCTTTGGGCATAATTACACTAGACATCCCTTGATATTATTTTAAGTAACCCATACCTGGCAGCTTAGAATTTAGCTTTTCATAAAATTCACCTTAAGAGAGAAAGCTACCAGGACTACCCATCCTTAGCTGGTCTGGCATTATCATTGGCAGCATTCATCATTTCATGCAACCTCTGACTCGGGGGGGGGGGGGGGGGAAACCACTGCTTTATGAATTACTGCGGTTATTGGGAAGTCTGAGCACTACAGACAGCAGCTGAGCATCAATCATCCACCACAATCCATTCAACGTATAACCATATAAAGCAGCTCAAGTGCTCTTACGGCTTAACTGCTTCAGTTAGAGAACCGTAAGAATGCATGCAAGATCCGTACAGTGGTATATAATGAGAGCAGCATAAAGTGGCAGGTGTATGACGAAGAGTAGGATTAATGGATTTTCTAGCAGGCTACAAGTACAGCAAGCCTGTTGTGAATCCCCTACTCCCAAAATAAATGACAGGAGGAGAAAGTACTATCATGGGGAAAGACTACCAAGAACACACTCAAATAAAGCACACTTAGGGCACAGACATTTACGGCAAAGACACTGGGGCATATCTTCCAATGACTGTTGCTATCTTCAGACTAGGGGAAGCCCCTTTGGTAGCGCACCCCTCGATAACTCACCAACTCTTATGGGCTTTTTCTTCCTACACGGATTAACTGTGGCTTTATTTATTTATTTTATTTAACATCTTTTATATACCGTGCTATTTGTTTTCAGTGCGGTTTACAAACAAAGGCTTTGAATGCTTGATTTACTTTATACATTTTACTTGTTATGCACCTTCCTGAGTTCTCTCTAAAGAAGAATAAAATCCAAAAACGAATAAATGAGGCATTGACCCTTTATGCACAGTCGCATTCACGTCTGTACAGCTCACTCCACACGCAATCCTCATTGGGAATAAAATGTTATCAAAATCCTCCTGAATTACATAAAACAGCAAACACAATTATGTTGCAAATACACACATTTTTTAAACCACAGAAAGGAAAGCTGCTTTATGAAAGAATATATACAACGCTATCCTTAAAAGCAGTACATGCACATTGAAACCTTCAGCTAGCTGGGTTTGCCATTACCCAAAGAGACTGCTTTAAGTAGCGCTACATATGGTCACGGAAGTGTCCCCATTACAGCAAACCAAAATCTGGAAAGTCAGCTTAAAGACCCGAATTACTCTTGAAGTTGGTCTGGCTGCAAAGGGAACTCTGAATAACTATTTCCCATGAAAAGTCACAGGTTCTCTCTGTTCCTCAAAACTGTTACTGAAATAAAAGAATATCCGAATAATTCCCTGAAGTACATCACCTGGCAGCGCTGTATTTTCACACAAATAATGCGCCCACAGTTATAAAAAAACACTCACACCCCTATAACGTGCAGAAATGCCGCCATTCTGTTCAAGAAGTTTCAGATAACACACCTACGCATATAATGCGCAAGCGCACACCCTTTTTGCCGACTATGCCGGGAATGAAACTAGTCCTATACCTCCAACTTCAAACTTAGAACGTTGTGCGAGCAGAACAAACAAGCAACTGCGGCAGCGAGAGAGTTTGAGGCTGGAGAGACGTCCATTCGCAAATTCGAAAGGAGAAAAAAGGAGCTCAGGAATATGAACCCCTGAAAACGTGCACGTCGTCAGCCCAAAGACTACTAAAATGGTTAGTGGTCTTTCATTATAAAGCATATGAGGACAGACTTAAGGAGCTTAATATGTATACCTTAGAGGAAAGGCAGGATAGAGGTGATATGATTGAGACGTTTAAATACCTCTGAGGCATAAATGCACAGCGGGAGAGCCTCTTTTGACTGAAAGCAAGTTCTGCTACGAGGGGACTAGAATGAGGGTGAAAGGGGATAGACTCAGGAGCAATATGTGGAAACATTATTTTATGGAAAGAGTGGTAGATCCATGGAATAGTCTCCCAGTGGAGGTGGTAGAGTTGAGGACAGTGTCTGAATTCAAAAAGGCATGGGACAAACACAGAGGATCTCTAAAGGATAAAAAGGGACTACTGTAGTTGATATGGAAGGACAGATTACATAGGTCATGTGATCTTTTTCTGCCGTCATGTCTCTGTGTTTCAAAGCAAAATGGCCTAAACTGAAGACTGACTTGAGAGACTGGGTTCTCTCCGAGGGAACATAATTAAGCTCTCTCTACTGTTGCAATTCAGATCAAAGCAAAGCTTCTGGAAAATGAAACAGGAATCACCGATTTCAAAGTCTGTTTCACCTGGATTTCTAGATTCATGAAAAGAAATGGCCTTTCAGCGAGAATGAGAATCACTGTAGGACAGCGACTTCTGAACAACTTCCATGAGTTAGTCTCCAAAGGAATCTCTGAACATGGTATCTCTGCAATGGACGTTATAAATATGAACAAGGTTCCAATGTCTTTCGACATCCCTGCCACCAGGACTGTAGCTGCTTCAGGTACAAAAACTGTAGCCAACCACTGGGCATAAGGGAGCCAGCTTCACTGAAGTCCTTGGATGCACTGCATGTGGGGTGAAATTAAACAAATGGTAGTTTTCAAGAGAGTTACCATGCTCTGTGAAAAACTGCCCACCGGTGTGGTTGTCCATTGCAATAGAAGGGATGGATGGACTGTGACCTTATAAAAAGTATGGACTGAGCTGAATAGCGCGGTATATAAGAGAATGTAAATAAATAAAATAAATAAATGTTATAAGGCCAAACAGGGGGAATTCATCTCCAAGAAGTCATTTCATTATTAACTAAACCTCAAGCAGGACTCGGCAACAAAAATGTAACCACTGAAGTGATAATTCAGAGGGCTCAGTTTAAATATTTTATATTACTGCATTACTATATATTCTCAATTATCTAACTTGAATGAATACTACATTTTTGATGTTCACCCAACCCATGAGCTCAGAGCCAACATACAATGAGCAGAAATGACATTCAGCTACAAAAACTTACATCACATCCAAGAGTATGGATGCGTGCAAGTGCTGTATCTGAACTCAGAGAAAGCATGGGACAAGTACAGAACATCTCTAAGGGAAAAGGAAACGATTTACAGCTTAGTAGTTGGACAGGCCGTAGGGAATTAACCTGCTACCATGTTCTAGGTAATATCCTGCAATTCTAACCACGTAGGATATTTCAGGGGCCCTTTAACTAAAAGGTGGCAAGCATTTAGCACTGGTTCCAGCACATGCTAACCCCTTGCTGCGAGCTGTGATCCAAGCACATGCCAGCACAGTACGCATGGCTTACACTAAGCGTGCGACACACATTGGGACTGCAAGTGGGCAGGGCGAATGACTTGCAGACTGTTCACTTTGCGCTAACTGCAGGAGGAGCAATAAGCGCAGGCGCACATCCCTCCAACCAGAGGTGGCAGAGCACTTGGGATAATTTTATTTAGACAGATTTGTATGCCACCTTTTCCTTCAATCAAGGTGGTCACGTCACATCATAATTGAAGGGTTACATTTAACATTAGGGTACATGTAAACATTTAGACAGTACAGTTATACTTAACAGTATTTAGACAGTACAATTGAGGTAACATTTAATATAAAAGGTATTTAGAAGGAGTAGCCGCCTAGTGGTTGGGGCAAGGTACTTCAGGCCGGATGGTCGGGGGTTCAAATCCCACTAGAGGACAGCAACCTTGGGCCGGAAGGACTGGGGTTTCTAGTCCCACAGATGCTCCTTGTGGTCTTGGGCAAGCCACTTAACCCTCCATTGCCCATGTTCCCTGTAAGTATTAGTGTATGTGTCTCATATCCCCGCGTGTTAAATGTATCCCCCAATTGTGTTGTGACCGCTTTGATTGAAGGATAAGGCGGTATACAAAAAACTGTCTAAATAAATAAATTTAATAAGGCGGTATGATATATTTGTGTGTGTGGATAGGATGGGTGTGTGGTTAGTTGGCGGAGGTAGTAGTGTTACTGTTTGGGTAGGGATGTTGCCTGAATGCTCATAGGTTTCTATAAATAGGAATGTTTTGAGGTCTTTGCGGAAGTCTGTGAGGTCATCTAACGCCCTCAGGCTCGTTGGGAGGGAGTTCCATAGTGTGGATGCCAGTAGTGATGGTGCTCTTTTTGAGGTTGTTTGTTTGGTTTTGTGATAGCCTGCAGGGTGCTGATCATGTTGTTATTGGTTCTTCTTGGTCTATTGCTGCTGTCCCTTGTTATAACGTTTTGGAGTATGTCTACTGAGAGATGGTGAATGACTTTGAAGATGATCATGATTGTATTGTATTTAGCTCTTGCCACCATTGGGAGCCAGTGTAGTTGTTGTAGGACGGGAGTGATGTGCTCGGTCCTTGGAGTGTCTGTAATGATGCGTGCTGTGGTGTTTTGTACCATCTGTAGTGGGTGGAGTGTCTGCTGAGGAAGACCTTGATAGTGAGTTTCCATAATCAAGAAGTGGTGTAATGAGTGCTTGACACACTGTGCGGAAGTGGTCTTAGTAGTAATTTTGCCCCATATTAGGGCAGGGTGAACCGTGTTAACTGCCAAAACATTCTTTCCATGTTCCCCTGATAGGTGCAACGCTGCCATGTTAACTAACACACTATGGTTGAGTGCAACATCATAGCTCCCTTTAGTAAAAGGGCCCCTTAGTTGCCCTACTGACCAGAATAAATGTGTATGCAAGTCAGATGCACTTAAGGGCAATTTTAGACTTCATGTGTCCTGCCCTTTGCCAGTCCACTTTTAAAGTGTCAGTTTTTAATGTTCTTTATAAACATGCTCATAGAAAGTGAACAAAACAAATTTATTTTTGTATCCTTAGAGTCTGCAACAGCATTTGGCTTTTCTTAGATGAATCACCACCAGTCAGGGGATCTGAGTGATCTCAGAAGATGCAGATGAAAAAAAAGACCCGACATGGTCAATATATCTGCCATACAGCCTGCACCAATGGTGTATCCTGTGTGAAAAACAGAGCTACCATTACTAATCCGGACTCCGTTTCTCACACAGGATGGATCCCTGCAACAGGCTGTATAGCCGAACAATGATCATGTCAGGTCTGAATATAGCTAAAGACTAACTGGAATTTCTGATCCTAGCTTGCACGCTTACAAGGGACACCTTTAACTTCCCTTAGTTGGGCTTTAGGCTCCCACTGATCTGGTACTCAGCATCACCTCGCTAAGGATCCTTGCTGTACCTCATACAGTATGTTCATCCTTTTTTGATTATGTGGCCCCCTTAATTGCCAAAAGGTTTAGGGATGCCCAAGTTCATCCCCACCACTCTTCCCAGACCTCCCTTTCCTCAGAGCCAAGCCCGTCCCCACTAGCCCTCTTCCACTTTCCACCAGTCTCTCTACCCTCTAGCCCGTCCCCACTAGTCCTCTTCCACTTTCCACCAGTCTCTCTACCCTCCAGCCAGTTCCCACTAATGTCTTTCCAACCCCCCCCCCCCCAGTCTCTCTCCCCCTTAGTCTATCCCCACCAGGTTCTTTCTCTCCTCTTTTCTGCGTCCTGTAGACCACCCCCCCCCCCCCCCGAGGTGCACTAACCACAAGTTGGAAGCCACTGTTGCACCCATGACAGCCAAATGCTTGAATCTCTTCTCTTTACTCCTCTGGATTTCAAGACCAGAGCGCCAGGTGTCCCTCTCTGCTTTCAGACAGATGGGAACTTCTGGCTAGACATCCGACATTTTTGCTTCTCCTGTGAAAATGTTCTCTGGAACTCTGATCAGTTTTGCAACAGGTTCTTTGTGGGCTATGAAATCTTTTCTAGGACCAACATACGAATAAATGAAATGCTATACTTTCCGAGGTTTCAAGAATACAAGAGCCCTGTCCTCAAAACTCGATCTCTCATGGTGGTCCAATAAAAAATAATCAATCACAACCTACATAGAATCCAGGGTTTCCCACAACCACTATTAGATTTCATACTGCAATAACCCTAAAGTTCTAGTCCTGTGTGATTGCAGAATACAACACGAGGTGCACTGCGCACATATTTTTACCATGTGTTTTTGAAAAGAGGGAGACGCTGGTTTATGCATCTGTACTGAAGATTCCAGCAATGTGTGATATAATACAAAGCCATTGCTTTTCCAACTGATTAAGATTACAATATGAAAGAAGAAAAAAGTGACTTCATGAAAGTTTATTGAAAAGTTAGGCACAAAATGTGAGAGAAACATAAGAATGCCATTCAGTAAAGGATCTCATCCGCTCTTCTATAAAAAGCTGTGCGCGCGCATACTAAAAGAGAGAGACTACAATACAAGGGAGAAGCTGTAGCCTTACGTTTTAAAAACAAATCTTTAAGAGTAATTTTATAACAAGTCACTGAGGAAGGAAGGTTCTTCAAACATACCTGCACACGGGTTACATTGAAGTAATGCAAACATTCCCCACTTTAGAAAATCATCCCAGAGATGTACATATGACTTTTTCTACGACTAAAACAGGGCACACTGAAAACAGTTATACAACTTGCCCCCTAAAATCGTATCACATTAAGAATTTTGATTGCTCATTAAAACTGTACTGTTCAGCAGAAAAATAATAAATCTGGCAAAATGGATCATTAACTAAAATATTGTTACTAAAAATATACTGACATCGCATTAACTATGCAAGAAATTAATTTAAATGTATTTATTACATTAAAGTGTTGACAGGGGAGATTTTAAGTTTTCTATTTGCAAGAAAAATTAGTTTTGGACGCCAAGCCATCAAGGCACCTATAGAGAAGCAGATGTTTTCATAAAGCAAGAGAGTTCAAAAGTAAAACGAACAACGGTGAGCTGTCCATACTGACTATGTGGCATGCCAGCCATGTTCGACACCATCATTCAGTGATGCTCAGCAACCTATAGACACTAAACCTAAAAGTATAATCCACTTATTCTTTGAAAGATGTGATCACACTCATCCGCAGTATTATCCCAAACCTTCCTCCTGCATGTCCGTCATACACAATCTCAGAAGTTATGTATCATGCTTGTGTGTATGGCAGTAATATCACATCTCCATGACCAACACCCAATAGGCTGGGGACTGTGCTCACTTCAGTGGTGACTGCCTGAAGTAACTGGGTTCTTCTGGGTGGGAATAAGGGAGATCTTAACAAGCAATTGAGCAAAAGGTCAATGCTAATTTGCCCAAGTAATTATTCAGCCCTTGGATTGGAGGAACAGTAATAAATGCATGCCAAGGGAGTAGAAAAGTAGCCTAGAGGTTAGAGCACTGGCTTGAGGAACCAAGAGACCAGGGTTCGGTTCCTACTAGCACTTCTAGTGGCCTTGAGCAAGTCACTTAACCCTCCATTGCCTCAGAAGAATACAAGTTATCAATGTCCCTGTTTAATGTGCAAATGTAAACATCTTCGACTAAAATGATAAAGCAGTATAAAAAAAATTGTTAAATTTAGGAATCACCACAGCTGGCAAGATAAGATTTATATTTTAAATCAGCAACCTAATGAAACTTTCAGAAAAGTCTGGAATAGGATGAAAGCAAAGAGCCTACAACATTCAGAGATACATTAAGGTATGGGGCGGAGGAGGTTTAATTTTAGTTTCTCATGCTCTTTGTTCCTTCTTGCCTTTGTCCTCACACCACCCAAACCTTCGGCCCGCTTTACAAAACACGATGGCTTCAGAGCATAAGGAAAGCTTATTGTGAGTTGGTTATAGAACGAATGTACTCTCTTCAGTGTCATTACGAGGGCCCATTTGCAATTCAAAGATGATTGGATCCCGAATGCAGTAGGTATTCTATGCGGAAATACATGTTGTTTCTCTAGGGCTATAGGCTGCTGGTCATAGAATCATTGGTGATAGTTCCATGGAACTACCTCAACTATATCGGAGTTCTATCAGCAGAAACAAATTTAGAAATAACACATGCAACTGGAAATACTTTTTTTTGAGGACTGAAACAGAAAAGGGTTTGCCTTTGGATGGTCCGTGCTCACATACAAAATCCATCGCCTTCTTACAACAAGCTGTTCCTACATATCATGGTCACATACACAACACAGATTTCTAATGCATCACAACATAGTCTGAACAATCGGCACATTTTTCAGTCTTTACTTTCCGACACGGTTCAACTTTGCACCACTGCAGCTCACTATGGAGGTAATTTTACTAATTATCACAAGTTATCTGCTGCAGGAAAGATCAACATAGCCATTAGTAAATGAGCCCCTATGTGTTATCCAATTGCTTCCCCTAGCGTTAAAAACCAATTCTAGTAGCATCAGGTTACGTGCTTGCTGTCACATGGTTTACTGTGATATTACATGCACCGGAAGGAACAGCTACAAAACAGAGGACAAAAATTATGTTAACAAACATCTTTAATTAACCACAATGGGAAATGAAAAGAATGAGCTCGCTGTCGCCCAGGATTTGGATAAAATATTTTCAAAACAATATCCAAGAACTAGTCAAACCAGCTTTCTAAATCCAATAGTCAGCGCCATGAATCACAAGAATCAGAAAAGTATCCAAGGTTTAACAATTCCAGCCTTGCTGTTCCTCTGACAAATGCAGCAAATTGGGCAGGTCCGCTGGTGTCTCTGCACCTGACAATCCACAATTGTGGGACAATTAATCATTAATTAAATTGATAACTTCCAAAAAAGGAGGAGGGGAGATGCATACAGACCAGGCATCAAAATTAGCAGCAAGACTGACCACTCAAGACATACCAACCAGCAGGCACCTTCCTGAATAGCAGAGTAATTCCACAGCACAGTGCGACTGCATTTGACAAAGCAGCCAAGTGTAGAACTGTTGGAAGAGATGTTATTTAGTGGCACTTACAGAAACATGGTTCACAGAAAACCATGATTGGGATGCAACTATACCTGGCTATACTTTATTCAGAAAAAAAGACAGCATAGGAAGAAGGGGAGGAGGAAGTGGCACTATATGTAAAAACTACTATTAAAGCTTTGAAATTACAGAGCTTAAAAGGGAGAGAGGAGGCATTGTGGGCTAAACTAGAAAGAGGGAAAAAGAAATCTATTTGCATTGGTGTGATATACAGACCTCCCTCACCAGAAGAGGTGGACAGAGTTAATTGAAGACATACGCAGCATTGCTAGGAAAGGGGAAGTGCTACTGATAGGAGATTTCAATATGCCAGATGTTGAGTGGCACATTCCTGTTGCAGTATCATCTAGAAGTAAGGAGATCCTGGATTCTCTACAGGGAGAACTATTCAGGCAATTGGTAACAGACCCCACACGTGAAGGGGCCATAATGGACTTGGTGCTTACCAATGGGGAAAGTGTTTCTGATGTAGTAGTGGGAGATCCTTTTGCATCCAGTGATCACCAGATGGTGTGGTTCACTATTAGGGCTAGGGCTGTTAGAATCCATTCAAAGGTGAGGATCTTAGACTTTAGGAAGACTAACTTTGCCAAGATGGGCCAATACCTCAGGGAGTCGTTAGTGGGATGCAAACAGCTGGGGGATGTAAAAAAACAGTGCGCAAAACTGAAAGGGGATATTTTAAGGGCAACCAACCTTTTTGTTAAAATGGTAAATAAAGGTAAAAGGAAAAGGAGACCGCTATGGCTTTCGAAAGAAGTAGCTGAAAAAGTGAAGAAAAAGAGGGAGGCCTTCATGAAATACAAGAGATCACAGAGAGGGGAAGACAGGCATCTATATTTGGAAAAACTTAGAGAAGCTAGCAAAGTAGTCAGGAAGGCAAAGATTCAAAAGGAGGTGGAAAAAGCCAATGCAATAAAATGGGGGGATAAGACATTTTTCAGATATGTTAGTGAGAAGAGGAAGGGCAAAAGTGATATTGTCAGACTCAAGGGTGCAGAAGAGGAATATATAGAAGCTGATAAGGATAAAGTGGAATTGCTTAACAAATATTTCTGTTCTGTGTTCACAGATGAAGAACCAGGAGCAGAACCTCAGAAAACACCCACAAACAGGAACAGAAGTGAGGGACATCTTGAACAATTTTCAGAAGACTGTTCGTGAGAAACTAGCTCAACTTAAAGTAGACAAAGCGATGGGACGGGATGGGATACACCCTAGAACACAGAGAACTTTGGGACGTTCTAGCAGCTCCACTGACTGACCTTTTCAATGCCTCGCTGGAGTCGGGAGTGGTGCCAAAGGATTGGAGAGAGGCTCATGTGGTGCCTTTACACAAAAGCAGAAGGATGTAGTTGAAAACTACAGGCCGGTTAGTTTAACTTCAGTGGTGAGTAAATTATTGGAAATGCTGCTGAAAGAGAAAATAGTGAGGTTTCTAGAGTCCAGCGGATTACAGGATCCGAGGCAGGTCTTATCAGACAAATCCGATTGATTTCTTTGAATGGGTGACCAGGGAGTTGGACCGAGGGAGAGCCCTAGATGTGGTGTACATAGATTTCAGTAAAGCCTTTGACATTGTTCTTCACGGGCAACTTAAACAAATTGAGCACCCTATGGATGGACCCTAAAGTTACTTCTTGGGTTAGAAATTGGTTGGGTGGGAGGCGACAGAGTACAGGTAAATGGAGCACACTTTGAGAAGGATGTTACCAGTGGTGTGCCCCAGGGATCTGTTCTTGGCCCAATTCTTTTTAACATCTTTGTTAGTGATATAGCGGAAGGGCTGTCGGGTAAGGTTTGCCTCTTTGCGGATGATACCAAAATCAGCAATAGAGTAGACACCCAGGAATGTGTAGATAACATGAGGAGGGATCTAGCTAAACTTGAAGAATGGTCTAGAACAGGGGTCTCAAACATGCGGCCCGCGAGAGACCCTTGTGCGGCCCGCGATGCATAGGGGGGAAAAAAAAAACCCGGCTTCTGCTGCTGCTGCCGCCGCTGCCGTGGCCGGCAATAGCAGCAATATCGCAAGTCCCGCGGGCTCCCCCCCACCCGGCAGATCCCTTCCTGCTTGCCTGCCAATGCTGCCAGTTCTCCGCTTCGGCTTTCAGAGCCGCGAAGGGAGAACTTCTCCCTCGCGACTCTGTTAAGCTCGCCGGGGCAGATGGGAAATTTCCCATCTGCCCCAGCGGGCTTAACAGAGTCACGAGGGAGAAGCTCTCCCTTCGCGGCTCTGAAAGCCGAAGCGGAGAACTGGCAGGCAAGCAGGAAGGGATCTGCCGGGTGGGGGGGGAGCCCGCGGGACTTGCGATATTGCTGCTATTGCCGGCCACGGCAGCGGCGGCAGCAGCAGCAGAAGCCGGGTTTTTTTTTAAGTTTAATTTTCCCGGGGGGGGGGGGAGGGAGCAGGACTTGATGGGGGGGGGAGCAGGACTTGATGTGGGCTGGGGGGGGTAGTAATGAAAATGGGGTGATGGGGGTTAGGACTGGTAATGGACAGATGGGGGTTAGGACTGGAGGTGGTCTGACTGGGGGCCTAAGACTGAAAAGGGGGTTATGGGGGGGCTAAGAATGAAGATGGGGCGATGGAAGGGTTAGGCCTGGAAGTGGGCTGTTGGGGGGCTTAGGACCGATAATGGGCTGGGGGAGGGCTAGAACTGGTAATGGACTGGGGGGGGTGCTATGACTGGAAATGGGCCGAGTAGAAGGGGGAGCTTGAACTGCAAATAGCTGATGGGGACAGGGTCTTGGAATGGTAATGGGCTGAGTGGAAGGGGGCTTGGAATGGAAATGGGCTGATGGGGAGGGGGGCTTGGAAAGGAAATGGGCTGTGAGGGGAGGGAGCTAGGACTGGAAATGGGCTGATGATGCGGGGACTAGAAGGGAGCGGATGCTGGGTTGGGCAGGAGCTAGAAGGGAGTTGATGTTGGGGGACGATTAGAATGGGATGGGGCTGGGAGAGTGAAATGGAGAGGGGAAATATATTTTGTGTGGGAGGGAAGAAAAATCTACAATTGGCCGGGTATTGGGAGAGTAAGTGGGGATTGAGGATGGAGGGGTAAAATTTGAGTGGATGAAATAGGAATGAGGAAAGAGCAAAAGGAGAATGATTAGTATGTTAAAGCAGATGTAGAGAGAATGGAAAAAAACTAGGAAAGAAGAAAGGAGAAATGGACAGCAGACGATGGAGAGTTAGCAGAAGACACAAAGAAACCAGAAGAAAGTGACTGGAACAATTGCAACTGAAAAGAAAATGCACAAAAGGTAGAAAAAAATCTCTTTATTTTGAATTTATTAACTGAAATATGTCAGCTCTTGGAAATGTGCATCTTTAACGTCTGCACTTTATTTAATACAAGAGGAAATCAATGTATAGTTTTATTTCTACAGTGTTGTACATTCTAAGTTTGGCTTTTGGGGTTCCCAGTTTAATTGTCTTCCTGTTTCTAAATTGTGATTCCTTGTTTGGTGATGGTGTATGTTCTGCATGTGTAACTGAGCTGAGGTATTCTGTTTATGTAATTCCTATTTGACATTGCCACTTGTTCTCTTTCCCGAGTAGGTAATGTATTGTTATTCTCTGAAATGTGTTGATTTAATATTTGCAGTGTTGCCTTTTGATAGTTAGGGTATGGTGCTTTGTGAGTCCTGGTAGTGCTGTTAGGACACGGCAGGTTTGCTATGGGTTCTAAATGGGCAGTGTTTCTAGTAGTTCCTAATGTGCCTGGCGGTTGGCACTGGTTTATAGTAATGTAGAAATCTTTTAGTCTTTCTTTATCCATACACTCATTAAGAGGCATGTTTACTAAAAGTTAGTGTATGGTAACATTATGCAAATATTTATGCAAATGATGTCCTTATGCAAATGATGCCCTTATGCAAATGAGGCCTGCGTCTTGTGCGGCCCCCGGGTTACTCTACAAGTCCTCATTTGGCCCTCAAAGCAATTTGAGTTTGAGACCCCTGGTCTAGAATTTGGCAGCTGGGATTTAATGTTAAAAAATGTAAGGTCATGCATTTGGGCTGCAGAAATCCAAGGGAGCGATATAGTATAGAGGGTGAAGTACTTTTGTCCACTAAAGAAGAGCGGGACCTGGGCGTGGTTGTGTCTGATGATCTTAAAGTAGCTAAACAAGTAGAAAAGGCAACTGCAAAAGCTAGGAGGATGCTTGGGTGCATACTGAGAGGAATTGCTAGCAGAAAAAAAGGAGGCGATAGTGCCTCTGTATAAGTCTTTGGTGCGACCTCATTTGGAGTATAGTGTGCAATTCTGGAGACCACACCTTCAAAAGGATGTGAACAGGATTGTATTACTAATTAAAGATTTATTTGGATTTTTTTTTTTGGACAACAAAGATATTGTACTTTATTATAAGAAATTGAACTCATAAGCCAGCCATTCTGCCTGTGAGGACTCATGCTGAGCCAATTTACTAGCTCAGAGACCAAGGCTGTATTTATCTTAACACATCTATCCTGGGGAGTGTTGAAAGGCCAGAAAAGGAGACAGAATTCTTCCCTTGGCCTTTGAACAATTCTCTTGGCCAATATAGAAACATTTGCGTAGATAATGTAAAAGCTTTGAGCTGATTCTAAAACCATGGGGGGGTGTCTCCCTTGGCTGGAAAAAGGTGGATGGGGTGGAGAGAAGTTCATGTGAGAGTTCGATCAGCAAAGAATGTTGTATTCTTCAGCCATGCTGAATTAGGAATTAGCTTGCTAGCCCAGCCCAGGAGCTAATGGAACTGAGCTTGGGGGTTACAACCAATCCTGATTTGAGCATGCAGTGTGTTAACCTATGGCATGCAGCCAGCACAAGTCTGATTCTGTGTTAACCTATGGCATGCAGCCAGCATGAGTCTGGTTAAGGTACTTTAGGGGGACTCTCAGAAGGAAAGATGGGACTGCAACTGATATACGAGACAAGCGTTCCGGATTTTTCTCCTGAGAGTGATTGCTAAACAGTCCCCCACCTGGAGTGATGAGCAGCTGTAATATCCGGTAAAAGTGTTAATGCTTATGCTTTATCATTATTTCAAAAGGACTTAATTTAATAAAACTCATATTGCATTTACTACAGTGTCTATGCATAGTCTGTGAGCTAAATGAATGACAGGGTTAACTCATATTGTATTTGGGCTAATGAGTGACAGAGTTAACTCATACTGTATTTGCCAGAATATTTTTGCCTAGTCAGTGAACTAGTGAGTGATAGGGTTAAAGTAAATGCGTAAAACTTGGCAATACAAGGATGGAGTCGGTGCAGAGGGTGGCTACTAAAATGATCAGTGGTCTTCATTATAAAACATATGAGGACAGACTTAAGGATCTTAATATGTACACCTTAGAGGAAAGGCAGGATAAGAGGTGATATGATTGAGATGTTTAAATACCTCCATGGCATAAATGTTCAGGGAGAGCGCCTCTTTCAATTGAAAGCAAGTTCTGCTACGAGGGGACATGGGATGAGGGTTAATGGGAGATATATTTCCGCATATCGCTCCTGAATCTGTCTTTATGGAAAGAGTAGTAGATCCGTGGAATAGTCTCCCAGTGGAGGTGGTAGAGATGAGGACATTAACTGAATTCAAAAAAAACATGGGACAAACACAGAGAATTTCTAAAGGTAAAAAGGGGACTGTTGTAGTTGTTGATATGGAAGGACAGACTAGGTAGGCCATGTGGTCTTTTTCTGTTGTCATATTTCTATACGTTTACAGTTGTGGTCAACATTGGCACCCTTGAATTTTAGATATGTTGTGTACTATATCTTGAGAAATAATTGGAAATATTCCAACTGCATATATATAATATTTTAATAGTATGTTCAAAAGTATACAACAAAAAAAAAATGATGTCTGTGCAATTTAGATGTACTAATTTCCGAGGAAAAAAAAATCATGATCTGGACAGGATTAATGGCACCTTTCACTAACATTTGGTTGCAAGACCCCTGGCAGTGATGACAGCCTTCAAACGTTTCTTATAGCCATCTATAAAGTTTCATACATCTGTCTGCTGGTAGTTTTTCAATCTTCAACTGATTTGTTCCAGCTCATGAATGTTTCCAGGATTCCTTTTACCAAAGGCAGATTTCAGCTCTTCCAAAGGTTCTTGGTTGGATTGAGATCAGGACTCATTGCTGGCCAGTTTAAACAGACCATTTGTTTCTTTTTAACAATTATTTTGTGCTTTTGGATGCATGTTTTGAGTCATTATCCTGCTGGAGGACCCAGACCTTCAGAAACCCAGACCTGGCTTTCTGACACTAGGTAGCACATTTCACTCCAAAATATCTTGGTAGTCCTCCGACTTCATGATTCCTTTAATATGTTCCAGGCCTCCAGTTCCTGAGGCAGCAAAACTGCCCAACATTATGAATCCTCCACCATATTTAACTGTAGTAAGGGTGGGGGGGAGGGGAGGGTTCCCTTAAAAGCTTAATTTCTTTGCCTGTAAATGTATCGCTGGTCTGCATTGCCAAAGTGCTCGTTTGGTTTCATCTGTCCACAGAACATTATCCCAGAAGGATTATGGTTTCTCAAAGTGAGGTTGGGCAAAGATCAGGCGTGCCTCTTTATGTCCGTCTTTGAGTAGCGGGGCTCTTCTTTGGCCTTCGTCCACGATGCCCTTTTGTTTGTACGTGGCATATGGTGCAGGTTGAAACCATCACTCCAAATTGCAGGTTAGTGCAACCTGTTGGAAAAACGTAAGGTTGACCTGGAGCAAAGACTTCTGGATTCATTTTCCTCTTTCCCCACGTTCTGGGAGGTTATTGACAGTTCCATGGGCAAAAAAAAAAAAAAACACACACCTTAACATTGTAAACTGTAGACACAGGAATACCAAGGTCTTTGGAGGTGGCCTTGTACCCTATTAAAGTTTGATAATGGCTTTTCTGATGGTCTCAGGGAATTCAGGATTCACCATTGTGAAAATGGAACAGGGAGTGAACATGGCCATGTTAAACATTAGAGCTGTCATTCATAGACTGACTCAAGTCATGCGAGTATTGACAATTGATCACAAGTGCATCTAAATTTTACTGCAATGGGAATGTGATTCTTCTGTTCAAACCGAGTTGAACTGTTTATAAGGGTGCCAATAATCATGTCGCAGTACCCAACGGAATGACTGAAACATCTCAATACTCAACTGATTGAGCGATTCAGGTATCCAGTGGATGCTGTACCTAATAGCATGAAGTATTGCAACAACCAGTGGATGTATAGCTCATTATCATATGCCTTAACCAGCATCAGATGAGTATTTTTGTGGGGTGGGGTGGCGAAGCAGCAAGACTTTGGGCAATATGAACTTTTTGGATAAATCATGGTATTGAATGCATCAGCATTGATATATTTATAAGTTTGATCTTGGAATCGTGTAGTCCCACGCATTTGGGCCAGTTAGTTTTTTTTAAACTGATTAAAATGGAAGGCCTATCTCAAGAGATAGATTGTTCATCCTCATGATTGTTTATTTTTGGAGTTTATATTTGTAGTATAAGAGATTAGTAAAATGTGCACCTTTTTTGTGAGAATAATTATGTCCTGGCAATGTCACATTTTTACACTGTTTCCTTTTTAAATTTGTCTAGTTTTATTTGATTCTTTTGTGTGTCAAATGTGTGTGTGCATATATGTAGTCCAAAGCCATTTTACTGGCCACTTTCTTTTTTTTTTTTGAGATATTGGGCATTGAGAGATTGAACTGCAAGAGTGCCGCTAATGTTGACCACAATTGCATGAAGGGCTCCGAGCTGTAAGTAGACTTAAAACGGGAGTTCGATGTTGGGGACGTCTCCTGACCAGGCAGCACTGGCATGCAGCACAAGAGCCAGTTATATCAGCAGCTGTGACAACAGTTTTTACTACATCCTCCAGTAACAGACTCCAGAGTTTGATTACTCAATAAGTGAAAAAATATTCTCTTTATTAGTCTTAAAAGGGTTATATTGTAGCTTCATTGTGTGTCCAAGTCTTTCTACTTTTTGATGGCGTAAACAACCAAGCTACATTTACCCATTCAGCTCAATTCATTAATTTATAGTCTCTATCAAATCTCCCCCACAGCCGTCTCTTTTTATGCCTTTCCTCATAGGGGTATCCTTCCATTCCCTTTACCATTTTGGTGGCTCTTCTATGTACCATTTCTAATTCCACTATAAACTTTAAGACATTGCGACCAGAATTGCACACAATATTCAAGGTGTGGTTGCACTATGGAATGATACAGAGGAATTATAATATCCTTTGTTTTATTCTCCATTCCTTTCCTTATGATTCCTAGCATTCTATTTGCTTTCTTGGCCACTGCTGCACACTGGGCGGAGGGTTTCAACGCATTATTTACAATGATTCCATGGCTCATTGTTCTAGGGATATGATTCTCGCTTTGGGTGCTAGAGGTCCTGGGTTTGTTCCAGACAAGCCTGATGCTTGGACAGACTAGATAGACCATGCTGGTCTTTATCTGCCATCATATACTATGTTACTATGAAGCCTACATCTTTTTCTGGAGTGGTGGTTCTTAATATGGAACCTTGCATCGTGTCTCTGTAGTTTGGGTTGTTCTTTCCCAAGAGCATAACTTTGCACTTGTCCACATTAAATTTCATCTGCCATTTCATGGTCTGGTCTTCCAATTTATCAAGCTCCACTTGCAATTTTTCACAATTCTCTTGTTTTAAAAACTTTGAATAATTTAATGTCATCTGCAAATTTGATCACCACACTTGTTATTCCCATTTCCAGGTTGTTTATGATTAAATGTTAAAAATCAGTGGGCCCAGCACAGATCACTGAGGTACTCCACTATTCACCTTTCTCCATTGAGAATATTGGCCATTTAGCCCTACCCTCTGCTTTCTATCTTTTAACCAGTTCCTGATCCAAATATTACACCGCCTGTCTCACGACTTTATAATTTCACCAAGAGACTCATGAGGGATCCAGATATGTCCACCAGCTCATCTCTATCTACCTGTTTATTCACACCTTCAAAAAAACAGATTAGTAAGACAAGACCTTCCTTGGCTAAATCCATGCCGGCTTTCTCCCATTATACCATGGCTGACTGACTACCTACACATTCAGTAATTTTGTTCTTTATAATGGTTTCCACCATTTTGCCTGGTACCCTAGTGATGTCCAAGTTACAGCACCTGTTCCACTGTAAATACAGCGCGGCCTAGACCGCACTGTATAAGTTACTGTTGTATGTAAACTGCACTGATTTTAAATAGCACGGTATAAAAGAGACACCAAATAAAATAAATAAATACTGACGTCAAGCTCACAGGTCTATAGTTTGCCAGATCACCCCTTGAAATCTTTTTAAAAAACTGGCATTACATTGGGCATTCTCCAATCTCTAGTTACTACAGATGATTTTAATGTTAGTTCATAGATTGCTAATAGTAAGTCTGCAATGTTATATTTCAGTTCTCCCAGCCACTGGTCCCTCTAAGCTGTGCGCGTGTGTGTACACACACACCTTGCCGAGCGAGCACACATACTTTACAACAGAGCGCACAAAAATTACAGCTCTGATTCTGATAGAAAACACAGATGTCTTAAAATTTAAAAAAGTTATGATTGTAATTACTAGAAATTTCCCGCTTCATTTAGTAATCGTCTATTTTCATTTAATTTGATTAAAATCCATGTGGTGTACATACTGTATTCTGACGTGTAGTCAAATTTTAAAGTATATAACTCCGAGTGTCGTTTTGTGGCGCACAAAAATTTTACCTTCCTTCAAAAGCTGCACACAGCTGATATTTTATGCACACACAGCCTACAGAAAATTAGAGAGAACATTGCTTCCAGCACCCTCAGATGTATACCATCCAGTCCAGGTGATTTGCTGCTCTTTAATTTACTAAATAGTGGTAATACATCTTCTCGGTTTACTGAAATCACAACTAGAATAACTGTTCCTAAGTTTCATACTTGTTCTATTATCATCAATTTCTTCTCTTAATGTTGTACCCATACTGCCATGTATCTAGTGTGTAGTTTCCTGCTCAGTCAGCAATACTATTGCTCTCCATTTAGTTTTTCCTTCCAGTTTCTCACACAAGGAAGCCTTCAATGCCCTCTGGTACATTATGATTTGAATGTATTTTTACTGCTTTTAAGCAGTTTGCAGTGAAACTTCAGCCCACAACAAATGACACTCCTCACCCTCCTTTCCTTTATTTATTTATTTATTTAGTAAACACTTATATACCACTACTTCCAGCAATCAGTAGCGGTTTGATTACAACTTTGGGATTTGTCAAAAATCAAGACAGAAAAGTTGGGGCATATATACACAGTTCAGAGGTAAAACACATCACACAGAATAGGGTCTAAAGATTGGCCTTAACATATTTACATATTTTACAAAAGAGATTGTAGTTTTCATATTTATATTTTTACATATAACTATTCATTTCGTCTTTTATTCCACTGTGATTCATATCTGGTTGTAGTGACATTGGAATAGATGCGTTTTTAATTTCTTCCTGAAAGCAACTATGTCTTTAATTGCTCGCAGCTCATGTGGTAGTTGGTTCCATAAGGTTGGGGCATAGAATGAGAATGCTCTGCGGCTAGTACTGGCTTTTACCTGTCTGATGATGTTTGGAACTTGTAGCGTGTCTGAGTTGATAGCTCTCCTGTCTCTGTCTCGCTATAGGATCCTTCTGGATCCTATAGCGAGGCTGCAATTGCACCTCTGGATTCCATTGGCATTCACAAACCACTGAAGTGTCATTCCTGCAACCTGTGACTTCAAACGTTTTCTGAGAAATGACAACTTTCAGTTTCATCCAGAACAGGAACGTGGACTCAGTTTTGCTATATTCATTACTGCTAGCCCATCTCTTACTTCCTGTGTCTAAGCTCGTGTGCTTGTTTATCATATCATAAGAACATAAGATATGCCATAGTGGGTCAGACCAAGGTCCATCAAGCCCAGTATCCTGTTTCCAACAGTGGGTAATCTAGGTCATAAGTAGCTAGCAGTTTCCCCAAAGGACACAGGTTCCACAATGCTTATATTGGCTCAAGCAGCGATATCCCGGGTCCCTTTTAATAATGGTTTATGGACCTTTCCTCCAGAAACTTGTCCAAACCTTTTTTAAACTCAGCTACACTAACAGCTTTTACTACATCCTCTGGTAACAAATTCCAGAGTTTGATTACACGTTGAGTGAAAAAATATTTTCTTTTATTAGTCTTAAATAGTTTACCCTGTAGCTTCATTGCATATCCCCTAGTCTTTCTATATTCTGATGATGTAAACAAGCGATCTACGTTTACCCGTTCCACTCCGTTCATTAATTTATAGACTTCTATCATATCTCCCCTCAGTCGTCTCTTTTCCAGGTTGAAGAGCCCTAACCTTTTTAGCCTTTCTTCATAGGGGTATCCTTCAATCCCCTTTACAATTTGGCAGTTCTTCTTTGTACCTTTTCTAATAATGCTATATCCTTTTTAAAAACTGTGCACAATATTCAAGGTGCAGTCGCACTACGGAACGATAGAGGCATATCATCCTTTGTTTTATTTTATTTTCCATTCCTTTCCTTATGATACCTGCAATTCTATTTGCTCTCTTGGCCGCTGCTGCACACTGGGCTGAGGGCTTTAACATGTTATCCACGATGACGCCTAAATCTTTTTCCTAGGTGGTGGCTCCCAATGTGGAACCTTGCATCGTGTAACCATAGTTTGGGTTGTTCTTTCCTAGGTAGATAACATGAGGGGGGGGGGGGGATCTAGCTAAGCTTGAAGAATGGTCAAGAATTTGGCAGCTGAGGTTTAATGCTAAAAAAATGCAGGGTCCTGCATTTGGCCTGCAAAAATCCAAGGGAGTGGTACAGTATAGAGTGCAAAGTACTTCTGTTTATGAAAGAAGAGCGGGACCTGGGCGTGATTGTTTCTGATGATCTTAAGGTGGCTAAACAGATAGAAAAAGTGACTGTGAAAGCCAGGATGCTTGTGTGCATAGGGAGAGGAATGGCCAGCAGGAAAAAAAAAAAAAAAAAAAAGGAGGCGATAGTGTCTCTGTATAAGTCTCTGATGCAACCTCATTTGGAGTACTGTGTGACCACATCTTCAAAAGGATTTAAAGAAAATTGAGTTGGTACAAAGGGTGAAACTGCCTTTCCTTGAATCCCTCCAGTTCAGTCCAGATGCATGGGTTGTGCCCTCAACCAGCAGATGGAGACTGGGCATGACAAGCTTTGCAGATGCCATCTACTAACTAAAGGACCTGTGCATATGGAGGTTTGCTGGTATTGGAGTAACAAAGCAGAAGTCAAGCCAGACATGGACACGAGCAGTCCTAACACAAAAGGAAATCCTCAAAGTGAAAAACAGCTAATGCAGAGGAGCGAGCACCCGATACCTCTCAGACCACCTCTCCTGGCGCAAGGATCCACAACAATGGATCTACTAGAAGTCCTATTTGAATCTTCTCAGAAAGAGCACAATGAATCTTATTCCCCCCCATAACAAGGGGCCACAGCATCGTTTGCCAGAAATGAACAGCACTGAATCACTTGGGGGGGGGGGGGGTAGCTTTCTTTCTCTCTGTCTTTTTTTTCTTCAACTCTGAACACCGCCACACATCAGCAGACAATATCAGGAATTCATCCCTCACTATCTCAGACAGACCGACCGGATGAGCACAACCAAAGGAAAAGGGGAGAGTCCTGGCCTGAACTGATTGAAGGAAAGACAATTAGCAGGTAAGGCCTAATTTCACCTTAGAACATAAGATATGTCATACTAGGTCAGACAAGGATCCATCAATCGAGCCCGAAATCCTGTTCCAGATCATAAATACCTAGTAGATTCCCAAAAAGGCACACAGGCTCCACAAATGCTCGTCCCAGGGCAAGCAGTGGATTTCCCAGGTCCTCTTTAATAATGGTTTATGGATCTTTCCTCCAGAAATCTGTCTAAGCCTTTTTTAAGCCCAGCTACACTAACAGCTTTTACTACATCCTCCAGTAACAAATTCCACACTTCAATTACACATTGAGTGAAAAAAATATCCTCTTATTAATCTTAAATGGGTCACATGATTTATTTATTTACATTCTCTTATATAACGCGCTATTCTGCATCAGTGCGGTTTACATTGAACAAACTGAAATTACATTGAACAGGGCATTATAACTTGGAGATAACTATTTTACAGGGAACATGGGCTATGGAGGGTTAAGTGGCTTGCCCAAGACCACAAGGAGCACCTGTGGGACTAGAAACCCCAGTCCTTCCGGCCCAAGGTTTGTCCTCTAGTGGGATTTGATAACCTCATTGTGTGTTCCCTAGCCATTCTACTTTTTGATGGCATAAACTGTTTACATTTACTTGTTCCACTCCATTCATTAATTTATAGACCTCTATCAAATTTCCCCTCAGCCATCTCTTTTCCAAGTTAAAGATCCCTAACCTTTTAAGCCTCTCCTTGTAGGGGTGTCCTTCCATTCCCTTTACCATTTTAGTGGTTCTTCTCTGTACCTTTTCTAATTCCATTGTATTAGTTTTAAGTTACAGTGACCAGAATTGTACACAATATGGAACGATACAGAGGCATTATGATGTCATCCTTTGTTGTATTCTCCATTCCTTATGATTCTGAGCATTTTATTTGCCTTCTTGGCCGCCGCTGCACACTGGGCAGAGGGTTTCAATGTGTTATCCATGACGCCTAAATCTTTTTCATGGGTGGTGGATCCCAGTGTGGAACCTTGCATCATGTAACCATAGTTTGGGTTGTTCTTTCCTAGGTGCATAACTGCACTTGTCTGCATTAAAATTTAATCTGCCAATTGGACGTCCAGTCTTCCAGTTTATCAAGGTCCTCTGCAATTTTTCACAATACTCTTGTGTTTTAACCGGCTCATCTTTGTGTACCCATTTATTCACACCTTCAAAAAAATATAACAGATTAGTAAGACAAGATCTTGCTTGGCTAAATCCATGCTGGCTTTCTCCCATTAAACCATGAATATCTACATTGAGTGGAGTAGCAGCCTAGTGGTTAGAGCACTGGCCTAGGAACCAAGAGACCAATGTTCAAGTCCCACCTTCCCTCCTTGTGGCCACCGATGATCCTTGTAGCCTAGAACAAGTCGCCTAACTGTCTCATATGGCAACAGACTGCAAACCCAACAGGGAACTACCTACTTACTGTACATGGAAAGCAATTAGCAGGTAAGGCCTAATTTCACCTTAGAACATAAGATATGCCATACTGACCTATTAATGGAAAGGTACGAGCTAAACGGAAAAAATATTTCTGAAAGTTTCTGTCTGTACTTATAGATTGCTAAAAACAGACTTTAGCATACAGTTTTTTACTGAGACTAATCACAAAATGAACTAGATGAAAATAAGTAGGGATATAAGGATTAAAATGTTGATTGGTTCCTGCATTAGTGAATCTTCTGCACTATTTTTTAGAAATGCTATCTTCCATATAATGTATATTTGTAGTTTTTTTAAGCTAAATATTATGGAGTTTTGTTCCGATTGTATCAGCAATGACAAGGGACAGATTAGAAAGGCCTAATTGATCCGATCTTCTCACATTCTATGAAAGTGATAGAAATAGGACTGAGAGGCCTGCGGTATTGCAAACAAGTTAAATTCTGCTCTTTCGAGGGCAGAGGCACAGGGAGGGGCAATAGCCCTATGGCAGCCAAGTTGGTACCAGCAGGCTACAATGCCCCAGAAAGCAACCAAATCGGTGCCAGGAGACCAGGTGATGCCAGATACTGCCCAGCAAGGTCCTAAGAGGTACTGCTTCACTAGGTTTGGAGGCTGTTTAGATTATTACAGAACTTTATGGTAAGATGTGGTGAGAGGAGGGCTGGAGAATAGATGTAAATATTGGATATTGTACGCTCATCCAGAAGAGACTCTGGAAGGATACCCAACAAGCAGCCACACTTCTATGGATTAGGGCCAGATATTCAAAAGGCATTTACATGATTTACAGCCTTGTAAACACTGTAAATGCCTCTAACCGGGATATTCAACAGCACCAACATGGTTAGTGCCTCTGAATATCCCCGATCTTCTTCCTTACACGCCCCGATGCTAACTGCTTAGCATCGAGGTGTGTTGTAGGCAGTGACAGAGGCTAACCAGGGAGTGGCAAGATTACCCATAGAAGCTAATCAGGCAGCGGTGTGCAAAGATTGGCTAAAGATATAGGCATGGTAAAAGCTGGCCTTAGGCGCTAATCGGGCAGTGGTGCAATCTTGCCATTACCAGGTTAGCCTCTGTGGCTTCTGCGAATGTCCGACGACCCCAGATATTCAATACCAGGGCTGCATATGATCCCAGCACTGAATATCTGAGGTTAGAAGATGGCGGCAGCAGGTAGGCGCTGAACTTGAGCCTAGCTGTCCTAATTCAATGTCTGACCCATAAAGAACTGGGCAGCCTAGATAAGTAAATTGGCCTTTCTGCCATCACCTACTGTGTTCCATTAACAGTGCTGCACAAGCCCAGTGGCAGTATTGTGGTGCCACACAGATTTGTGCACTTTGGGCTGCAGACACTGTGGAAGCGATGTTCACAACATATCCTTTAAACAGAGTTTCAAGGAAGCATTAGTGAGCCTTGATGCAACTTAACCCTTTCAATTGATGCGTCAATACTTTGTTGTAGAGTAGTTTTAGTTTTACACCTTATTACATTGTACTGCATGAAATTTGCTCTGCAGCCAGTTTGAAGCCTACAGATATTCCTTGTGACCTTGGGCAAGTCACTTAACCTTCCACTGCCTCAGGTACAAACTTAGATTGTAAAGGTCTCCAGGGGACAGGAAAATATGTACTGTGCCTGACTAACTTGTCTTGAACCTGAGAAAGGCATGAACTAAATCTAGAGCCCTTTATTTGGTTTTAGAAAGCAGCATATAAATTACATAAATAGCCTTGAGTAATATCTTGCAGTAGAACTAGTTATTAACAAAACCAATATTACGAACAGCCCCATGGTTTCAAACAGGTCTCTTATCTTTAGTTGTAGAGCAGTGGCCCTCAAACTCATCCTCAGGGACCCCAGGTCAATTGGGCCATCAGGATAGCCACAAGGAAAATGCAGGAGAAGAGGGAGCTCTTCCCTATGACTCTCCTGTCAGGCCACATCAGCCCACAACCTGTTTACCAGTAGCATCTTTAAAGGTCACCAGGACCTTTTTGCACTGCCCTCGAAGCGCCCTGTAGGCTAGGCAGCCTGCTTTGTGCTGGTTGTCTTATCTAGTGGAAATCTAGTTTTATTATTAAAGGGTTTATTTTAGTTGCTATATATCCTTGACCCTTCGGGGGAGAACTGGGTGTTTTAGCTCCGAGCTTGAAGACCTGCAAAAACATGCTTTAGATCACATGACATTGGAGAGGGTCAGACCATACAAGTCCTGGTAGCTAGAAAAAATACAAAAGCATTTAACTCTTTGTTGGTAGGGATGGCAGTGTAATTGTAGAAAAGGATCAAAAATGCTGCTCTAAACTTCTTCAGCTGCAAAAATTCATTTTTTTTATTGGTCATTGGAGTGTATTTGTCCATTTTTCTTTACTCACCTTAATATTGCCCAGTTATATGCCACAGGTTTGTTACTCGAATGTCTTGTACTCAAGTTTACCAGCTAAAAATGCAACACACTTTTTTTTTTGAGTGTGGTCAAGTCAGTGCTCATTCCTGGCGACCCAGCAGGGTTTTTTTTGGGCAAAGTGTGACCAGAGGTAGATTGCCAGGCTTTTTCTTGAGGCAATAGAGGGCAAAGTGACTTACCCAAGGTCACAAGGAGTGCCAGAAGGAATCAAACCCTGATCTTTTGGGTATTAGATGATTGCTCTAACCACTAGGCTACTCCTCCACTCCAAGCATCTTAAGCTAATGTAAACTGCTACAGCTTGACTGCTGGTTCAGACATAATTCAGAGAACAAGTTTCACCCATCCCGACTCCTCTAGTTTCTGGTGACAAAGCATTTTAAGCTTTAACCTTGGCCCAAACACAAGCTTCCCCCCCCCTCCCCCCCCACTTAACTGGGCAGTTGATACCACATACTGTTCATTGGTTGAAGTTACAAGAAGGCAACATCTGATGACTCCACCACAAAAGCTATTAGCTTGGCTATCATCGTAATTGCTCTCTTTCTTGCATGGACCCAACTGGTAGACCAAGTTGCCAAGTACTGCGCAATTCTTAACCAACCTTCTTTCACCGCTTTTTTAAACCTTTGGTGTCTGTGTTGAAAAGGACTCATGCAGTTAGCATCAGCTCTTAGCTGCTGAAGTCTCTCTTTTTAATTCGAGTTGGCTAATAAATTTTGGCCAGTAAACTTAATGGTCAAAAGTTATCCAAGTAAGAAAGCAGGGCAAAGGATAACCCAGTGGTGTTCCCAAAAATTATCTGAATAGCGACTATATTCAGCTGCTATCAGAACATTATCCATTTAGTAGGGTCATGCAAAAAGATGCCCTAACTTGGAAACGCTCGCCATTTAAATTTAGGACCCTGTAAGTCCAACTAAAATGCATCAGACCACTAAACATCCAGTGTAAAGACAAGCTAATAAAGTCATCCACTTGTCTTTATGCAGCAGCCGTTGGGCTGTATAGTGCTCCCTCTTTACAGTCCTCACCGTCTGAGGTTCACATTGAGCTTCCCTGTGTTGCAACTCCACTTGTGTTATACCATCTGACTTTAAGTTGTACAATAGCCTGCCCTAAGCAATTCTGGAAGATTTGAATAGAGGTTGAATTATTTACATACAATGAAGACAGGATATGCAAATCTCTCATGCATATTCAAGGTGGATATCCTGAAAGTACAAATGGATGGAGATCCCTGAGGTGAGTTTGCAAATCACTGTTATGAAGTACATATTTAGCCCAACAAAACACACAAAACAGGGAAAGGCAATATTAGTCTTCAAGTGCTGCAAACAGTTCTGGTATTCAGAATTTATTTGGTGAAAATGCATGAGAATGTCCATACAATGGTAGTTCATTGAAATATCTTGCACATATCATGGATATCCTAAAAAAAAAAAAAAAAAGCAGTTTTGTAGCTCTCAAAGAACAGTGTTGCCTACCTCTGGCATAAAATATAAGCTTTTGTTCTATTACAATTACTTCAATTGAGTTGCTTACAGCACTTGGTGGAATAAAATTAATGGCACCTAATTTATTAAAGGCTCTGCTCCATTCCATGCCTGTGGGGGGAAAAAGCACTTTATAAATCAAGCCCATGGACTATAAAACCTTCTTGCACTGTACTCCCCAAACTGGCTTGCTAAGCAAGAGGCAGAACATATGCATTATTGACCACTTTCCCTAAAAGCAGTCAATAATAAACTAAATGCCTGCTCAGGTGACCTAGTTTTCATCAGTCTAGTCACATGGAAAAGCACCAAGGTTTAACAAGATTTTTCATGCCCCAAGCCACTGAATCTATGTTCCCATCTCAAGAGACATGGCTATTTAATAAACCTGTAATGGTACTATTTAGCATACTGCGTGGTATAACAATCCTCTAAAACTGTACACGATTTTCGCTTCTGCCTGGATTTCCTACTAGTTCAGCTGAGACATTTTTCCTTTGATTTCAGGGCTACCACTATCAGATTTAAATACAAAGGTTCTGAACAGAAAAATAGGCTGTAGCACTACACAAGAAATGTATATTAAATAATATACAGATATAGACACCCACAACGTCACAGATTTTATGCTCACTGATCAAAAGTCCACATATCTCCCAAGTGACTCCCAGTTGGAAGAAGCTGTACCCCTCATCTAACAGGAAACCTTAATGTATTCTATCCACGATACTAACCCTATCCCGAGACTCCCTCTTAACAGTTTGGATTTTCAGGATAACTGCAATATGGAAGATATTTTAGTCCATTGACCAAGAGATCAATGTCTGATCAGCCATGTCTATGTGAAGATTCTCAGACATCTTTGCCAGTTAACTTTAGATCAAATATTTGAGATGAATATTTGGATAAAATTAACCAAAGTTGTCCGGTTACCTGTAGTCCTGCCATCTGCACAATTAGAGCTACCCAGACTACTTTGGCCTATGGTGCTAAATACCAGCACTAACTGGTCAAAAGTGAAACCACACTCTGGGACATCAATCGCTCTTCTCCCTATCGCCCCACGCCCCGGGGCTACCTGAACAAAATTGATCTGTTGTGCTTGGTGAATGGGGGGGAGGGGAGGGGAAAAGTTGAAATTTCAGCCATTGGCATTTCTTCAGCTAATACCAAAAAGTTGCAAACCTTTTGAACATGGACCTCAGAAGGTCTATAATGCTGAATGATCATTAGGTATTTGTATACATGCACAGACACCGACACCATGGGTGGACAAATTCTGGGTGCCAGACTACCGATACCCCCAGAATTGCTCTCTCAGCTGTGTCCATCATGGTGGATGGGCTGAACCATGAAATCAGAGAGCTACACTTACCCTCCCCATCTCAACTTCCTGCTTACCTCCGTGTAGGAGCCATAAGAAACATCTATTCCTTGAAATCCTGTCGGCCACTTGTGACCTTGATTAGTCATTGTCAGATGGACCTTTAGCAAGAGCCAGTACAGTACAGGTTCTATTCTTATGTAACCGAAGCAGTAGTGACAGCCGCACTCTGATCATGGGGCCATGAGAATGTGCTCACAGGTCTATCCCCACCAGGTTTACACCATTTCCATGAGGAAACGCAAGTGGAGCCACTCTGAGGCCTGTGGCTATCCTTGTTCCCAGCTCTCTGTTCTGACTGAAGCTTTCCATTGCAAACTGAAAGAAGGGGGGGGGGGGGGGGCGCTCCCCATGACCACTGTGGTATGGGGATGATAGAGAAGGGAACCCTGGGGAAAGGTGGAAGCTGAATCACAGAGAAGCGGGCAGATGAATGCACGGTGGAAGACAGAAGGGAGTGCAGGAGAAGTATGGAAATGTCCGAATGTACTAGGGGAATGCAGGGGATAGGCAAGTACATCCTGGAAGCAGGGTAAGGGGGCTGCACTGGTAGCCAACTTGTCTCCAAAATTTGAGGTGTGCCTAGATCCCAACCATGAGTGTCCAGGCCTGAGAAACACAAATATACACATTGCCCCCAGTTTTCTTGTGGCAGCTCAGGAGTTGATAGTGCAGCAGAGATCAGAAAACCGAAGCAAAAAACTTTACATTTGGTAACAGCTTTCAGCTTTACTTGCAAGCCTATATAATTTCCTTTATTCTTCAGGATGTGGCTCTATAGATCAATATTTCAGTTTTCAGTATAAGAAGGAGAGAACTTCTATATCAAAACACATACATACCATACACCCCTTCTGCCGGCACCACTTTCACACCCCTCGATTGATACCCCGCCACTCATCCTGATCCTCCTTCTTGCACTGGTCAGGCACATTGGACAAGGGAGACAGCAGAAGCATGTCTGGTAACACCCCCCAATCACACAAGACACTGTAGTCAATGACTGAAACTGCCACTCAGAACCCAGGGTGAGATGGCCGCCCTCCTCCTCCTCCTACTGCTTGGTCAATTAGCGCAAGATTGGGGGGAGGGGGGAAATACTTCCTGACCCTCCAGCCCACTCACAGTTGGTCAGACCTATGGTAAACTGCATAACCTTCAGGCAAGGGATGATCTTAGAGGCAGAAACGGGCTCACAGGAAGCTGCAGCTGCAAGTCAGCACTAGTGTGTCAGCCGAGACCTCCTGGCATGTGAGGCATTAGAGTGAATGTGATGCGGATGGCAGGTGGGACGAGAGATTTTGCTGCTTTGACAGATTCTTGCGGGTTCTCTCTCATCCTCCCCAGAAAACTCAGCAACTCTATGGCAAGGCATTTCCTAGTGTCACTACCCTTCCTGTGATGGAGGATAGTGTCACTGGGAAATGCCTTACCACTGGGACAGAATGCTGTTAAGTGAGCACTGAAAGGATGGAGGCCTACGTCTGAGGAACAGAAAGATGGCCATTGCCACCCAAGTAGTCAGCATTGCACCTTTATGGACCAGGCTCCATTTAAGCCATCAACTAATGAGGCATGAATACATACTTTAAAAAAAAAAAAAAATAGGATGTTGGGGCTGGAATGAGTTTTGTAGCCCTGGACCACATACAGGACAGTTACAGTACATTGACAACTTCTCCAGTACGTGCAGGGGCCTTCTGGTAACTCTCTCCACACAGGGTTGCATTTTACACAAATCATTTTGCTGAAAATAATAAGTCTTGACAATCACTCAATTGAGTCTTTTTTTTCTGTGCTCAGGAAGTACTTTTCATAAAACCATCCCCGACAGGGCTGTGTTCTGAGCAGGAAATGGAGCTCAATGCACATCAGTGATTACTCTTCCTGTGCCTTCACGGCTCAGGGCTCCAGAGCATCCCAACTGAGCCTTTTAGGGTCAGTGGAGAAGTAGCCTAAAGGTTAAAGCAACAGGCTAAAGAACAAGGGAAGTCAGGGTTCAGATCCTACTAACACTTCTTGTGACCTTCAGCAAGTCACTTAACCCTCCTATTGCCTCGGGTATAAATTGTTCCATCTCGCTATTCCATATGCCTGGAACAAACTCTCTCAGTCTGCGTCTGGCCCCTTCTCTAGCCCTATTCAAACCCAGGCTAAAGCCCAACCTCTTTAAAGCCACTTTTGGATCCTGATGCTCCTCATGCTCTTGCCCACTACTTGTGTGTGTACCTTACCATCTTAATAAGATGGGAGATTTAGAATATATAGCACTAAGTGAAAGGTTAGATATGATTGGTATCTCAAATACCCGGTGGAAGGAGAACAACCAATCGGACACTGATACTTGAGTACAAATTGCATCACAGTGAGAACAGATCAAATTAGTGGAGGGCTTGTGCTCTATGTTAGAGAGGGCACCGAGTCACACAGGATTATAGTTTTGCAGGAAAAAAGATAACACTGTAGAATCTCTATGGATTGAAATTCCATGCGAAAAAGGGAAGGCGAAGGCAGTGGGGGGGGGGGGGGGGGGTACTATGACCGCCTGGCCAGAATGAACAAACTGATGATGAAATGCTCAAAGAAATCAGGGAAGCTAATAAAAGTTACAACACAATAATAATAATGGGTGATTTCAATGCTAGGGAGATAAAGTTTCTAGATGAAATGTCTGCTTCTTGGAGCAGCTGGTTCATGAACCGACCAGAGGGGAAGCCATTTTGGACCTAGTCCTTAGTGGAACACAAGATCTGGTGCAAGACATAAGGGTGTTGGGGGCCACTTGGCAATAGTGATCATAGCGATTTAATTTAAATAACTGGAAGGAGGACAGCAAAGAAATCCACAGTACTACTTTTTAACTTTAAAAAAAGGAGACTGATAAAATGACGACAATAGTTAAAAAAAAAACACACACACAACCTAGAAGGAGCAGCTGCAAAGGTTAAAGATTTACATCAAGCATAGGTGTTTAAAAATACTAATCTTGGAAGCTCAGACCAGCTGTATTCCACACTTTAAGAAAAGTGGAAGGAAGTCCAAAAAACTGCCAGCATAGTTTAAAGGTGAGGTCAGAGAGGCTGTTGAAGCCAAAAAAGCATCTTTCAGGAAATGGAAAAAGAAGTCAAATGACAAAAACTGGAAACATAAGCACTGGCAAGTTAGATACAAGACATTGATAAGGCAGGCAAAGAGAATTAGAAGAAAAAAAAAAAAAAAAAAAAAGCTTGCCGTGGAAGCAAAAATGCCTAATGAATAAGTTTGGGGGGGGGGGGTATTTTTTTTTGTTTTTTTTAAGTATATTCCTAGCAAAAAACCTGTGAGAGTCAGTTGTACTTTTAGATGACAGAGGGGACAAGGCCATAGCAGAGAGACTGAATGAATTACACAGGTACACTAAAAAAATTTTTTTTTAACTGCCTCTAATGTTTCGATTGATTTTTACGTTTTTTGGTGCGCTGAATCCAAATCTGGTAACCAATTTGCTCCATCACGTACAGATTTTTTGCTACATTGGGTTAGTAGTTTGAGGTGAACGTTTCAGATTGAGTGCGATTGAGATAAAAGTTTCTTGGATGAATTCTTTATACTAATTGTTTAGTAGTTATTCAAATAAGAATAAAGAAAATTGTAACAAGGCAGCACATAAGAATAGAGTAATGTCAACAAAACACACTGTGATGGTAGCAAAATTGTCTGCACTTAAAACAGCCACATACATGTGCACAAACATTGAGCATATAAGAGCGAGGTTAGACACAAAGCAAAGCAAAGAAATGTGCAAAAAATGTTGTACAGGTATGTATGTAAGAATAGAAAACGCAAACCGCACCATTGCAATACATGAAGACAAACACCCGATGGTGTGAAAATAAAATTCTAATAAATGAGATCCGACACTGTGGTAATAACTAGCAAATTTTTATTTCAAAGTTTAGTAAAAACACGATATTTGTCAACACAGTTTAGATTTTAAAGTCATTCTTGGGTCAATCAATCTCCTGGTGGGCCCGTTTCTTCTTCCCCCGAATGCTTCTCTTGGTGCGCTGCTTGGCGTATTTTTCATCTGGGGTTTCCTGCAGCAGCAGCCAGCAGAAATCAGCCATCATAGTGGTGTTCCATCTTCCTTGGTACCTTCTCTCTGCGTCCTTGATGTCCTGGTGAAACCTTTCACCTTGTTCTTCACTGTACGCCCCCAAGTTTTCGGGAAAGTAGTTCACATGGGAGTGCAAGAAATGGACTTTCAGGCTCATGTTACAGCCTTGTTCTTTGAAGGCATTGAGCATCCTGGCAACAATATCCTTATAGTTCTCATCCCGCCTGTTCCCCAAGAATTTGAGAACAACATCCTTGAAGGAATCCCAGGCTTTTTTTCCTTCTCAGACATCGTTTCAGCGAATGCTCCATCTGAAATGAGTTTCCTTATATCAGGGCCAACAAACACTCCTTCCTTTAGCTTTGCTTCAGAAAGTCGGGGGAACTTTGAGCAAAGGTACCGAAAGCACTCACCATCTTTTGGAAGGGACTTGATGAATTGCTTAATGAGACCCAACTTAATGTGGAGAGGTGGTAATAGAATTTTATCACGAGGTACCAAGCTCTCATGAAGAACATTTTTCTCACCGGGTCTCAAATACTCCCGAATTGGCCAGTCTTTTTTCCCCCAGTGTAGGTCGCGGGCCCGGCTATCCCACAAGCAAAGGAAGCAGGGATATTTGGTGAAACCGGATTGCTGCCCTAATAGCTTGGATAGAATTTTAAAGTCTCCACAAATCATCCACTTATGCTCATCATAACGAATCTTCTGAAGAATCAGGGCCAAATTCTCGTATTTTTCTTGGAGAATAACAGAGTGAGCAATAGGAACTGAAGCGAATGTGTTGCCATTATGAAGAAGAACACCTTTTATGCTGTCTTTTGACGAATCAATGAACAGCCGCCATTCAGCAGGATCATACTTGAGTTTAAACTTTTCCATCACTCCGTATATATCGTTGCAAAATACCAAATCTTCCTCTTTGCTGAAATACTTCAAAAATTGTGTCTCGCGGTTGCGGTACCAATAAAAAGTTGTTCCTGGTGACAATAGATTTTTCTGTTTAAGCCGAGAACCTAGCAGTTGGGCAGCATCTTTTGGGAGTCCTAAATCCCGGACTAAATCATTCAATTCAGCTTGAGAGAAAAGTTCAGGTTTCGGATCTGGTTCAGTTTCAAACTCGGAAGTACTGGACTCATCGGGAAAAGCCATCTGATGAGTCTCATCATGATCAGAACCGTCCACACAAATATGATCCAAAGATTTTGGTGGTTCAGGCACAGGTACTTCGTTGCTATGAGGCATAGGCCTAATTGCTGAGGGAAGGTTGGGGTAACTTATTACGTTCTTATTTTTTAAGTTGTATCCCTTCACAATGCAAGAGCAAAAATAGCAGTCACTGCTGTGGTCTCTTTGTTCACGCCACATCATAGGTATTCCGAAACGAAATGCTTGTTTTTTACCTTTCATCCATAAGCGTAGATCTTCCTCACATGTCTTGCACACTTTGTGAGGAGCCCACGGTTTGCCTTGATCGCCTAACTTCAAACCAAAATAGGCGAAATATACTTTAATAAATGCAGAAATGTTCCTCTGCCGCTTTTTCACGGTATATTCCCCACAAATAAAACAAAAACTGTCCGGAGAGTTGATGCAACCTCTGGCTCTGTGAGCCATCACAAATACACAGCACTGCAAACTACAACTGTAATGAACCACTTCGGAATAAAGCTGGATTACGACTGAGCAAACAAAAGGTAATAATGAACTTGCAAGAAACTGAAATTTGACAGGAACGTTCATGTCGCAACCACCGTGTTTGAGCGAGCGAACGAGGCGAGGCGAACAGGAAAGAACATGCGCCAGCGCGAGTACTGGATTTAGCCCCCCGCCTCCCAATTGTCCTGTTAAATGTATAAAATGAATACAAAACACTCTAAAATATCATGAGGGAGTGTTTCTAGTTAGTTAACCATTACAACCTCTATTTTGGGCCAAGAAAATAAACTGCAGTCGGCTAAAAAGAAATTATGTGAACATTCCTTATATGGGTAAGAAATCTAATTTTGCAAGAAAACGTGACGTGATGGAACATTTTGGCTATTTTTCCTGGATTCAGCACCCCAAAATCTATAGGAATCAGTTGCAAAACTGGAGGCAGTTTTTTGGTAGTGTACCTGTGTTATTTGCTTCAGTATTTACTTAGATGATGTAGGAAAGTTACCCATCACTGAAATACTATTTAAAAGGTCATGCATTGGAAGAATTGAAGAAATATTGATAAACCATGAAAATGTATTACAACCATTTGATAAACTAAAGAGTAGCAAATCACCTGGACCGGATGGTATACATCCAAGGGTGTTGAAAGAACTGCAATATGAGACTGCAGACCTACTATGCGTAATCTGTGAACTATCATTAAAATCATCTGTAATACCTGAAGATCAGCAAATAGCCAATTTTTTAAAAGGGTTGCAGGAGTGATACAAGAAACTACAGAAAGGCGAGGCTGATGTCAATACCAGGCAAAAGGGTAGAAACCATTTTATTTTTATTTTATTTAACAGTTTTTCTATACCGCACTATTCACCATCAGCGCGGTTTACATGGAACAAGAAACTTCAGATAAGTTACATATATCTGTTCATTACATATAACAGGGAAGTCAAACCTGGGTAACAGGGGCAACTATATACAGTATATAAAATGAATACAATTACTGAACATGTAGATAGTAATGATTTAATGGGAGAAAGCAAACATAGATTTAGCCAAGGAAGGTCTTGTCTTACGATCCGTTATATTTTCTGAAGATGTGAACAAACAGGTAACACAGGTGAGTCGGTCAATATTGTGTATCTTGGCTTAAAGAAAGCCTTTGACAAGGTCCCTTATGAGAGGCTCCTGGCAAAATTTAAAAGACATGGGATAGGAGGCAGTGTACTATTTTAACTAGTTCCTGATCCACAAGACAGAAAGCAGAGGGCGGGGCTAAATGGCCAACTTTCCCAATGGAGAGCTGAATTGTGGAGTACCCCAGGGATCTGTGCTGAGTCTACTGCTTTTTAACATTTGTAAATGAACTGGAAATGGGAACAAATGATGTAATCAAATTTGCAGATAACACAAAATGATTCAGTTGTTAAAACACAAAAGAGTTTGTGAAAAATTGCAAGAGGACCTTGATGAAATTTAGTCTTCCAATTCATCTGCAATTTGAACATACATTGTGGACAAATGCAGAGTTATGCACCTAGGAAAGAACAACCCAAACTATGGTGACACGATGCAGGGTTCCACATTAGGAAACACCATCCCGAAAAAAGATTTAGGCATCATTGTGGATAACACATTGAAACCTGCCGCCCATTTTAGAAACAGCTCTGTTAGGGGGGCGGAGCCTGATGTCCAGCGGGTAGGACGCTTTGCGTTGAAGCTCCCGAGAGGCCTACTTAGAATCCTGACTTAATACCTATACAAATTTACTATTTCGCTCCGAGCTGACCGGGGCACCTCGGGGGGGATGGCGGCCCATAAACCAGCGCGCTTGGACTTCGGGTCTCCTTCTTCTTCTCACGGAAAACGCTCCAAAACAGAGGTGTCTTCCCCACAGAAGATGGTTCCATTTCGTGAAAACCCCGAAATGCACCTGGAGATTTTGGAGGAAATACGCGGCGTGAAGGAATTGGTGCAGTCCAATGGAGAGGCGCTTCGAGCCCTGCGGGAAGACTTTGGAGTGCTCCAGGACCGACTTGAAGGTCTTTCATTACGGCAGGACAACATGGCGGGGGTCCTCGACTCGCACGAGGTGCGCTTGGGCAAACTGGACAAGGCTGAGCGCCAGATACAGAATCTTCAAAAAGAGTTAGAAGACAGCAATAATCGAGCCCGTCGCAACAATGTGAGGCTCATTGGAATACCGGAGGGGGTGGAAGCAGGAGATATAAGAGAATTCTTGCTCAAAACTCTTCCCTCCTTGCTGAAGATCACTTTTCACAGAGAACTGGAAATCGATCGAGCACACCGTGTTCCTGCCCACATGGCGCTCAACCGCACGACCCCCCGGCCTATTATCTTTAGCTTGCTACGATATCAACAAGTGGAACAAATTTTACATGCTGCCCGAGCGAATCATCATTTGGAATTTGAAGGTCGTAAGGTCTCCTTCTTTCCTGATTTGGCAAAGCCTACCGTTGACCGTCGGAAGAAACTCCTTGCTTTTCGCCCTCGACTTCAACAGCTACAGGCTCGCTTTGGCCTGTTGTATCCAGCGAAGCTCCGAGTGACTCTCCACAACCAAACCAGGACGTTCGAAGATCCTGATCTACTATCAACATTTTTAGACTCCAAAGAAGCAGAGCAGATGCGCTGATCCCAAATCTTGGACTCTTATCTGCCGGCTCTATCCGCCATTTTGAAGGGCCCGATGCGGCGGTCATAGCCAAGCACAGAAATAGCCTGGACTTTCTTTCTTTCTCTATATGACTTTTTGTTTTTTGGTCTCCTATCCCTTCATGATGTGTGCCTCGGTCGGATTCGGAGCACGCACAGTCCTACAGGTTATGTGTTTTTTCAATTTCGGCCTTCTCTGGGGTTTCTCCCCGCAGACACATGGTCGCCAGTAATTTTGGGGTTTTGCTTCTCCTCTACCGTACTGCGGTTTTCTTTGTTAATGTGGGGCGCTTCATTGTATTATATTAGCTTATTTTTCCTATGTCATGTGTACAGCCAGATACAGTCAGTTTGAGGGACATAGTGAAATTATGTGTGCTATCATGCTCAGAAGTTTTAACTTTTCTGAATGGCCTTATGTAAAATCTTATCATTCACCGTCAAAGGCATTAATGGTCCACTCAAAGGAAAGAAAATCCTTAGCTATCTTTGCCATGAGCATGTTGATTTAGTGTTTCTTCAGGAAACGCATTTAAACTCTGCTGAAACACTGAAACTCAATGCTAAGCCTCACATGGTAGCTGCCTATTCTCCCACCGTTTCCAAATGGTACGGGATAGCCATTCTGGTTAGGAAGTCTTTGCACGCTACTGTACCTGATATTAGCGCTGACAAGGAGGGTAGATGGGCCCGTGTACACCTTGAGGTTGGAGATAGTGAATTCACGTGTATTTGTATTATGCCCCGAATGTGGACAACCCTGCTTACTATGCAAGTATTGCGCAGTTGGCCTCGGCCTCTGCCGATGCTCCATTAATACTTGGTGGCGATTTTACTCAAGAGTAGCTCCCATCTGAGCCCCAATGAATGGTGGAATCATGCTTGTCTTTACAGTAAATATGAACAAATACCTCGTCTGTTCGCTTCCTCCGTTCAGACTCCTTCTCATTGGTCTCAATGGAAGATGCTCAATGACTATGTACATTTTGCTAAATGCTCTCATCTGACTGTCTAACTTTGTATATATCTCTGTCCCATGATCATGCTGTATTGTAGATACTCTTTTGATCGTTTGATGTATAATCACTGTTAATTGGAAGCGCTCACATGCTGATATAATCGGGTAGAGAAGAAGCATCGGGGTGGGGGGTAATGGGTTTACTTTTCCTTATTGTATACTTGTTTTGTCTCTTTTGGTGTGTTGTTTCTTTTGTTTGTTGCAAAATGAAAATAAAAGTTTAAAAAAAAAAGAAACCTGCCGCCCAGTGTGCAGCAGCAGCCAAGAGAAATAGAATGCTAGTTCTCCTTGTAGAGTATCCAGGATCTCCTTACTTCTAGATGATACTGCAGCAGGAAGGTGCCAATCAACATCTGGCATATTGAAATCCCCTATCATTAGCACTTCCCCTTTCCTAGCAATGCTGTGTATGTCTTCAATTAACTCTGTCCACCTCTTCCTCTTGTGAGGGAGGTCTGTATATCACACCAATGCAAATAGATTTCTCTTTCCCTCTTTCTAGTTTAACCCACAATGCCTCCTCTCTCCCTTTTAAGCTCTGTAATTCCAAAGCTTTAAAATTATTTTTTTTTTTACATACAGTGCCACTCCTCCTCCCCTTCTTCCTACCCTGTCCTTTCTGAATAAAGTATAGCCTAGTATATAACTATAACTATACCATTTTGCATCCAGTGATCACCAGATGGTGTGGTTCAGCATTAGGACAAGGGCTGTTAGAATCCATTCAAAAGTGAGGGTCTTAGACTTTAGGAAGACTAACTTTGCCAAGATGGGCCAATACCTCAGGGAGTCGTTAGCGGGATGGGAACTGTTGGGGGATGTAGAAAAAACAGCGGGCAAGGCTGAAAGGGGATATTTTAAAGGGCAAACAAACTTTTTGTTAAAATGGTAAATAAAGGTAAAATGAAAAAGGAGACCACTACGGTTTTCGAAAGAAGTAGCTGAAAAAGTGAAGAAAGAGGGAGGCCTTCATGAAATACAAGAAATCACAGAGAGAGGAAGACGGGCATCTATATTTGGAAAAAAACTTAGAGAAGCTAGCAAACTAGTCAGGAAAGCAAAGATTCAAAAAGAGGAGGAAATATCCCCCCATTTTATTGCATTGGCTAAGACATTTTTCAGATATGTTAGAAGAGGAAGGGCAAGAGTGGTATTGTCAGACTCAAGGGTGAAGGGGAGGAATATGTAGAAACTGATGAGGATAAAGCAGAATTGCTTAACAAATTTCTGTTCTGTGTTCACAGATGAAGAACCAGGAGCAGGACCTCAGAAAACACCCACAAACAGGAACAGAAGTGAGGGGCATCTTGAACAATTTTCATAAGACTGTGTTCATGACAAACTAGCTAAACTTAAAGTAGACAAAAAGTGATGGGACCGGATGGGAAACACCCTAGAATACTGAGGGAACTTGGGGACATTCTAGCAGCTCCACTGACTGACATTTTCAATGCCTCTTTGGAGTCAGGAGTGGTGCCAAAGGACAAGAGAGGCTCAAGTGGTCCCTTTACACATAAATATAAATAAGGATGTGGTTGAAAACTACAGGCCGGTTAGTTTAACTTCGGTGGTGAGTAAATTATTGGAAACGCTGCTGAAAGAGAAAATAGTGAGGTTTCTGGGGTCCAGCGGATTACAGGATTTGAGGCAACATGGATTTGCCAGAGACAGATCTTGTCAGACAAATCCGATTGATTTCTTTGACTGGGTGACCAGGGAGTTGGACCGAGGGAGAGCCCCAGATGTGGTGTATTTAGATTTCAGTAAAGCCTTTGATACCATCCCTTTAGGCGACTTATAAACAAATTGAGCACCCTAGCAATGGACCCTAAAGTTACTGCTTGGGTTAGAAATTGGTTGAGTGGGAGGAGACAAAGGGTACAGGTAAATGGAGCTCATTCTGAGGAGAAGGAAGTTACCAATGGTGTGCCCGAAGAATCTGTCCTTGGTCCGATTCTTTTAACATCTTTGTTAGTGATATAGCGGAAGGGCTGTTGGGTAAGGTTTGCCTCTTTGCGGATGATACCAAAATCTGCAATAGAATAGACACCCAGGAAGTGTAGATAACATGAGGAGGGATCTAGCTAAGCTTGAAGAATGGTCTAGAATTTGGCAGCTGGGATTTAATGTTAAAAAATGCAAGGTCATGCATTTGGGCTGCAACAATCCAAGGGAGTGATATAGTATACGTAGGGGGTGAAATACTTTTGTCCACTAAAGAAGAGCAGGACCTGGGCGTGGCTGTGTCTGATGATCTTAAAGTAGATAAACAGGTAGGAAAGGCGACTGCAAAAGCTAGGAGGACGCTTGGGTGCATAGGGAGAGGAATGGCTAGCAGAATAAAGGAGGTGATAGTGCCTCTGTATAAGTCTTTGGTGCGACCTCATTTGGAGTATTGTGTGCAATTCTGGAGACCGCACCTTCAAAAGGATATAAACAGGATGGAGTCAGTACAGAGGGTGGCTACTAAAATGGTTAGTGGACTTCATTATAAAGCATATGAGGACAGACTTAAGGATCTTAATATGTACACCTTAGAGGAAAGGCGGGATAGAGGTGATATGATTGAGACGTTTAAATACCTCTGTGCATAAATGCACAGGAGAGCCTCTTTTGACTGAAAGCAAGTTCTGCTATAAGGAGACATGGGATGAGGGTGAAAGGGGATAGACTCAGGAGTGATATGCGGAAATATTTCTTTACGGAAAGAGTGGTAGATGCTGGAATAGTCTCCCAGTGGAGGTGGTAGAGATGAGGACAGTATCTGAATTCAAAAAAGCATGGAACACAGAGGATCTCTAAAGGAAAAAAGGGGACTGTTGTCGTTTTTGATATGGAAGTACAGATTAGATAGGCCATGTGGTCTTTTACCTATCATCATTTTTCTATATTTCTATAAGGAAAGGAATAGTTATCTCCAAGTTATAATACCCTGTTCAATGTAATTTCTGTTTGTTCAATGTAAACCGCACTGATGCAGAATAGCGCGGTATATAAGAGAATGTAAATAAATAAATAAATAATGGAGAATAAAACCAAGGATATTATAATGCCTCTGTATCGTCCAATGGTGCGCTGCACCATGAATATTGTGTGCAATTCTGGGTGCTACATCTTAAAAAGGATATAGCGGAATTAGAAAAAGGTACAGAGAAGAGCCACCAAAATAGTAAAGGGGATGGAAGGATACCCCTATGAGGAGAGGCTTAAAAGATTAGGGCTCTTCAACTTGGAAAAAAAAGAGACTGCTGAGGAAATATGATAGAGGTCTATAAATTAATGAATGGAGTGGAACGAGTAAATGTAGATTGATTGTTTATGCCAACAAAAAGTAGAAAGACTAGGGGACATGCAATAAGCTACAATGTAACCCATTTAAGACTAATGAGAGAAAATTGTTTTCACTCAATGCGTAATGAAACTGGAATTTGTTATCGGAGGATATAGTAAAAGCTGTTAGTATAGCTGGGTATAAAAAAAAAAGTTTGGACAAGTTCCTGGAAGAAAGGTCCATAAACCATTATTAAAGAGGACCAGGGAAATCTACTGCTTACCCCAATACAAGCATTGTGGAACCTGTGTCTCTTTTTGGGAACCTGCTAGGTACCTGTGACCTGGATTAGCCACTGTTGGAAACACGATACTAGGCTTGATGGACCTTGGTCTGACCCAGTATGGTATATCTTACGTCCTTATGATCTACCATACTCTAGTCCCCAGTTTCATTGTGGGTTTTGTCTTGATTAGGATTGTAAACTCTATATATGCAGCGTTGTGTACTCCTTATAGCGCTATACAAATGATTAGAAGAAGTAGTAGTAAATCCTCCAGGTCAGGGAAACTGCTACTGTACCTGAACCAAACCCTCCTTGAACTATTACTACTTAAAAGCATAAGCCAATAAGAAAAGCCTAGCACAGTAACAACTCAAACTATTCTTACTAACCTAGGGCCAGGTATACTTAAGAGGTTCCTCCTGGTTTTGTGTTTGTAGCGCAACCTTCCACCACTGTACAGGGCCCCTGATTCACCACAGTAAACCAGGCTCATTATGAAGATTTTCAATGGCATGCCTTTCGCTGTGCAGTCCCATGCTTTGCAATACAATGCATATTCCTCTTCCTCACAAGACTCATCTCTTGACTTTTAGAAGGAATGATAAAAGAGACTTTCATTAAGTAATATAAAGAGACTTGTGTTTGTGCATCATTATATGGCGTTTACAATAATTTGATGATGATTGTTTGTGTCTTATGTTTTAAAGTATGCTTTATTATAATTTACCTAAAAACTGAATAAAAGAAATACAAGTATGTAAAAAAGCAAAATGTATTTAGCACATCTGAACCATTGTGGAGTTAGTAGTAGTAGAATTATAACAATTAAGTTCCCTTATTATTAATATAGTTGTTGACCATTACTATAATTAACTTGGGGACATACAGAGAATTAAACAAGAAAAGCAAACTCCTCTAACAGAAAAACAACTGGGCTTTGACCAGGATGGTCCCTCGTTGCAAGAGTATCTAGCACAGGGATGCAATATCACATAAAACGCACCACAAAGACGCCGAGCAAGCCAAATGTCACATATTGCTGAGCTCTGGTCTCCTGAAGATTAGCAGAAATCTTTACATTACCACTTTACAACAGAGTAATGGAGGAAACAGATACAAGTCCACATCACACCAAATCTACTGCATTAGCCATCGGGGAGCATAAGGGCTTCAGGAGGGGTCTAGCTATCAGGATTTGTTTGAGATAAAGGGCCCCAGTAAGATATGGAACAGCAAGAACTGACAGTGAACAAAGATCTATGAAGCCCATGCTAGCAAAAAAGCCCAAAAATCAGACAGGTGCCAAATCTTGAGCTGTCCGTTATCATTACAATACACAAGTAATAAAAACAGGTTTAATTTTCTCTACTCACAAAATGACTGCAGATAAAGAACACATGATCTATATAGTTTGGCGATCCATAACCACTAGCTCTACAATCTCTTCCTCTCTTCAAGATCCCCGGTGCTGGTGCCATACTTTCTTGAAGTCAGATACAGTCCTTATCTCCATCTCAGCTGGGAAGCTGTTCCATGTATCCACCACCCTTTCCATAGTTTCTCAGACTACTCCAGAGTCTATCCAGTTTCACCCGCATCCTATGCCCCCTTGTTTCAGAGCTTCTTTTCAATTGAAAGAGGCTCTCCTCCTGTGAATTTATGGCACAGAGATATTAAAATGTCTATCATGATGGACCAAGCTGATCTTTATCTGCTGTCATTTACAACGTTACTCTTGGAAGCTGTGGTGTCAGACATGGATTATACATGTGTAACTTTTGCTGTTTAATGATAGATATTGGATGAAAGTGGCACTGGGCCCTGGTTTCAGTACTATCATTTTTATCAGTTGATGCAAGGTCAGGTCCTAAGTTTGGTTTTCCATGTGTGTTCCTGGTGGGGGAGGAGGGGGGCGTCTAGTGTAACTTCAAGTATAGTGAATCTCCCCTCTCCTGCCTTTCTTCCAAGACGTACATACCAAGATCTTCCTCCTCAGTTTAATTTTGTGCTTCCTACAATACTACTAGATTTTCATAAACTTTGGCAAAACAAAGCTCTACAATGACTGAGCAAAATGTACTTCCAATTCTTGCCTCAACAACTTTCTAACCTAAAGTCAAAAGGCAGAGCCCTGTCATTCAAACGTAGTCTGCAGCACAACAAAGACTACAACTATTATTTTTAAAGATTTTGCAGTACTGAATTCTCTGAGGCATTGGCAGTACACTTTGCCCTTGTTGCCACCGCCTGTATTTGGATTTCCGATGCAATCACTTGCCTTAAACGGCAAGAGAGGCAATAGAGCACGAAGGTCATAAGGCACATCAATGGGAAGAGCAGGATCTGAACCCTCACTTCCCCAATAAAATTCTTTGCCTGCTGCTATAAGCGGCATGTTACTCCTTGCTGTGGCATACAGTCCCCACTTGTTGCTCCTGAATGCAGCGTTTAGCACATATTTTGCTGACTCCCCAAAGCAAAACATACACAAAACACGCACGTACAAACACTTCAGCACTGCCCGTATCAATAATACAGGTCACGATTGCTGCAGCTGCTCCCATAACGTTCCCTCCCCTATGCTGGCAGCCAGGACCAACGCGACCACCCTACTGCAGAGTTCCCGGCTCCGCTTCGAACCTTGCCTTGCCGCGGGGTGCACTATGGGATTCGTAGTCCCCGAGGTGGAAACCCAGGACTGGCTCGGCAGCTGCGCTCACCTGGACCCTCTCGATGTACGAGGCCGGCACATAGCCCGTCTCTCCGCTGCTGCAGCGACTCGCCAGCCACCAGTGCTGGTTACTGCACTCCAAGATCAGGAAGCTCTCGCCGGCGCCGAACTGCAGCGAGTTGGGCTCCGGGGAGCGGAAGGCGTACAGCGAGCGGTACATGGGGGCAACGCGCTTGACCGGCCCGGAGCCTGAGGAGAAATCACCGCGGCGACGCCCCTGCGTGCTGCGTCATCACGCCGGCCGGCCGGGGCGTCAGCGAGAAGGGCGGTCGCTCCCGCTGCTCGGGCGAAGGGCGACCCCTGGCGGCGGCTGTGGGGAAAGCTGGTGCGGCGGGATCTGGGTTCTTTTGTCCTGCCGTTGCAGGGCTCTCAGTGAGTTCGAGCCGGCCCAACCACTAGGCAAACCAGGCAAACTATGTCAGCAGCTTTTGGGGGCAAAGCAATGGTCCTGGCAGCCACACAAACTCTCAGGGGTATGTCTACTAAAAGGCATTAGCTGCCACCCCAGTACTAATGCAGATTTAATGCCATGTGGTAGCAGCTAACCTGGAAAAAAATCAGATATCACAGGCAATTTTCTACAATATCTGATTTTCATAGGGTGCAGGGCTGTAGTGGTGGGATCAGGGCAGATTGGAACGGATAGTAGGGGCAGAGATGGTTACCACGCGAAAACGTTTTCACGCAGTGGCTGCCAAAATCTGACTCAATTGCGGTGGCAGATAACATCAGTTCAAGAGGTCCCGTTATCTGCCCGGAGGCCCAATGATGCGGCCGCCTGCCTTGGACACAATCAGGCCCCCAAAAACCACAATCGAGCCTCTCCTCCCTCCACAGTATTATCAGTGCTGCAATGTTGTGTGATCCTTTTTTTAAAGTGCTGACCACCCCCCTGCAGCACCGATGCTCCCGGACAGCTTCCAATCCACATCACGATACACTTTCCGGAGGATTGTACTCCATGTGAATGGTAAAATGTGGAGTGAACATGCAGACGCTTTGCCGTTTCTGTGGAGAAAAGACTCTATGTGAATCAAGACCACAGAGAAAAAAGACTTATATCAGGCTATAAGTAATTAGAATTGATAAGGAACTGGTGCTAGAACTGGTCATGCTGAATAGTTTTTTTAATATTTGTGAACATGGGACTGGGTATATGAAATGGACTATTTTTGTAAACAAAAAACAGGCTTTGCAACATGAGTTTATTTTGGATATTATTAATCGATATTGAAATGGTGTTGGGGTTTTCCAACCATGAACTTCATCATGACAGGGAAGAAGTGTCAAACTACAGGCCAGTAAGCCTTACCTCGGTGGCGGGAAAAGTAATGGAGGCGTTCCTGAAAGAGCGAATAGTGAACTTTCTCAAAACCAACAGGTTGCAAGACCCGAGGCAACATGGTTTTACCAAAGGACAATCTTGCCAAACAAATCTGATTGAGTTCTTTGACCAGGTGACCAGGGAGGTAGATCAGGTTCATGCGATGGATGTCATCTACCTGGATTTCAGCAAAGCCTTTGATACTGTTCCTCATAGGAGGCTTATCAATAAACTCAGTAACTTGGAGACAGATCCTAAGATGGTAAATTGGATCAGAAATTGGTTGACTGACAGACGACAGAAGGTGATGGTAAATGGAGCTCACTCAGATGAAGGGAAGGTGATTAGCGGGGTGCCCCAGGGGTCGGTCCTGGGCCCAGCACTGTTCAATGTATTTGTGAGTGATATTGCTGAAGGACTGAATGGAAAAGTCTGTCTTTTTGCAGATGACACAAAAATTTGCAACAGAGTGGACTCCCCCAAGGGAGTGGTTAACATGAGGAAAGATCTACAAAAGCTGGAAGAATGGTCTAATGCTTGGCAATTAAGATTTAATGCAAAGAAGTGCAGAGTCATGCACATGGGTAGCAGAAATCCAAGGGAAATGTACGCGATAGGGGGCAAGAGGTTGGTGTGCACGGATCAAGAGAAAGACCTTGGTGTGATTATTTCTGAAGATCTCAAGGTGGCAAAACAGTGCGACAAGGCGTTGGCAAAAGTCAGGAGGATGTTGGGCTGCATACAAAGAGGAATTACCAGCAGAAAGGAAGAGGTACTTATGCCACTGTACAAGTCACTGGTGAGGCCTCACTTGGAATACTGTGTTCAGTTTTGGAGACCATATCTTGCAAAGGATGTAAAAAGACTGGAAACTGTTCAGAGGAAGGCGACCAAAATGATTTGGAGCCTGCATCAGAAGTCTTATGAGAAGAGACTTGAAGACCTAAACATGTAACCTTTGGAGGAGAGGAGGGACAGGGGAGATATGATTCAGACCTTTAAATACTTAAAAGGGAAATAATGAACAAACAAGCTTCTTCCAAAGACCGGGAAACTGTAAAACTAGAGGGCATAACAGGAAGCTGCAAGGTGGTAAATTGAAAGGCAATGTCAGGAAATACTTTTTCACAGAAAGTGTGGTGGATGCTTGGAACGCCCTCCCGATGGAAGTGGTGGGGGCAAACACAGTGACGGAATTCAAAATGGCATGGGACAGACACAGTGGATCCCTTTACAGCAACAGGATAAAATCAAAATAAACTGAACCATCTAATTTATCAACAGATAGGGGTGTCCTGCATGGAGCGGTGGGTTCACCCCTAAACAAAGACATGGGGAGGGGTGGCCTGCACAGAGCAGCAGGTGCACCTACTCTTGCCATCATACTGGGCAGACTAGATGGACCATACTGGTCTTTATCTGCCGTCATTTACTATGTTGCTATGTTACTATCATATTTAATTCCATCTTTGTTGAGCTTCAATAGCCTGATATAGAAAATAGGGTTTTTGAGTGTTATGTGGATGAAACATGCTAAGTTTTCATATTTTGTAAATCTCCAGATTTTTCCAGTACTGATTCTATTAATAAAAATGTATTAAGATGGTATATAGGAGTAGAAAAAATAGGATTCAGTTCAGACCCGTTGCCAAGTTACTTTTGTATGGGTACAGAAGCGGCTTCTGCCCCACACAAACAGGAAGTCGGCATCAGGTCTTGGCAAGGGCGGAACTGAAACAGCCTCACAATGCCGGATGTTTAAGGTAAGAGCTGTGGAGCTGTTTCATACCAGTACTGCTGCTACAGGTCCCACAGAGAGCTAGCAGTGTCCCCTAGACCATTGGCACTCTAGGCAGCCACCTAGTTCACATTATGGTTGCTCCAATACTAGCACAAATCCTGAAGAAATCATGGATAAAATGACCTCACATACATTTCCATCTGCTCAGAGCAGGTATAGAGATACACGCATGTAATACATATGTACACATGCCCTCTATAAATAATGTATGCAAATCACAACTCCACCTGTCTTCCACATCTACGCCACATAAAAGTTCACTTGTTCTTGTCATCACACCTACTTTTCCACAAGAGAGAATTTTATAAGGATTTAAGTAGGACACTGTGGATGAAAGTTGATGATTGAAGGAAGATAGAAACATAGAAACATGATGGCAGAAAAAGACCACATGGCCTATCTAGTCTGTCCTTCCATATCAACCACTGCAACACTCCCCTTTTTTCCTTTAGAGATCCTCTGTGTTTGTCCCATGCTTTTTTGAATTCAGTTACTGTCCTCATCTCTACCACCTCCACTGGGAGACTATTCCACGGATCCACCACTCTTTCCATAAAGAAATATTTCCGCTTATCACTCCTGAATCTATTCCCCTTCACACTTATCCTATGTTCCCTCGTAGCAGAACTTGCTTTCAATCGAAAGAGGCTCTCTCCCTGTGCATTCATGCCACGGAGGTATTTAAACATCTCAATCATATCACTCTATCCCACCTTTCCTCCAAGGTGTACATATTTAGATCCTTAAGACTGTCCTCAAATGCTTTATAATGAAGGCCACTAACCATTTTAATAGCCACCCTCTGCACTGACTCCAACGTGTTTATTTCCTTTTGAAGGTGCGGTCTCCAGAATTACATACAATACTCCAAATGAGGTCACACCAAAGATTTATATAGAGGCACTATCACCTCCTTTCTTCTGTTGGCCATTCTTCTCCCTATACACCCAAGCATCCTAGCTTTCACCGTCGCCTTTCCTACCGTCGCCTTTTCTGTTTAGCTATTTTAAGATCATCAGACACAATCATACCTAGGACCCGCTTTTCTTTTGCGGACAGAAGTAATTCATCCACTATACCATATTGCTCCCTTGGATTGCTGCAGCCCAAATACAAGACCTTGCATTTTTTAACATTAAATCTCAGCTGTCAATTTCTAGACTATTCTTCAAGCTTAGCTAGATCCCTCCTTATGTTATCTACACCTTCCTGGGTGTCTACTCTTTTGCAGATTTTGGTATCATCTGCAAAGAGGCAAACCTTACCCGACAGCCCTTCAGCAACATCACAAACAAAGATGTTAAAAAGAATCAGACCAAGGACAGATCCCTGGGGCACACCACTGGTAACCTCCATCCCCTCAGAATGAGCTCCATTTACCTGTATGCTTTGCCACCTCCCACTCAACCAATTTCTAACCCAAGCTGTAACTTTAGGGTCCATCCCTAAGGTGCTTAGTTTGTTTATAAGTCGCCTGTGCGGAACGGTGTCAAAGGTCTTATTAAAATCTAAGTAGACCACATCTGGGGCTGTCCCTCGGTCCAACTCCCTGGTCACCCAGTCAAAGAAATCAATCAGATTTGTCTGCCAAGACCTGCCTCTGGTGAATCCATGCTACCTCAGACTCCAGAAAACTCATTATTTTCTCTTTCAGCAACGTTTCCAATAATTTACTCACCATAGAGATTAGACTAACCTTCCTTTCAACCACATCCTTACTTCCACTTTTGGGTAAAGGGACCACATGTGCCTCTCTCCAGTCCTCTGGCATCACTCCTGACTCCAAAGAGGCATTGAAGATCATCAGACACAATCACACCTAGGTCCCCCGAGCTGCTAGAACATCCCCAAGTTCCCTCAGTATTCTCCGGTGTATCCCATAGCTTTCTCTACTTTAAGTTTAGCTAGTTCCTCATGAACACAGTCTTCTGAAAAACGTTCAAAATGCCCTTCGCTTCTGTTCCTGTTTGTGGGTGTTTTCAGAGGTCCTGCTCCTGGTTCTTCATCTGTGAACACAGAACAGAAATATTTGTTAAGCAATTCCACTTTATCCTCATCAGCTTCTATATATTCCTCCTCTTCATCCTTGAGTCTGACAATATCACTCTTGCCCTTCCTCTTCTCACTAACATATCTAAAAAATGTCTTATCCCCCCATTTTATTGCATTGGCTATTTCCTCCTCTTTTTGAATCTTTGCTTTCCTGACTACTTTGCTAGCTTCTCTAAATTTTTCCAAATACAGATGCCTGTCTTCCTTTCTCTGTGATCTCTTGTATTTCATGAAGGCCTCCCTCATATTCTTTACCTTTTCAGCTACTTCTTTCGAATACCATAGCAGTCTCCTTTTCCTTTTATCTTTATTTACCATTTTAACAAAAAGGTTGGTTGCTCTTAAAATATCCCCTTTCAGTTTTGCCCACTGCTTATCTACATCCCCCAGCTGTTCCCATCCCATTAACAACTCCCTGAGGTATTGGCCCATCTTGGCTAATTTAGTTTTCCTAAAGTCTAAGACCCTCGCTTTTGAATGGACTTTATCAGTACTAGTCCTAATAGTGAACCACACCATCTGGTGATCACCGGATGCGAGATGATCCCACATTATAACATCAGAAATACTTTCACCATTGGTAAGCACCAAGTCCAGTATGGCCCCTTCACATGTGGGTTCTATTACCAGTTGCCTGAATAGTTCTCTCTGTAAAGAATCCAGGATCTCCTTACTTCTAGATGATACTGCAGCAGGGATGTGCCAATCAACATCTGGCATATTGAAGTCCCCTATCAGTAGCACTTCCCCTTTCCTAGAAATGCTGCGTATGTCTTCAATTAACTCTGTCCACCTCTTCCTCTTGTGAGGGAGGTCTGTATATCATGCCAATGCAAATAGATTTCTCTTTCCCTCTTTCTAATTTAACACACAGTGCCTGCTCTCTCCTTTTTAAGCCCAGTATTTCCATAGCTTTAATATTATTTTTTACATATACTGCCACTCCTCCTCCCCTTCTTCCTACCCTATCCTTTCTGAATAAAGTATAGCCAGGTATAGTTACATCCCAGCCATGGTTGTCCGTGAACAATGTTTCTGTTACCACCATTAAATCCAAGTCAGCCTCTCACATTAAAGCCTCAACATTTGGGATCTTATTTCCCATGCTACAAACATTTATAGACATGTTGCCCCTTTTACCCATTTTCATAAAGGTATTTAATGTTTCACTTACCTGGGGGCTTTTACTTACCTGGGGCTTTTTTCACCCATCCCCAATGAATCTAGTTTAAAGTCCTCTTCAGTAGGTTAGCCATCTGCTACTGAATACATGTTGACCCTTCTTAGACAGATGGATGCCATCTCTGCTATGCAACCCTTGGAACAGCATCCCATGGTCCAGGAAACCAGAACACTCTTGATGACACCATCCACACAGCCTCCTGCCAGTATCATTTGTGCCAACATGGATTATGTCTTAAATTATGTCTTAAATTGTAAATAGTTACCCTGTTATCCAATTTGCATTACCTGTTCAACTGTAAACACAAAGTACCATCGGAAATGTGTATTTTATTGTTCATTGTAAACCGCACTGATGCTGAATAGCGCGGTATAAAAGAGACTCTAATAATAATAATAATAATATTATAATAATGGATGAACAACATTGAGTAATAGTCAGTGGCCTTGATGAGTCTCAGCAAACTCTCCATAACATTTCAGATTTTGACACTTGGCAGACAGCATACCTCTCTGGACATCAAGTCTGGTTGGCAGATGGATGCCTCGGTACCCCTCAGAAGAGAGTCACCAACCACCATTACTCTTTGCTTCCTTGTGGTCACTAAGTCTGCCACTTTGGGGTGCTCGAGCTCTGGTTCTTGCCTTTCCTGGGATATTTTCACCTTCTCCACTTTCAGGGCTGCATAATGGTTCTTCAGTTCAAGGGCTGGAGGAGTTGGATTGGTGATACTGCAGGCCCTGGTTACTCATGTTCAACCTTCATCATTCTGTAGGCTCCCATCTTCTCCTCTGCTGGAGAGCTTGGATGTTTCAAGAAGCATCTCATCAATGTACTTCTCACTGTCTTGAATGCTCCTCAGCCTCGTTACCTCTTCTCTGAGCTCCTCCACTTGTTTCCTGAGAGTTTCAGCATGCAGGCATCCTGCACATGGAACCAGTCCTTCAACTGGCATTGGGATCTCTGTCTGGACAGAAGCAGAAGAGTAACAGGGGCAACAGCTTTGGTGATATGATTTTTCCCAGCCATTGTTCAGTTGGTGGAGCTTGGGTACCTGTTAAAGCAAAAGAGAGAGAGAGAGAGATGTACCAAAGGACCAGCCAGTTTCCCAGCCTGGTTTCGGCATCTTGTGAGTAGAGATGATTTCTTTTTCTTGTAATGTAAGGAGAGAGAGCAGATCCGTCTTGGTGGCAAGGCGGAAGAAGAAGAACTGGGCAGGCTAGGGGGCGGACCCGGGAGGTGGGCTACCTGAGAAACTTGAGAGCTTCCGAATTGTGGCGCCGCCCGGAGGACGTCACCAAGTGTGGCTGACGCAATCCTGCGGTCCATGGAGAATCCAAGCTGTCCTTTCAGAGAAAAAGCAATTAACCTCTTTTGTGTGTTCTAAATGTGCTATTCCAAGTTCCTGTGTGCAGCTAATTGGGGGGGTGCCCTATAAAGCAAGACTGCTCACACAGTGTGGATGGGAGTTGGGGGAGGGGGGTAGAGAAGGTATTAACACCTGATGAGGTGTCAGTAGCTTCAAAGAGCTGAGAAAGATAATAAAAGATTTCTCTGAAGAAGCTGCCTGATGTTGGCGAAACTGCTGGCCGAAGTCAGAGTTTTGGGATATCGATCAAGGACTAACCAAGCGGGTTCACTATAACAAAAGCAATCTTGGATACAAATAAGTCAGTATGAGAAGATTACTACAAGTTTGAATATTTGATAGTGTGCAGAGCTGTACGAAGCTTGATCCGCATTAGTGCAACTGTTTTGGACTACGGAGATGGGGCTGGATATGAGGCAATGATGATGTAATGGGTATAGCAGGCTGATACTTTATCGCTAGCAAGAACACCCGTTGAGCCCCTCCACATCTCTTCAGAGTGATTACATTGAGAAAAAGGGTGGGAGTCATATGCATAGTATACATTTGAATAATATTTTTTTTTGTAAGCAAAAGAATATTGAACATTTGAAAAAGAAAAAGTAAAAGTAACAATTTTAAAATAACAGCAATAATAAAAAAAGTAGTAGGCAGGTTAGTCTAATCTCTATGGTGAGCACTGTCTTGGTAAACAAGAGACCAGGGTTTGATTCCCATTGGCACTCCTTGTGACCTTAGGCAAGTCACTTAGGCCTGGCAGTCTACTTCTAGTCCCACTGCCAAGAAAACCCAGGAGCTGCTGGCTCAACAGGAGTCAGCATTGACTCAAAGGCACACATTGTATTGCAAAGAGGAAAAGGTTTGTTGAAGATTTTTTCATGTCCACATTTTTGATTATGGAATTTTGTAAGGGGCATTTTGCCTGTATATTCTGTCATATACACATGAGAACTGCTTTATACAATTACTGCCATTGTGTTCAACTCAGGATGAAGGGAACGTTTATTGTATTTATTTATTTAAAAGTTTTGCAAATCGCCTACTGGCTCTCCTAATACCATACACATCCATTTAAATCTGAGACAAAAAGAAAAAGGAGGCCATTGTAGATGCATCGACACAGGAGTAATAGGATCATACTTTCCTATACCCGCAGTTACCATGGTAACTGCATTCTGCATCAGCTGCAACTGTTCTAACAAGTAACCTGGCAACTCGAAATAAAGCACATTGCGATAATGCAGTCATTGTAAAGCCAGGGCTTGCACCACTATCTCAAAATCCTCAGCATTCAAAAACCTGATCGGTCCATGTCACGGTCCATGTTCAGAAGTCTGTAACTCATCCCAGTACAGCCCTGGCTGTGAGGTCTTCCTGACAGCCCCATTCTGGTCTTTCACTACAAGGAAGCCAGGGAGCTGTTTCTCATCAAAATCTCATGGCAGAACAAACAAAAAGGAGAGGTGCTTTTCTTCTAGTAATTTCCAACAAAACCATTTTGCAATTTGGGAATAAATCGAATTGCAGTCTATTTTTCCTGAACTGCAGTTGCAGGTCACTTGCGAGATGATTTGTCATAATGATTGATTGTCTAGTCATCACTTTGTTTATCCAAGGATGGCCCAAAGGCCAGCTACTGGATTGAAGCCTTTGCTAGACCTTCCTAAAAAGAACTGTTCAAACATAGCAAATACTATATGGAAATGGTAAAAACACTAAATCCATCCCCAGTCTCACATTGCAATGGGACATGACTACACCACATCCCATTCATCAGTGTTGTTGCAGAGGAGATATGACAACATTATGCCAGACTGACCTACACTAATTCAGCATCTCGCTAGTTTCCTACAGTCATGTCTGGTATGAGACTGCTCAAACACTAAACACCCGATTTGCAGTATCTGCACATTATCCCACCCACTAATGCTGATAACAGGCTTTCTGCAAATAATGCAGAAAATCGCTGCATTACCTGCTACTGTGTCCAGATTGCAAAGGCCCTCTGCCACATTAGCAGCAAAAACAGTTTAGTAAACTGACCCCTAAGTTGTATTTTCAAGATATCCACATGAATATGCATGGCATAAATTTGCATACATTGGATACACAGTATATGCAAATATCTCTTACATATTCATGGTAGATATCTAAAAACCTCAGTTGGTTGTGGCGTCCCCAGGACAGGTTTCAAAAGCCCTACTCTAGTGTTGGGAAGTCTTGGGAAGAAATTCAGGATCAGAGGTGACCGCCTTGTACTTTACTGCAGTCCATTAGATGGGTGAATGTGTCTGCTAATATTCCTGTCTGCACCACACACACGTGTCCAGAAAATAGCTCCATTAGTTCTGCCTGGTAACATGCCTGCCTGGTGCGAAGGTAGCGGACCTCACGCGCCACCTAGATAAGGTCTTAGATAGTGCTGGAGAGGAGTCTGCTGTCTTGGTACATGTCGGTACCAATGACATAGGAAAATGTGGTAGGGAGGTTCTGGAGGCTAAATTTAGGCTTTTAGGTAGGAAGTTGAAATCCAGAACTTCCAGGGTAGCGTTCTCCAAAATGCTTCCCGTTCCACATGCAGGACCCAAAAGGCAGGCAGAGCTCCGGAGTCTCAATGCGTGGATGAGACAATGGTGCAGAGATGAGGGTTTTGGATTTGTTAGGAACTGGGGAACATTCTGGGGAAAGGAGGGGCTCTTCCAAAGGGATGGGCTTCACCTTAACCGGGATGGAACCAGGCTGCTGGCATTAACCTTTAAAAAGGAGATAGAGCAGCTTTTAAACTAAATAATAGGGGAAAGCCGAAAGTCGCCCAAGAGCAGATGGTTCGGAAGAATGTATCCTTGAAGGATACTACCAAAAGCAGAGAGGTTCCAAAAAAGAGGAAAGTAGCCCAAATGCCCTCAAGTATGGAGCAGACAGAGCTTAAAGATCCCAAATTACCCATGTCTACCAATAGCCAAATTAATATGAATAAAATACAGTCTCTAAAATGCTTGTATGCAAATGCTAGAAGTCTAAAAAATAAGATGGGAGAGTTAGAATATATAGCACTAAATGAGAGGTTAGATATGATTGGAATATCAGAGACATGGTGGAAGGAGGACAACCAGTGGGACACTGTGATACCTGGGTACAAACTATATCGTAATGATAGAGCTGATCAAATTGGTGGAGGGGTTGCGCTCTATGTTAGAGAGGGCATTGAGTCAGAAAGGACTAAGGTTTTGCAGGAAACAAAATTTGCTGTAGAATCTCTATGGATTGAAATTCCATGTAAAAAGGGGAAGGCGATGGCAGTGGGGGTGTACTATCGACCACCAGGCCAGAATGAACAAATGGATGATGAAATGCTCAAAGAAATCAAGGAAACTAACAAAAGTTACAGCGCAGTAATAATAATGGGTGATTTCAATTATCCCGGTATCGACTGGGTCAGTGTCACGGCAGGACATGCTAGGGAGATAAAGTTCCTAGATGACATAAACGACTGCTTCTTGGAGCAGCTGGTTCATGAACCGACCAGAGAGGAAGCCATATTAGACCTGGTCCTTAGTGGAACACCAGATCTAGTGCAAGAGATAAGGGTGTTTGGGCCACTTGGCAATAGTGATCATAGCATGATCGCCTTTGATTTAATTAGTGGAAGAGGGATAGTACGGAAATCCACAGTACTACCTTTTAACTTTCGAAAGGGAGACTATGATAAAATGAGGAAAATAGTTAAGAAAAAATTAAAAGGAGCAGTTGCAAAGGTTAAAGACTTACATCAAGCTTGGTTGTTGTTGAAAAATACTATCTTGGAAGCCCAGACCAGCTGTATTCCACGCTTTAAGAAAAGTGGAAGGAAGTCCAAAAAACTGCCAGCATGGTTTAAAGGTGAGGTCAGAGAGGCTGTTGTTGCCAAAAAAGCATCTTTCAGGAAATGGAAAAAAGAGCCAAACGACGAAACCTGGAAACAGCACAAGCACTGGCAAATCAAATGCAAGGCATTGATAAAGCAGGCAAAGAGAGAATTTGAGAAGAAGCTTGCTGTGGAAGCAAAAACACAAAATAAAGATTTTTTCAAGTACATTCGCAGCAAAAAACCTGTGAGAGAGTCAGTTGGTCCATTAGATGATAGAGGAGTTAAAGGGGCACTAAGAGGCGACAAGGCGATAGCGGAGAGACTGAATGAATTCTTTGCTTCAGTCTTTACTGAGGAAGATGTAGGGATGTTACCCATGACTGAAGTGGTATTTAAAGGTGCGGAAGAATTGAAGGAAATATCGATACATCGGGAAGATGTATTACAACTATTAGATAAACTGAAGAGTAGCAAATCACCTGGGCCGGATGGTATACATCCAAGGGTGTTGAAAGAACTGAAATATGAGATTGCAGACCTGCTATTAGTAATCTGTGAACTATCATTAAAATCATCTCTAATACCTGAAGATTGGAGGATCGCCAATGTAACTCCAATTTTTAAAAAGGGTTCCAGGGGTGATCCGAGAAACTACAGACCGGTGAGCCTCACGTCAGTACCAGGAAAAATGGTAGAAACCATCATAAAGAATAAAATTACTCAGCATGTAGATAGTCATGGCCTAATGGGAGACAGCCAACATGGCTTTAGACAAGGAAGATCTTGTCTTACTAATCTGTTATGTTTTTTTGAAAGTGTGAATAAACAGGTGGACAAAGGTGAGTCGGTTGATATAGTGTATCTGGACTTTCAGAAAGCCTTTGACAAGGTCCCTCATCAGAGACTTTTGGCAAAACTAAAGAGTCATGGGATAGGAGGCAGTGTACTACTGTGGATCAAGAACTGGTTAAGAGATAGAAAGCAGAGGGTTGGGCTAAATGGCCAATTTTCCCAATGGAGAAAGGTGAATAGTGGTGTACCCCAGGGATCTGTGCTGGGTTCGCGGCTTTTTGACATATTCATAAATGACCTGGAAAGTGGTATAACGAGTGAGGTTATCAAATTTGCAGATGACACAAAACTATTTAAAGTTGTTAAAACCCAAGAGGATTGTGGAAAATTGCAAGAGGATCTTGATAAATTAAAAGACTGGGCATCAAAATGGCAGATGAAATTTAATGTGGACAAGTGCAAAGCTATGCACCTAGGGAAGAACAACCCAAACTATGGTTATACAATGCAAGGTTCCACATTAGGAACCACCACCGAGGAAAAAGATTTAGGCGTCATTGTGGATAACATGTTAAAACCCTCGGCCCAGTGTGCAGTGGCAGACAAGATAGCAAATACAATGCTAGGTATCATAAGGAAAGGAATGGAAAATAAAACAAAAGATATTATAATGCCTCTGTATCGTTCCATGGTGAGACCGCACCTTGAATATTGTGTGTAATTCTCTTCGCCGTATCTTAAAAAGAGTTATTAGAAAAGGTTCAGAGAAGAGCCACCAAAATGGTAAAGGAGATGGAAGGATACTCCTATGAAGAAAGGCTAAAAAGGTTAGGGCTCTTTAACCTGGAAAAGAGACGGCTGAGGGGAGATATGATAGAAGTCTATAAATTAATGAACAGAGTGGAACGGGTAAACGTAGATCGATTGTTTACATTATCAGAATATAGAAAGACTAGGGGACATTCAATGAAGCTACAGGGTAAACTATTTAAGACTAATAAAAGAAAATATTTTTTTACTCAACGTGTAATCAAACTCTGGAATTTGTTACCGGAGGATGTAGTAAAGGCTGTTAGTATAGCTGGGTTTAAAAAAGGTTTGGACAAGTTCCTGGAGGAATGGTCCATAAACCATTATTAAGAAGGGACCCAGGATATCAATGCTTGACCCATTACAAGCATTGCGGAACCTGTGTCTTTTGGGGAAACTGCAAAGTACGTATGACCTATATTAGCCACTGTTGGAAACAGGATACTGAGCTTGATGGATCTTGGTCTGACCCAGTATGGCATATCTTGTGTTCTTATGTTCTTATGCCTGGAGCTTCTTGTTTCTCCTAGATCCAGGGGCCACCATGTCTTTTTGAAGGTGTGGCCTCCACAGATGAACACGGCTCTTAAAATTGGGTTGCACCAATATCTTTTTCTACCAGTCCCAGACTAGCTAACTTGCTCTGTGGCACAGTGTCAAAGGCCTCATTGAAATCCAGAGAGACCACAACTATTGCACTCATCCCCCCACTCTCATCTACTACTCTGATCACCCATCAAAGACTTTAATCCATTTTAGGAAGATCTTTCTCTTCTAAGACTAACATGCTTATGACCACATCAGAGCTGTTGCAAAGTTATCAGGCATCCTAGGCAAATGTTCCTCCTTCTAGTGCTCTCCCCTCGCCCTCACCACCACTCTCCACCTACCTATTAACCACGGTGACTTGTTTCATGGCCAGCAGCTGGAAAGACACTTAAGAGAGTATTTGTTTCCTCTGTAGCAAGGGGGAGTCGTATGAGCAAATATCCCAGCAATTAAACCTCCCACCCCAGAGCCGACATGAGAAAAGGTGCTGAAGAACGTGTCAGTTTCCTCTGTGGCATGGGGGTCAGTCTCACAAGATGATCTGTGAGATTGAACCTGTGCCGCAGAGGAAACTGACATCTCTTAAGCGCCCTTTCTCGTGCTGGTAATGGAATGGGAGGTTAAATTGATGGGAAGTCTATTTATTTGCAATTGTTTGTTATACTGCCTTATCATTGGAACATCAAGGCGGTTTACAAAACCAATATAAAAACAGAAACAAACTAAAACACACAAAAATGTAAATAGCACAATAATATCTCCAGAAAACAAAAAAGAAAAGTTGGCTTATGTGACTCCGTCATGCTGCAGAGTAAATGGACGCTCTCTTAAGCACGATTCATCCAGCAGGCCATGGAGCTAGGAGCTGAGCTGCTGGCTTGACACTGCCCATTTGCCACCCTCCCCCAAAACTGGCACACTAGACAACTGCCTAGTCTGCCTAATGAAAGCACTGGTCCTGGACTCCTTAACTTACTGACTTCGCTTTATTGCATGATCCTTCTGCAAAGCTTCCAGTACTTTGCCTGCTTAACAAGGCCAATGTTCGTCATGCTGGGGCCCAGGGAAGAAATGTGGGAGAGGGCCTCAAAGTCTACCAGCAGGTTGTGCCTCCATCAGCTTTCAGCAGGTGCAGAGCCCCTGTGTTATGGGGTTCCAAAGGCAATTGCCCAGTTTGCACCCACCACCCACCCCCTAACGCTGGCCCTGCTGCTCAGGCAGCAATCTTGAGAGATGGTAAGTTGGTAAGAATGTTAAATATTGTTGATCTGACGTACAGTTTGTGACAGTTTTTACAAAAAATGAAATTGCAAGATAAATTCCAAAATGATTTTATTTGTATTTACATATGCAGTTATTATGCAGACCCAAGATTTTTGTTGTTTTTGTTGCAAATTAACTGACTAACAAACTATGGTTACACGATGCAAGGTTCCACATTAGGAACCACCACCCAGGAAAAAGATTTAGGTGTCATTGTGGATAACATGTTAAAACCCTCGGCCAAGTGTGCAGCGGCGGCCAAGAGAGCAAATAGAATGCTAGGAATCATAAGGAAAGGAATGGAAAATAAAACAAAGGATATTATAATGCCTCTGTATCGTTCCATGGTGCGACCACACCTTGAATATTGTGTGCAATTCTGGTCGCTGTATCTTAAAAAGGATATAGCATTATTAGAAAAGGTTCAGAGAAGAGCCACCAAAATGGTAAAGGGGATGGAAGGATACCCCTATGAAGAAAGGCTAAAAAGGTTAGGGCTCTTTAACCTGGAAAAGAGACGGCTGAAGGGAGATATGATAGAAGTCTATAAATTAATGAACGGAGTGGAACAGGTAAACGTAGATCGATTGTTTACGTTATCAGAATATAGAAAGACTAGGGGACATGCAATGAAGCTACAGGGTAAACTATTTAAGACTAATAAAAGCAAATAGTTTTTCACTCAATGTGTAATCAAACTCTGGAATTTGTTATCGGAGGATGTAGTAAAGGCTGTTAGTGGAGCTGGGTTAGAAATGTTTGGACAAGTTCCTGGAGGAAAGGTCCATAAACCATTATTAAGAAGGGGCCCAGGATATCAATGCTTGACCCAATACGAGCATTGAGGAACCTGTGTCTTTTGGGGAAACTGCTAGGTACGTATGACCTAGATTAGCCACTGTTGGAAGCAGGATACTGGGCTTGATGGACCTTGGTCTGACCCAGTATGGCATATCTGATGTTCTTAATTTTATTTTCATTGTAACTGTGTGTCTAGTGCATCTAGATTGCTTGTGCATACATATACCTTCAAATTTATGTGCATACAATCAATATACATACCCACAAATGATATGCATGCACACTTAATTCTTAGGCACAGAAATGAATGCCCAAACAAGCCCAAAATGCACAAGCCTAATGGTTAGAGGGGTTATTTCCGAAGCCCTAGCTGTGCTTTGGATGTCTGAAAACTGGCATAGAGACGTCCAAAGCACAGAGACACCTCCAGAGCCATTTTAGAAGCCGGATCTGTGGACACCCCTAGAAGGAGGACGTCCAGGTCTGAACAGGGGCATGGCAGAGGCTTGGCCAGGGCATTGCCAAAACCGTGAATGTCTCTGCCTGATCTCAGAAACATGCTGGATGTGCAGGGTCATGCCTAGGGTTATACTTGCTCCAGGCACGAACAAGCATCTGAAATGTTCTAGTTTTGTCAAACATCTGTAGGGTGTGAAGAAGGAGCTACACTATTACCCCTTCATTTTTTACAATATGTCAACGAACACTGACAGGGAATGGGGGCCCAGGTTTTCATTCTGCTGCACCATAGGACATCTCCTTATGCCCGTTTGCATGAGATAGACATCCCCACCCCATGCTTTCCTTCTATGTAGACATTGACTCGAATGTCCACGTCAGGGACGCTTATGTTCCTAAAATCGCCGGAGACATAGCCGTCCCTGGTGTTTTATGCACATTCTGTCCTGGATGTCCCCAATTTGACCTGGACATCCTTTCTAAAATGCCACTTCATCTGTGTTAGTCAAAGACGGTGGCAAAATTTGTTAAAATTTGTTCCCAAGCACAAAACTGCTGCAATTGTATACCAATATTTTTCTTCTAATTTCACTGATAAATCTGCAACATACCTATCTCTGAGTGTCTTACCTTCTCAACAGCAGATGGAAGGGTGCTTTGCAAGTCTACGAGAAAGCCAGTCATCCTTAGCAATGTGTGCAACCAGTAAGCATGCGACCAACAAGTAATTGGCCACATAGGCAAAAGGACTACAAAGACCCCACTAACAAAAACCACCAGCAGAGTCAGTGTTACAGGATGGCAAACAGGGCTATTGTCTTAGGTCTCCAAGCCACAGGGGGTCCCAAGTCTGCCTGTAGCTGAAGGAGGCAAAGGCTGCAGGCAACATTTGAGGTGCTCTCACCAGTCTCTGTCCTGGGCCCTTGCATGTCCAGTTCTGGCTCTGGCCATCAGTGGCATCGGAACCAACTGTATTGTCTCCAAAGACTGCATGTGCAGCAAAAATCAGGGTACTTGGCTTATCAGTTCCAAAATGGGATAGACACTAGTGATGTCTGACATCTGAAACGCTCATGTTTTAGTGGCTATTTTCTCCAAGACCAATACAATTAATGAAAGCTGCACTGCAATTACAGTTTGTGTGCGATTACCCTGCACTGTACAATTACGTGACTTAATCAATGTCTAAATTAAATTACTGATTTGCATGTGACCACCTTCATGCTGACTCTTGTTTATTAATGAGACGACCTTTAAAGGCTAACTTGGTATTCTGAAAAAATAATGTAATGCATAAGAATAAAATGGATTTATTGGTTCATTATTCACTCATTTTCTTTCCAGAAACAAGCTATATACTGGAGAGGATCTTTGCATGTACTTACTCTACTTTCCCATGCACTAAGATATCCTGCTGAATCTTCCAGTATATTATATGTCCTACTGGGGTATAAGAATTTTACTAAACAGTTTAACTTGACCGACCAGTTAAGCAAGTAGATTCTGGTTCATGGGGACACCTCGGGACTAGAAGACTTCGTTCCAGTTAAGCGGCTGCCTCAGCTATCTGAAGTTGCACATACAGGGATGTGTTTACTAAGCCCTGTGCCAGTAATGTCCATCTGGTCTGTGCTGCTAGCGCGAGCCTCTGCGCTAATTTCAGGGGCATGTGCAGTTACCACAGATCACCGTGTAAACTGGCCAAGGGAGCAACTAGCACCATCCAGTGAGCTGGCTTTAATTGCACTCCTGTTACTTGCAGCGGGCACAGGAAGTATAGGCTACAAATGCATGCACTAGCTGACCGCATTGGGCATGCCCCATCCCTCCCAGTCTCTGCCCAGACTCACGCTACCAAGGTAGTGTGAGATTTTTAGCACGGGGGCCCCAAAGCGCACACTAAAGCCTGTGCTACCAGGTAACACACTTGAATTTTATCTCAAACTTGCATTTCCAGTGAGACAACCTAAGCGTCTGTTGCTTTGAAAGTGTTGTGATGCAACATTTTAGCTGATTTACTTTTCAACACTGGATTACTGACTCGCGCTCCTCGTCCAGCTGCAATAGGGAACCATTGACTGGGGGCCTCTTTGGCCTTACCGCCACACTACTGTTTTGGGAAAGTTGCCTCTTCTCCTGTGTGTAACATCCATTCATCTGTGCAGTTGTAGAATTCTGCTCTCCATTTATCTCCGCCGCTTGGCACTGATTGGTATTACGGTTAGTTTTTAATTTGTTCAAGTAAGGCACTTTTGTCAGTGACTGACAGCAAGTGTAGCTGGGTTCTTTTATACTAAGTGACGCACTAATGACATAGGGATCACATGCACGCAATGCAGCAGTTACTGTCCCCATGGTGTCCCAAATAAATGAAGCAAATTCTGGTTATATTTTTTATTTGTTTTTGCTCTTCAGGATTTGCCCCAATTAACCGGAATCCACTGTACTGCAAAGAGATGAGTAGCCGTGAGATGAAATAAAAATAGCCAAGAAGAATGGTAGGAAATGAAGTCTAATATAACATCAGCTAAAGTCTGAGGGCAAAGCCTTTTATCTGAGGAAACCACTCAGAACTGTGATTATAGTATTGTCTGCAGTTCCTCCTTTATGGCAGTTATTAAGGTCTCTTGTTGCTAGGAGGATGTCTCGTACTTTTAACTTTGAGTGTATTAACCTGCCTAGAGGGCAGAAAAAAGGTCAAGTCAACTAAACTGAACAGGTGATTTGATTAACCAAAAAAGGCTTATCCAGCTCTGTTGCATTATCAGAAATCTTTAGGAAAGGCTTCGAAATTGATCAGCTTTTTCATTTTCATAACTGGAAATCCGTTTTTTTACCAACATTGAAAACCTTTTTACAAAGTGGATGAGGCAAAGCTGTTCAAATAATAATATGCAATAACAGTCATAACAATTTGCATTTAAACGACACTTTCATTCATACAGAATATATCAGCACAATGCAGCAGCAAAACTATCAAAACCATACAGGTACATAAAGCCTCCTATCAATGCACCAGAGGCAGGGGAGAAGAACCAGATTCGAATTCTTAACTAGCTGAGTAGAGGTCAAATAATTACTACTATCACTACTTATCATATATATATAGTGCTACAAGGTATACACAGCGCTGTACAGAGATATTAAGAGACAGTCCCTTACAGTCTGGTCAAGACAGACAATACCATTGGGGGCTAGGATATATCTGAGGGAATGGTAAGGAAGCACATACGAGGTGAACAGGAGACTAGGGGATCAGGATCCCAAAGCAGTCTCAAAGAAGCGACAGCCCAATATTCAGCGCTGGCAGCAGCACAATTACAGCAACTAGCCGCCATCACTGAACATTAAACGCGGACAGTCAATGCCGGCTTCATATGTGGCTGTGGCACTGAATATCTGGGGTTGCCGCACGGCCGCAGAAACTGCAGAAGCTAACTGGGCACTGGCAATATCGAGCCGCTGCCCGGTTAACTCCCATGGGTAAAGACAGGCCAGCTTTTGCTGTGCTCATTTTTACTCATAGGTCGCTAACTGGGTGGCGGCGCAATATCGCCATTGCTTGTCTAGAGACGGGTGGCACCTCCGCTTCACTCCGGAACACTCACAACACACCGCAATGCGCCACGGCATCGGAGCTTGTGGCGGTGTCACTCAGGGATATCCAACTGCACTAACCATGGTAGTACCACTGAATGTCCCTCTAAGTGGCATTTACATGGTTTACAAGACTGTAAACTGTGTAAATGTCTTTGAATATCGGGCACTGAGGTTTTAGCCTGGATTTGAATGGCCAGAGATGGATTCTGCAGTAGGTAGCTTGTTCCAAGCATAAGGAGCAGTAAGGTAGAAAGGCCGAAGACTGGAATTGGCAGTGGAAGGCTCTGTGCATCAGGCTTCATCTCTGGCCCTTTTCAAATCCAGGCTAAGCACTCACCTCTTCAAGTCTGCTTTTGGATCCTGATCTGCTTAGTCTCCTTGGTGTTTTCTTACCATTCCCCTAGATGAACCCCATGTCTACAGCTACTGCGTAGTCTGTCTTGACTAGATGATAAGCTCTGATGAGCAGGGACCATCTTTTACATGTGTCTGTATAGCACTAGGTATGCCTTGTAGCGCTATACAAATGATACGTAGTATTAGTAGTATGATTGTTATTATATTATTAAAGACTTATAAAGCGCTGCAACATACAAAGCGCTGTACAAACATAGAAGAGAGACAGTCCCTGCTCATCAGAGCTCACAATCTAATAAGACAGAAAACAAAATAAGTTACATAATATGAATAACAAACATTTACAAGACAAAGTAAGCAAATGTTGATAGAGAGATCAAGATAAGGTAAGACAGGAACGGAAAGCAATAGTGAAGAGATGGGATTTTAGTCTGGGCTTGAAAATGGCCAGGGAGGACGCCTGGGGCACAGAGATAGGAAGACTATTCCAAGCAAAGGGGGCTGCCGGTTGGAAGGAGCGAAGTCTGGAATTGGCAGTACGAGTAAAGGGCACAGATAAACAAAGACTGTTAGAAGAGCGAAGCAACCGAGAGAGGGTGAGATGAAAGGTACTGGGGGGGGGGGGGCAGAAGGGTGAATACATTTATAGGTCAGGAGGAGAAGTTTAAATTGGATACGGAGATGGATGGGAAGCCAATGAAGCGACGTGAGGAGAGGAGTTTAATTATCAAAATCTTTGGGGAGGGGGGCTATGGGGCTGAAGGTTCGCTTCCTAGGGCATCCGATATCCTCGTACCAGCCCTGAAAATAAATCTGGAAATGGTAATTTGTAAAATAAATACTTTGACTATCATGATTTATTTCTTTTTTTCTGGGAGTGGTGTTTTCTTGTTCTGAGAATTGTTTTTCAAGTCCACTTCTGCAGCTCCTCAAGGGAGGATATGTTCCTTACTAATCTTAGCGTCACAGCTCAGAGCAGAAATCCTCAGACATGCTTTTTCCAGAAGCCAGCTGCAAAGATAAAACTAAGAGAATCCAGGGTCATGCCTCTTGGAAAAACTCACAACAGTGTTCAAGAAGGAGAAAGGGAAAGCCTCTGCTATATTCTGTTTAAATATCACATGAAAGAGAGCAACGAAAATATGAATCTCTTGTTTATCCTGTTCTTCAAAAGATTTTTCTTCAGATCCAGTTCTTGGAGGCCAGAGTCTCCCACTCTACCTAATCACTACCTTCTACACATTGTAGCAGCAGATAAGCATGCAATAAATAAATCCAGGAGTCTTTTCAAGGATCCAAGCCAGTTTAATGTGCACATGGCTCGAGCAATAAGCACTTTCAAAATGGCTGAGCAATGGCTTCTAGTAAAACAACAACTTTTATAGCTTTCTTGTCCATTCTAAGCATAGGCAAACTTTTCATTGGTCCCAGTACCCCTCTCACCCATCTATTGGTCCCGGTACTGATATGGCTACCCAATCGGGACTCTGGTCTGGGCCCAGCACCTGGTTGCCCCCCTTCTAGTCCCAATTACAATGGTCAGTGTCTCCAACTTGTTACTTCTCTCCTCCAAGGTCGCTGAGCTTGTTAAAACATATGGGAAGCAGAGGCACTGTGACCTTGCTCTCTGCAAAGTTAATTAATTCCATAGAAGCATAGCACACCTTATCAGTACCAATTAAACTTGTTTTTCTTTATTTTCTAAGTTTCGTTTCTGCTTAGCTATGTTCAGTTAAACTGAGTTAAGTTTCAATTCTATGGTGTCATCATTCAGGGGGGTTTTCATTCCTCTGGGCCTAACTACAGGCTTCAGTTACAGGTCAAGCTGCTCAGGCCTGTCTGCTTAGTTCAATTAGCATGGATCATAGGCCGTCGCCTACCACATTCCCCCCTTTGATTATTCTCACCCGCATGTTAATAAGGTGTGAGAATCAAATCACATAATACTAGGTAAAGGTATCACTCTGTGGTATAGGGTAGTAAGTTCACATAGCTAATATCTTTGTAGCTGTCTTACGCTCTACAGTGTTATTAATAACTGAAGTTATCATTTGCAAGCAAAATGGCAAGAAACAAGGGAGCAACAGGCAGATAGTCAAAGTCCATAGTTTGGCAAGAGTGGGAAAAAGAACTAAAGGATTAGAAGGTTCGGTTGCATCTTTGTTGTGCTGTCGTAAAGCTTCTGATTTAGACAGACCAGCTGTCCATCCTTCGTAGTAGATTGTGGTCCAGTCCGAACAAAACACAAACTGTCAACAATGGGGTGGGCCAATACCCACTCACTAGTAGTATTATGTAAATCAGTCTGATTGTATAGGATAGAATAGTTCAGTTCTTGCGTCTCCCAGGGCCACTGATCTCCCATCTTAGTTCCTCCACAATAGAAACAGTCAGAAGTGTGGAGACTAGATGCTATTGCTCCAGTAAGTTCAAGAAACAAGTTCTGGTGGTGGTATGAGGAATTGCAACGGTGGCTTGCATAGCCTTGTAGAAAGTCAAGATCTAGAACAACTTTTGGATTGGAGAGTATACCAATGCAAGTATAGGAAGAATGATAAAACAAGGTCTGAGTGACCTTCGGTCCAGTTCATGTTGTACTTATACAGGCTGCCCAGGGAGATAAGGCAAAAGTCATTTCAAAGCACTCCAAGGCTGCTGCCAAAATAAAGCAATAATAATAATTCATAATGGGCATAGTCTCTGGAAAATTGGTGGAACTGTCGACTTCCACAACAGATAACAAATGTAGGGTTGATTGTAGATCCTCAAGCTTCTGCCGTACGTAGACCTACCAGCTTTTTGGCAGGAGTAGGGCTGTAGATTCCAAAGTATCACTGTCCTCTGGGATGTCTCAATTTCTTAAAATATCATAGCATAGTCTCTTAGGCTATTATTGCTTCCTTAGAGCAGTTCACTCTTTAGGAGATCAAAACAGTCTTTTCAGAGTATTTAAACACAGTCTCTTAGAAGATTCAATTTCTTAACACAACACAGTCTCTTTCTGATGATTGCAGGTTTTTTCAGATGCGAGGCTTACCTTCAGATAAACAAACAGTCTTGAAATAGTGCAGTTTCTGAGGGACCAATAAGTCTTAGGTCCGTGGTTGTTGTCGTAGGGTGAGGTGCAATGGAGTCTCAGGATGCTGTACAGTAGTCCAGTGATCAGGTTCAAGAGCAGCTGCTGGCTTCACTTGATTATGATGGGTCCAAGGTTCAAATTCTGCGACTTTTACTGCAGTTGGAGTTGTTGACAGGATGACGACATAGGGTCCCCTCCAATGCAGGGCTAACAGTATCTTTCTCCACTCTTTGATCCACACCGAGACTCCAGGCTTGAAAGGATGCAGGGGTGCAGGCAAATTGATGAGTAATCGATTTTGTACTCAGGTATGAAGACTTCTGCAAAACAGAACTTAAAACCAATAGTTCATGTCTAATAATTTCAGATCCTATCTGTCTCATATCTCCTTTTATTTCCTATACAATAGGCAGGGGTTGCGCATACAGAATTTCAAAAGGGAAAACTCCTAAAGACTTAGCAGGGGCTAAGTATATCCTAAGAAGGGCTATAGGAAGAACCTAGGGCCACTTCAGGTAAACCTCTTGGCAAAGTTTAGACAACTGAGATTTCAGGGTTCTATTCATACATTCTACTTTTCCTAAATTCTGAGATCTATAGGCAGTATGTATCTGTTAATATCAATATCTTGGGGCTATACTTAATGGACTTGCTTCCTAAGGTTATCCATCCTCATTCTTTGTACAGGGGCCCATATGCATGCAAGGTTGTAAGGGTATACTTGAAATCTGGGTACACATTTAGACAGGGCTCTTTTCCTATTGTTAGTGCTCTAGTGAGGACTATCAGTTCAGCTTTCTGTGGTGAAGTTTCTGGGGCCAGGGCTGAGGACTCAACTACCAAATCAGGGGTCATCACTGCATATCTAGCACAACAATGTCCATTGATGATGAAACTGCCTTCAGCCACAAAGAAAGTCTGTTCAGGGTTCTCCAGAGGGACATCAGTCAAATCCAGGTGGCTTGAGAATACAGTGTCCATAATTTCTAAACAGTCATGATCAGGGGATCAAGACTAACTGATAACATAGCAGGATTGAAAGCTTGACTGACCCTTCAGTTGTATCTGGGGTTTTCACACAACATACTCTAATACTTCAACATTCATAGATTTGTTAGCTAGTAGTTTCCTTTGTATTTCATATTGGTTAGAACAGAGTGTGGTACAGTAACTTGAAGATTCTGTCTCAAAGTGAGCTTGTCAGCTTTGCTCACTAGGAGGGCTGTAGCTTGCAACAGCTCTCAAATAAGGGGCCAGCCTTTTGCAACTACATCCAATTGTTTGACAAATAGGCTACTGGTTGTTGCCAAGGTCCAAGAGATTGAGTCAACACTCCTAGAACATTTCCTTGCGACTCATGAACATAGAGACTGTAAGGTTTTCTGGACATCTGGTAGACCCAGAATTGGTGACAACATCAGAGTGTTTTTTTCAAAGATCAAAAGGCTGCATCCTGTTCAGGTCCCCATTCCTCTGGAGACTTTTCCATTCCTTTGATAGCTTGATACAATGGTTTGGTTTTTTTTTTTTTTTTCCTCTAGCAGCGCAAAATTGGGGATCCATATACAACATACTCTGTGGCACCCAAGAAGGCTCTCACTTGCCTCCTGGTGATTGGAGTAGGAATATTGCATACAGCTGCTTTGCGTTCTGGTAAGGGTTCCAGGCGTCAAATTCCGCTGGACAACTGGAATCCTAGGTATTTAACTTGTTTGACATAATTATGCTTTGGCTCTTGAGACTTTGTATCCAGCCTCATTAAAAAGGTGCAAGAGTTCACTGGTGGCTGGTGGACATTCACTTTCTGAGTTGGTGGTTATGAGCAAGTTGTCCACATATTGAAGTAGAATTTTTTCTTTTTTTTTTTTTTCTGGAGTTTCTGGATAACTTGTCAAATCTTTTGCTGAGTGAGGCGAGTTCTTGAATTCTTGAGGTAATCTTGTCCAGATGAGTTGGCCCCGCCTCCTTGTAGTGGGGTCTTGGGCTAAGCGTATACAGAAAAAGGCATCTTTTTAAGTCCAGAATGATGAAATGTATAGCTTCAGCAGAGATCAGTTCCAAGAGAATATAAGGATTTTGGTACCACTGGTTGTATAGTTTCAGCTGCATCATTCATTCTTTCTTAGATCCTGCACTGGGCGGTAATCACCTGTCCCAGGCTTCTTGACTGGCTTGAGGGTGACAATGGCAGGGGCTATGTTCTTCGCTAGGCCAGGTGGATTATCTTCTGCCCATCCTCCAGGTGGGGCTATGAGGTTGGTAAGTGTACAGCTTGTTGCTTTGGATGCAGGTGAATAGAACCACCATTCTTCTTCTTGGGGACAGTTAACACCATCAGGCCAGCAGATTTTGAGTTTCATTTTTTCCCCTTCAACAAAGGATATCTGTGCTTGAAGCTTTGCAAGCAGGTCTCGGCCCAAAAATGGAATAGGGCATTCAGGCATATACAGGAACTGGTACATTATTATTATTATTTTTTTTCTAGTTCACACATGTGGTTCTGCAGAAAAGGCTTTGCGAGAAAAACACAGGGGCTACTGGCTTTAGTATTCTGCTCCTGTATCCCCCATAAAAGTCCATATATTGGTCCCCTATTTTTCAGACTGACTCCTGGGGACCCAGGGAAACTGGAGAGTCCGGTCTGGCCTAGTCTTCATCCATGCTGTAGCCCTCTTCGGCTGCCACTCACGCTATAGCTGCTTCACTCTCGTGCTGAAACACTGTGCTTGGTTTATTGTTTTATGACTTTGCAATCAAGTACTCCCTCGGGAGTCAAGATACGGGCATTCACTTCTCTAATGTCCTTCTTTTTCTATAATGGGCGCACTCACACCCAGTTTTCACATCCGCTGCTCCTTCGATTAGGAAAACTTCCACATCATCCAACTAAAATATCTGTTCTCTTTTTCCCATCTTACAATTTTTACATTCTCTGTCCTTCTTCAACAATCCACATACTTTCTGATAAACTTTCATTTAACCATTATGCCCGCAAATTCATCCAGTTCTCTGCAATTTCCGTTCATTAGTTCAATCAAGTCCTAAAACTTCTCAGTGTATAATGCAGTTTTTTTCAGTTCTAAACAAGTCTGGTCAGCTGACTTTCACTTCTAGTCCGGAGGGGGTGGACATTCCCCTGTTGCAGAGGTGGCTAGCAAACTACTTGGGAATCTGTAGTCCCCCCCCCTCTCCTGGATTCTGTTTCTCCTAGCAATGCTCTATCCCGGAGGTTGATTTTTTTTTTTTTTTTAAGGATCCACTTCTCTGCTGTGGGCACATTAGTTCACGCCCACTGGGGGGGGGGGTTTGACATCATCGGTGGACTGGGCTCCATCCCCCCCTTAAGCACTCTGAACTGAACTACTTACAGAGAGAGAGAGAGAGACGAGACAGGATATCTAGAAATTCTGGGGCAAAATCCTGATTGGGACAGAGACATTTCATAATCTTCAGTAAATCCCTTACTGAAATTCTTGATCATACTTGAAAAGACACTTATTATTTCTGTAAACATAGGGCAGGCAGGAAACACTTAGATTGAGCACATACATCCATTATGCTTCTTATAGAGAGAACTATAGCTATCTGTCAGCATGTCTCTGCAAAAGAAATTATTTTTTTAGTTCAGGAAGCAAATATTTAAAAGACATTCCGGATATTTTTCATAAAATACAGTACACCTTTCCCTTTTTTTTTAAATACAGAAAAGCTAACTGATTTGTTCATTAGTAACCAGCACAGAGGGGAAGCATGCATTCAAATGACTTATACTCATTCATAAAAAGATAAACTTTGTTTTTAAAACTTTTGGTTAAACAGAGCTAGTGAAACCAGAGAAAAAACTAATTATAAATTCATCACGCTTCGATTAAATGAAGAGACTTTTCAAATCGGCAGTCCCTTTTCATTCCTAGGAGAAATCTCCTGCAGTCTCCAGCTGTCTCTCCAGAACCTTTTTTTTTTTTTTTTCTGCAGGCTATGTAGAAGCCACACCCCTCTGCTCGCAGGGAAACAATTGAACTGTGCTCATAAAAAGAGACTTCTCATTCACATGGACAGAGATGCCAGAAAAAAACAATTTAAATCAATGTTAAGTCGTGATCTAATTACTTTGTAGATCAAAGGAAAAACAAAAACAGTTCTTTATCATTTCCTATTTAAACTGTTTCAGTGCTTACTGAAAATTTGAACATACAGCCGACAGAAATTCCTCTCACTTGGTCCGCAACCCATAAGGGATTAATACAAACTTAATCCTTTTCAGGCTAAACCCAAAAACTATCGGGACCCACAATCCTGACTAAACATTCTTATTAAATGATAAATAAATGATATATATTACATAACCACAGCAGAAGGAACAAAAACATATTAAATAAAACAGGTACAATTTGCCTGAAATAAGCACAAACTACCAGCATTGAGGTTTAAGCCTGCACAAGATTAGAAAGACGACACTAGACATTCTTTCCTTCAGACACGCCCCCTGTCAGTTTTTCACACTGCAGTAGAAAAACTAACTGGGTCAGACCAGCTTTTTGATTTCTAAAAATGACTGTAGGTGTTTTGGGTCTTCATTCTGCTCTATTAATACAATTTCTTAATCAGTGAACTGTCACAAATTACTCAACAGAATAATCTCACATATATAACAAAAGGGAAACTCGCAGTTTCAACAGATAGCAAAAATCAAATACACAGGACGGACAATACACCAAACGCTTCATCCGTTTCGCGACCTAGACGCAGTCACCCGACTAGGAACTGCGCTAGTCCAGAGTCCACTCTGCTTGGTCCGTGCTGCCAGACCTCTCATTCACACTTCATTCACACAATCATGCTAGCAACGTATCTTAGAATGCATTCCTTTCTATCTATTCTGACTAGTCTTTTTCCCAATTACAAAAAGGATGAGGGTTTCACCCGGCGAATTCCCATGCGGGGTTACTCGGCCCTTCCTTGAGAGCTCTCTTACCAATTCCCAATATCTCGAGATTACAAATTCCAAGTTCCACTGGCAGTACTGCTCTTTCTATTTCTGTCTAGACATACCAAAAACCCAGTCCTGTCTGCTCTGACCAGGCTGAATCATGATTCTCTAAGTTTTCAAACTGCAGTTCTAACTCATCTGTCTAGACAGGTTTTCAAAACTATACTTACCAGATCTGGTTCCCAAGCTTCTGAGTTGGATCCTGGACTCCCCCGGGTCGGAAGTGTTAGCCAGCTGGACTCAGTGCCTGCCGAGGCCAGGCAGAACTCCCTCCGATACAAGAGGATCGGTGGGCCCAGGGAGATTCCCCTGCGTCGGATTGGCATGGTTCCAACTGGACCAAACCTCAAGGCGAATTACGTGGATTTATTCACTTGAACACTATCCACCACTCGCACTTCCCGGCCAACGCACCAAGAATGTAGCAGCAGATAAGCATGCAATAAATAAATCCAGGAGTCTTTTCAAGGATCCAAGCCAGTTTAATGTGCACATGGCTCAAGCAATAAGCACTTTCAAAATGGCTGAGCAATGGCTTCTAGTAAAACAACAACTTTTATAGCTTTCTTGTCCATTCTAAGCATAGGCAAACTTTTCATTGGTCCCAGTACCCCTCTCACCCATCTATTGGTCCCGGTACTGATATGGCTACCCAATCGGGACTCTGGTCTGGGCCCAGCACCTGGTTGCCCCCCTTCTAGTCCCAATTACAATGGTCAGTGTCTCCAACTTGTTACTTCTCTCCTCCAAGGTCGCTGAGCTTGTTAAAACATATGGGAAGCAGAGGCACTGTGACCTTGCTCTCTGCAAAGTTAATTAATTCCATAGAAGCATAGCACACCTTATCAGTACCAATTAAACTTGTTTTTCTTTATTTTCTAAGTTTCGTTTCTGCTTAGCTATGTTCAGTTAAACTGAGTTAAGTTTCAATTCTATGGTGTCATCATTCAGGGGGGTTTTCATTCCTCTGGGCCTAACTACAGGCTTCAGTTACAGGTCAAGCTGCTCAGGCCTGTCTGCTTAGTTCAATTAGCATGGATCATAGGCCGTCGCCTACCACAACATCATTTAACTTAGTAAACATAATTATTTTCATTAGGACAGTTACAAATTAATTCTTTGAAACTATGGCATTTCAAGGCACATATTAGATAAGACTTGGGGAGGGGAATTCATATGTCCATGTCAGGACATGGAGGATTCTTACATTATTTTACAAGGGACTCTGCCAAAAGTAGATTCTCTTGTAAAAGAGACGCAGGGCTGCGGAGGTCTACCGCTCTACATCCTGTGGGGCAGCAATGTTAAGAGGCTGCATGGGGAAGTGTGGGAAACATGGAAATCTCCTCACATCTGAAAGCGAGCAACCTCTTAAAATTGCTACTCTCGTGGTTAAGGCACATCTGCATAGGCATCAGAAAAGAGGGGCCACAGGGGCCCTGGCCCCACCAAAACTTTGCTGCTGCGATCGGGGCTTCCCCTATTTTTCCCCGTGGAGACTCAATATCCTGCAGGCAGAATTAGGGGAAGGCCAGTGATCATGACCCAGCAAGCAGCAGACAGCCTGTGGAGATCCCATTCCCCATGGGCAGAAAAGCGCTGTAATCACAGCACAGATCTCTCCTGTCTGCCCGCGGGAGATCCAATCCCTGCAGGCAGACAGGAGGGGAAGGCCGGCGATCGCAGATGCATGGAATTTGACTGGCCCAAGGATGGGGTTTGGCCCCCCTACAGAACATGGCATTCCAACTCCTCTGCACATCTGATACAGCAGCACAACTTCCCCTGCCCCCAATCACTATCCCGACCTCAGACTCACCCACTGACCCCAGACCTCTATCTCCTCTCATACCCCCAAAGCACATTATCCAAGCACTCTTCCTGAAAGCAGCTCCAATCCCCCCAACCAACTAAAGCATATTGTTGAAGTAACTCTGATCCTCCTTCCTCTAAGGACCTCCCAGAACAAAATGTTCTCTACCCCCCCCCCCTACAACTGTAACCCTTCCAGTGCCCCCCTCCCCCCAGCAGTTCCCCTCCCCCCCCCCCTCCCTCTAGTCCCCATCCCTGGGCTTGCTGGGGGTTATCAGTGGGCAGGAGCACTGCTCACACACTCGGCATGCAGTTCAATCCAAAATGGCCCCTATGAATTCTAGCAGTCATCTCACAGTACCACAAGGTTACCACTAGGCGTCATCAGTGCCGTTCTGCGCTGCTCTTATTCGCATTGACCACGATGATCCCCATTAAGCCTGGGGATGGTGGATATGTTGGAGGGGGCCACTAGAGGAGTTATGGTTGTTGGGGAAGGTCAGGTAGAGGACATTTTGTTCTGGGGATGTCCTTGGGAGGGAGGAAGGGTGATCGGAGTTGCTTGGGGAGGGGTCTTGGTGGTTGGGGGGGATCAGAGCTGCTTTGGGGGGGGGAGCCTGAACAATGTGCTTTGAGAGGTTGGTTGGCAGATCATAAATATTTAGGGAGTAAAGGAGGAGATACAGGTCTCAGGTCAGCACAATGGATGGCAGTAGTTGCTCCCAAGGTGGTATTAATGTGACAAGCCACACTAAATTCAGGGGGATAGCTTCTCTTGCCCCCCTGCAACTAGTGTGATGCCCCACATTATTAGTATGAAGCTTAGTAAGCATTCCCCACTGTGTGTTATCCTTTTGTTAGCCATTTTCTTTACTGAAATGTTCAAGATGTTTTAGGGCTCCTTTTACTAGCACTTTGCACATGCTATTTGACACAGAGCCCATAGGGCCATGCAGCCAATAACACCTGCTAAACATTTAGTAAAAGGGGCCCTTAGTGTCCTCTTGCACACTGTTGTTTAATAATTTCTCTTAGGGCTGCCAACTGGCTCCAGATTTGCTCGACAAGTTTGATCCAGTCCTAGGTTTACCCTACTGCATGCATGAACTTGTAGTCTTGCTTCTCTTATGGACTGTAATAAAGAAATCAGAACTACAAGTCCCTGGATACAATGGGTAAACCCAGGACTGGATACAACCTATAGGGCAACTCTGGAGCCAGTTGTCAATAAATCCACATCAATCCCACAGACTCACCAAGGGCTGTGTTCCTGTGGGCTTTAGAAAGCAGCCTATTGTCAGAATAGAGCAGTTGCCAGTATTGAATAATTGCACATGTAATAGACTTAGAAAAAGTTATACACTGGAACTTTTGGGGTTAATTAAATCTATAGATGACTCTAAGCATAGCTTGTTTGTGCTGAATGTTGAACTAGAAATGGGTAAAGTAGTTACAAGTGACATTAGGCACATAGATTGGGGCCCGTTATTTAAAAGGCCGTGAGAAATAGAAGGAACCACAGGCTACACCAGGCCGATTCAAGTCAGACTTGTTACTGTTGACCTCATGTGCCAGCACTGGGTGCTCAGTATGAACACTGGCCAGATTCGAGAAAGAGAAAATATGGCTACAAAACTCACCTGGTCTGCCCATCTTCACCTTCTCAGGCATATGAAACACCTGCTTTCCTGCTGGATCTATGAGAGTGCATCGACAGATCCAGCAGTAAAGAGGTCACGTTCTTATCCCTAAAGTGAGGGATTACTACTCCCTATGACCAGCTCTAATACATTACACTGGATGGTACATTATCAGAAAAGAAACATCAAAATGCCCTGTAGAGGTAATTTTTAAAAGGTCACATCAGACAGTTCAAGGGGAGCCAAACTCTGTCCCCTAGGCCTGCTGAACCGCATGAGGCTGCGATCACTGGTTTTCCTTTCCTGTCTGCCTGCAGACAAGAGGGGAAGGCTGGCGACCTCAGTGCTCCTGCCCGCAGGGGATGGGATCCCCTCATGCAGTCTCCTGCCTGCTGGGTCAGGGCCTTTCTCTTCTTCTGCCCACTGGAGATCAGGCCACCACGGGCAGAAGTAGATGAAAGCTGCAATCTCAGAAGCAACATTTTGGTGGGGCCAGGGTCTGTGGGGCCCACCCTTTTTTGACATCTATGCAAGTGCTAATGCTAACCAGACAGATAGAAGCACTCTTGAGCCTTGTCACTAGCAGGGTTGCCAAGTTACCAAGTTCCAGGAGTGAGATTTAAAGCCATTCCTGGATTTCTGAGAAGCTCATCCTGATGCATTATGGGATCTGCATCATTGATTGCCCTGGATAAAATCAGGGACTACAAATACCATACTGCATTGCAATACAAATTTAAAACAAGAACCGGCCAAAATGTTTCTCTTGGAACTGGGTAACTTGGCAGCTCTGCACCAAACCGACAGGTCCTTTGTTCATCTCCTTTCCTTTCTGTATTCTTATCTTCGCAGAGCACCAGTCTACAGTGAGGTAGTAATAGAAGAAATTTATTAAAGTGAACACTAAAAGCAAACACAAAGACCTAATGTAGCCGCGTTTCGGGGCTTCATCGGGGGGGGGGGGGGGACCTGGAACATCATCTTAATCTATGCTAATGCTTATTCTGGGATTTACTTTTTTTCCTGCAGCAGACAACAACTGAGGATGATTTGGTGTGGTTAGTTTTACTAAACAGACTACTGACTTTTTTTCTTAGCAGTTGGCTTGATATAGTACCATGGTTGCAGCTCAATTCATAATGACTCAACCCTGCTGATCGAAGGCCTGATCTGATTCCTTCAAAAACAATGATCCCTTTCAGGTTTCTAGATTTGCGGTTATATTTAAATATTTCAAAATTTATCATAGTCTAAAAAAAACAATGTTTCCCAGCGTAGTGCTACACGTAGTGTTAAATCCACACTTAGAAGTCATGGTTTTCAAGATCTCTAGAATGAAAATATATTTGTGTACACTTGTCAGCAAATATTTCTCATGCATAGATATCTAGTACCATATATCCCACAGGGTGGCAGTATCCAACTTCCAAGCATGTCTCCTTTTCAGTTGAGTCTGGGTTTTCTTTAGATTCCTTTCCCTTTCCTCCTTCTAAAACAATTCCAGATTAGATTTATCGTTAAAACAATAAAAGCAAAATACCAATAGAGCTTTCAAATTCGTATAAAAAAATGAACTCTACGTCCCTGGGTGGGCTCGAACCACCAACCTTTCGGTTAACAGCCGAACGCGCTAACCGATTGCGCCACAGAGACCGAGATGTTTGCACTCTTCTCCCGATACCCTTTCAGGCTCTACAGCTGCCTGAACGATGCATCTGCAACCCGTACTTTTCAGTTAGTGCTACCTCCTGGTGACTCAGCAGCTCCTGGGTTTTCTCGGAAGTGTGACTGATGACATTTCTATTCATTCCCTACTAGACTTAAGATGTCCCATTGCTCTGCAGTAACCACGCACAACAGAGCCTAAAGGGGAACTATTAGCTCCGCTTCCTCATGGCTGGGGGCGTGCTGGAAGGGGTTAGTATTTATGCCTTTAAACTCCAGGCTGGACTGAACCGGGTCAAGCCTCGGTGTATAAGGCTAGACGGACATAAGTGGGAGACGGAGGTACATAAAGTACAGGAGAAACAATGCTCTGACCTTGCCTAAGCAGTTCAGGAATCCTTCCCCGGAAGTGGGGGATGTTAGTGTGGCTGACACTGGACAGACCAAGTTGAGAAATGGAAAGACGGTACACGTCAGCACATAACTCGGGGAAGGAAAAACATGGGCGGGGAACAGCTAAACTAGATAAAGAGCATGACCTGCAGCCCTGAAAAATAGCTGCCGAAATAGCTCAGTTGGGAGAGCGTTAGACTGAAGATCTAAAGGTCCCTGGTTCGATCCCGGGTTTCGGCAAGAGCTTGGTTCATTTTCTTTTCTTTCAGTAATTTTTTGTTAACTTTATGATTTGATTAACCTTTAAGTTTTAAATGTATTCCAAGATGTAATGTGCACTCTTTTAAATTATTTTGTGAATTGCTGTTAAACACCTGAAGAAGAATTAGGTTTTCATTCAATAGTTTAGCAATATGGGGAATAGAAAGCAAGTGGAAAGATGTTATTGTTGATCTTTTTGAGTTATTTAATTTTGTTCATTACTTGTAGCATTCTGGTGCTTCTTCATTTACTAGGTAATGTGGTGAAAAAATGAATCCTTGAAAAGTGAAAATGTCTCATGTGTTCACTCTGGTTGGCTTACTTGTTTACTTTTCTTTTTGTTATTTTATATTTCTGCCAGCCTGGGACATTTACTGTATTTTTCAAATAAAAAGTGCAGCCTTATATACATGGATCAGGTCGCAGGCCCTTGGTCCTTTCTGAAGCAAGAAGAGTGTGGCTGACTTCAGCAATGACAGAAGCATGTAAATAGCAGCCTCTGCGGCAGGGGTATCCGTTCGGAGAGTGCTCTGAGGACAGTAGACCCCCTTCTAAGCTGCGAGGGATCTCTCTCTGGGAAAATCCCTTTAAAGAACTGGAAATGCCAAAGTGATGACAACTTATGTAATTAGACAGGCCACACCCCCCTAAAACAGGCCATGAAATGGGAAAGATGAATTCTCCAATCTGAGAAGGCAGTGCAAAAAACTCCAATGAGATTTAGTGCAAGAATGAACTTCAGTACAATCTATATACACATTTTCCTTGGTTTTCTGGCGTTCTAGCTATGATAATCAGTTTCCCAAAGAGCAGACATTCTAGGGACACCAGATACGGATGAATTTTATTTAAGCTCTTTTGGGGAAGGAGGTCCTTTATTTCTTGTTCATTTTGTGGCATGTTTATTAAAATGTTACCAGGTGAAAGCCCCAGAGTTTGATTGAGCTCAAACCCTTTTTCAGGAGACCAAGAGGAAATGGTAGGTTAAGTGACTTGTGCAGTGGAATAGGAGCATAGTTGCCCTGGTTCTAGGCCACCAGTCTACTCATACTAACTGCTGGCAGTGTACCCGGCGTGTTCCCTGCAGCTGGCAAGGGGAGATGCACCACACTAACCATCTGGCCCATCTAATGCAGGTGCACTTACTGCCACCATTGAGGAGGCAATAAGTGCACCCACACTAACTGCAGCAGTTGTGGGTAGCACATCCCAACGAGAGCACCACTGACTGCGATATGTCATCAGTGCCCACACTCCGCCCCTAACCCATCCAGTCACCACCCTTCCTGTGCTAACATTTAGTTTACTTCGCTGCCCTGTACTGTCAGCGTGGCGTGTCTAACCCATAGTAAACACTGCACAAACCATTAGCACAGTTTAACAAATACGCCTCTATGTGATGATGTAAATGTGATTGTACAGACTTGTCAGCATTGTCAGACAAACTAGAAAAATATAACCAAGGCAGAACAAATTTAAGCCCTTCTTACCTGTCACTTTTTCCAAATACAGCAAAGTCCTCCACATGCCAGAGTACAAAATCAATTTCTTTCACATTTTGCAGTGGAAATAGAGTGCACTTTAAAATACTGACATCAACATTTAAGTCTGTTCAATTCAACTGGGATTAATTAAAATTAAACTTAATTTATTCATCATAGGCCATTGTTCTGAGTGTATTTAGTTAACTCCTAAATTATAGCAGTTGCATAGCAACCAGCTCAGGTGATTTAGTTTAGTCAGCATGTTATATCTCTCTCCTCTGGTTATTTTATTATTAACTCCCTGTTTTTTTCTTTGTACAGCCTTAAGAAGAGTATTTAGCTATGGAATGCCAACCGATCCCTCCAGCATTCGCCCCCATCCTTCCCTTTCCTTCTTTACCTCATTCTCTTTTCATCATTTTTCTACACATTTCGGTCACCCCCATTCTCTCTTTCCCCCTCTCCCTTTATTGTCTCTCCTGGCTGTGTACTGTGGACAGTCTAATCCCGCTCTCTCATTATTCCACATTCTCCTTCCACCTTGCTTGCTCTCTCTTTTCTTTTACCCCATTTTTCCCAGGTGTTATATTGTTTGTAAATCAACTTGCTTCCTAGTAATAATAATTGAAAAATAAATGAATGTAAGAGTCAGAGAATTTGGAATGAGGTGAAAGCAAGGAGATAAGAGAGGAGAAAGTTAAGTTATGGAACTATAGAAGGAGATGCATTAGGAAGCTCAATGTTAGGTCATTGAGTTTCCGGCCCTTTTCACTGCAGCAAAGACTTTGTAACTTTTAAGTGTATGCAAACGTCAATACTGTACTGTGCAAATCATCCAAAAATGTTTTTATTTAGCTTATCAGAAAATAACTGCAAGGAAGGGAAATACAATATTCAAAAAAAACACCAACCTTCCTTAACTCCAACCTTCCCTAATACATAATACTAAAATAGATCACCAATTCACAAAGGCAAACAGGCCTCAGAGAAATCTTACCCTTCACTTGGCGAACCGAGCCACCATAGGGTTAGATGGAAAATTCCACATCACGGGCCATAAAGCCTTTTACTTTTCATTTTAACAATTTAATTACACCAATTATTATCAATAATCAAATCAGACCTAATTAAAAAGACTACTAATATCACCTAAAAGTACTTTTTCGGGATTTCAAAATAATCTCATTATCTTAATCATACAGCTGAAAAAGTGTGTACGGAATACCCAGTGCGGGTGCTAGCAGGCCTCACAGGAGGCTCCGTAACCTGCAAAAAGTACAAAAAATCTTTCAAAGTGAGTTATGACAACATTGAAAATGTAAACAGCATACTCAACTTAGGGTTCTGTTGAAATCTCCCACACACGCTTGTCATCGAGACCGCACACACTTTCAGTTCTTTAATGTCAACCTCAATCTGGAGAAGCAGAGTCAATGCCAAGAAAGTTCTTTAAAGTCCAACAAAAGCTTTTGTTTCGCCTAACAGGCTTCTTCAGGGACAATAGACTCAAGCATGATAACTACAACTTCACAGCTCAAAGATAAACTCTTACGGGCAGAATGCCTCCAACCTAAAACGGCTATTCCTAACGACACAAATTTAAAGACCAGCCTTTATACTCCAATGCGCTATCAAAAAATGATGTCATTTCCTGCTAAACCTAGCCTATCCTGAACAAGAGGAATGTACGCCCCGAACTCCAAAAGGACCAATCAAAAAAATAGTGTCCAGTCTATCTTATCATTGAGTCCATGTGGAGCAAGTGTATACAGATTAAAAATCCACCGTTGTTCTTGCTGTAGCAGCAGCTTCCCTCGATCTCCTCCCCGAATGTTAACGGGGATACAGTCTACCACCGTACACTTAAAGTCTGCAAATGTATGAGCACATAAAAGACAGTGCTGAATAAAAGGTGTTTCTAACTTCGCTTTCAAAACACTATATTTATGCTCAGTCAACCGTGTACGGAGGGGTCGAGTTGTTTTACCGATATACAGTTTAAAACATGTACACCACAGAGCATAAACTACAAAAGATGAATTGCAATTAGTGTTCATTTGCAATGAATAAGGCTTAGAAGAAAAAAATTGAAGGTAAAATGGGATCCATCATTGCACAAAAAATACAGCGATTACAGCACGTATGCATATTAGAGAGTGAGTGACGAAGTCGGGGAACTGCAGGGCAGAGGTAATCTCTCAAGTTCTTATCGCGCCTGTAGGCCACGCGTATCTGATGAGTGGAAAGTGAAGAATGAGTAGAAAACATGCGCCAACGCCGATGAATACAAGAAGTCAACCAGCTTGATAAACTTGAAAAAGGTAAAACACAAGTGATACAAGTAGATTCATTTGTAGCTGATTGTTGCACTAGAATAGATTGATTTGTAGCTGATTGTTGCATGGGAATAAATACCTCTGGTACATTCTTTGGCAATGGAGACAGAAGCCATTCGCGATGGTTGAATCTTGCCCTCTTATAAGCTTTCCTTAGAAGAGAATTCGGATATCCTCTTTGCTTAAACTTTCGCATCATTATAGTAGCTTGAGATTCAAACTCCCTGTGGGAGGAGCAGATACGCCGACAACGTAATAGTTGGGAATAAGGTAAACTATTTTTCAAATGCTCTGGATGATAACTAGAGTAATGAAGCACAGTATTTCTATCAGTGGGTTTGGCATAAAGTGTAGTCTGAAAACAGCCATCGCCTTTCATAATTCTCACGTCTAAAAAATGAATAATAGACGATTGAATATTGATTTCAAACTTGATAGATATATTGCAACCATTTAAATAATTGAAAAATTTGAGTAAGAGATCTTTAGAACCGCTCCATAGTAAAAAAAATGTCATCGATATACCTATACCACCCCAATATACAGGGCATAAAAGCAGACGGATAAATCCATTGAACTTCAAATGCGCTCATAAAAAGATTAGCAAGTGAAGGTGCAAATGTAGCCCCCATTGCGGTACCGGAGATCTGCTGGAAAAATTCCTGTTGTTATTTAGCTTATACCTTTCCAGTGAATTAAATTCAGGTTCAGGAGGTATTTCCAAGTTCATGGAGGATTTACAATCTAAGTTTGTACCTGAGCAATGGAGGGTTAAGTGTCTTACCCAAGACCACAAGAAGCATTAGTGGGATTTGAACCCTGGCTTCCCTGGATCCAGCCCTAATGCATCTTTAGTCAGTACAAATCACTAGTTGATGACAAAAGGAGAGCGGTAACAATAGCCAAAACACAAATCATGGCTGGTACAAGGCCTAAATTGCAGGAAGCAGCCCACACGAAATATGATTAATGGGTGAAAGTGAGATTCTCACAGATCTGAGGTCTTCAGTGTGTTCCCTCACCCACATCATTTCTATAATCAGAATTAAAGAAGGCCATACTCTGAGTTCACAAAATTGTTAGAAAGCATTTTGGCGCCTTTTTTCTGGGTGGGTGGAAAGAATCAAGATCTTCTTGGTTGGCTCCACATAATCTGTGTCCATTTAAATCTCTCATTAACAAGGAGTTCCCGAGTTGACACCTAAACCACGTCATCTTCAATATATACATATGCTTTACTTGTACATAAAGGCAGTAATTTTATCAACCCTCAAAATGCCATGCAGGTCTCAATAGAGGACCACCCTCAAGTTATGACTCTGACCTCATTCTGGATCTTAGTCAAAAAGCAGGCCAAGAAGGGTCGACATGTCTTCAGTAGCAGACTGCCTAACCTACTGAAGAGGGTTTTAAACTAGATTCATTGGGGATGGATGAAGAAAGCCCTCAGGTAAGTGAAATATTAAATACCTTTATAGAAATAGGTAAAGGGAGCAACATCTGGAAAGCAGTATCTATAAATGCCTGTAGTATGGGAAATAAGATCCCAGATGGTAAGACTTTAATTGAAGAGGCTGACTTGGATTTAGTGGCAGTAACAGAGACATGGTTCATGGACAACCATGACTGGGATATAACTATACCAGGCCATACATTATTCAGACAGGACAGGGTAAGAAGAAGAGGAGGAGAAGTGGCTCTATAAGTAAAAAATAATATTAAAGCTATGGAAATACAGGGCTTAAAAGGGAGAGAGGAGACAGTGTGGGTTAAACTAGAAAGAGGGAAAGAGAAATCCATTTGCTTTGGCGTGATATACAGACCTCCATCACAAGGAGAAGACTTGGACGAAGATTTAATAGAAGACATATGCAGCATTGCCAGGAAAGGGGAAGTGCTACTGACAGAGGATTTCAATATGCCAGATGTTGATTGGCGCATCCCTGCTGTGGGGTGATCTAGAAGCAAGGAGATCCTGGATTCTTTACAGGAAGAACTCTTCAGGCAACTGTTAACAGAACCCACATGTGAAGGGACCATTCTGGACTTGGTGTTTACTTCTTTCCTTATCTTATGCCTTGCACTGAACTGACTTATGCTCTGTATTACTCTGATTAGATTGTAAGCTCCGATGAGCATGATTCTGACGGGTAGGGACTTGTATGTGGGCTGCCTCATGTAGGTCAGCTGTACAGTGCTGCATGTGTGGTGCTTTATAAGTGCTAAATAGATAGATAGGGAAAGTGTTTCTGATATTATAGTGGGAGATCATCTCGCATCCAGTGATCACCAGATGGTGTGGTCTAGTATTAGGACTAGGGCTGATAAAATCCATTCAAAAGTGAGGGTCTTAGACTTTAGGAAAACTAACTTTGCCAAGATGGGCCAATACCTCAAGGAGTCATTAGCGGGATGGGAACAGCTGAGGGATGTAGAAAAACAGTGGGCAAAACTGAAAGGGGATATTTTAAGGGTAACCAACCTTTTTGTTAGTATGGTAAATAAAGGTAAAAGGAAAAGGAGGCAGCTGAAAAGGTGAAGAAAAAGAGGGTGGCCTGCATAAAATACAAGATATCACAGAGAGAGGAAGCCAGGCATCTATATTTGGAAAAATGGAGAGAGGCTGACAAATTAGTCAAGAAAGCAAAGCTACAAAAAGAAGAGGAAATAGTCAATACAATAAAATGGGGTAATAAGACATTTTTCAGATATGTTAGTGAGAGGAGGAAGGGCAAAAGTGGTATTGTAGGACTCAAGGATGAAGGGAAGGAATATGTAGAAGCTGATGAGGATAAAGCGGAATTGCTTAACAAATATTTCTGTTCTATGTTCACAAATGAAGGGCCAGGAACAGGACTTCAGAAAACACCCACAAACAGGAACAAAAGCAAGGAGCATTTCAAACGATTTTTAGAGGACTGTGTTCATGAGGAACTAGCTAAACTAAGTGGACAAAGCGATGGGATCAGATAGGATACATCCGAGAACACTGAAGGAACTTGGGGACATTCTAGCAGTTTCACTGACTGACCTTTTCAATGCCTCTTCAGAGTTGGGGGTGGTGCCAGAGGATGTGGTTAAAAACTACAGGTCAGTTAGTTTAACCTCAGTGGTGAGTAAACTATTGGAAACGCTGCTGAAAGAGAAAAGAGTGAGATTTCTGGAGTCCAATGGATTACCATATCCAAGGCAGCATGGATTCACAAGGGGCAGGTCTTGTCAGACAAATCTGGTTGATTATTTTGACTGGTTGACCAGGGAGTTGGACCAAGGGTGAGCCCTAGATGTGGTGTATTTAGATTTCAGTAAAGCATTTGACACTGTTCCACATAGGCGACTTACAAACAAACTGAGCACCCTAGGGATGGACCCTAAAGTTACTGCTTGCATTAGAAATTGGTTGAGTTGGAGTCAACAAAGGGTACAGGTAAATGGCGTTCACTCTGAGGAGAAGGAGGTAACCAGTGGAGGGCCACATGGATGTTATGGGGTGTGGTATATCAAATGCCTGAATAAACATAAACATATGTCCTTGGTCTGATTCTTTTTAACATCTTTATTAGTGATATTGCAGAAGGGCTGTCTGGTAGGGTTTGCCTCTTTGCAGATGATACCAAAATCTGCAACAGAGAGGAAGGTGTAGATAACATGAGGAGGGATCTATCTAAGCTTGAAGAATGGTCTAGAATTTGGCAGCTGAGATTTAATTCTAAAAAATATAGGGTCATGCATTTGGGCTGCAAAAATCCAAGGGAGCAGTACACTATAAGGGGTGACATACTTCTGTCCACAAAAAAAGAATGGGACCTAGGCATGATTGCATCTGACAATCTTAAAGTAGTTAAACAGGTAGAAAAGGTGATGGCGAAAGCTAGAAGAATGTTTGGGTGCATAGGAGAGGAATGGCCAGCAGAAGAAAGGAGGTGATAGTGCCTCTGTATAAGTCTTTGGTGCAACCTCATTTGGAGTGTTGTGTGCAGTTCTGGAGATCACATCTTCAAAAGGATATAAACATGTTGGAGGTGGTGCAGAGGGTGGCAACTAAAATGGTTAGTGGTCTTCATTATAAAGCATATGAGGACAGACGCAAGGATCTTAATATGTATACTTTAGAGGAAAGATGAGATAGAGGTGATATGATTGAAACATTTAAATATCTCTGTGGCATAAATGCACAGGAGGAGAGCCTCTTTCAATTGAAAGCAAGTGCTGCTATGAGGGGACATAGGATGAGGGTGAAAGGGAATAGACTCAGGAGTAATATGCGGAAATATTTCTTTATGGAAAGAGTTGTAGATACATGGAATAGTCTCCCAGTGGAGTTGGTAGAGATGTGGACAATATCTGAATACAAAAAAGCATGGGACAAACACAGAGGCTCTCTAAAGGAAAAAAGGAGACTCTTGTAGTCAGGGGCGGCCCAAGGGGGGTACAGGGCCATGTGTGGAGGCTCATTGCAGGGCCTCATTTGCATAATAAGTCTCATTTGCATAACTTTTAGCATAATGTTAACATACCTCTTAATGAGTGTCTGGATAAAGAAAGACTACCAGATTTCTACATTAATATACTCCAGTGCCAACCGCCAGGCACATTAGAAAGTACTATAACACTGACCATTTAGAACCCATAGCAAGACCACCGTATCATAACAGCACTACCAGGACTCACAAAGCACCAAATGCTACCTATCAAAAGGCAACACTGCAAATATTAAATCAATACATCTCAGAGAATACCAATGCATCTCCTACTGGGGAAAGAGAACAAGTGGCACTGTCAAATAGAAACTACATGAACAGAATACCTTAGCTGGGTTACACATGCAGAATATAGACCGTCAAACAAAGAACAAGGAATCACAATTTAGAAATAGGAAGACAATAATTAAACTGGGAACCCTTAAAGCCAAACTTGGAACGTACAACAACACTATAAATTAATTTCCTTTTTTACCAAACAAAAATGCAAAGACGTTAGTGATACACATTTCCCAGAGCTGACATATTCCAGTTAATAAATTCAAAATAAAAAAGTATTTTTCTACCTTTTGTTGTTTGGGCATTTTATTTTTCAATTGCAATTGCTCCAGTCACTTTCTTCTGGTCTCTTCAGTCTTCTGCTAATTCTCCATTGTCTGCTGTCCATTTGTCCTTTCTTCTCTCTTCTAGATTTTTTCCATTCTATCTTCTACATCTGCTTTAACATACTGATCTTTCCCCTTTTGCTCTTTCCCCAATTTCTTTTTTATTCCTTTATCATCCACTCAGATTTCACCCTTCCATCTTCATTCCCCACTTACTCTGCCAAAACCCAGCAACTTGTAGATTTTTCTTCCCTCCCACACAAAATATCTTTTCCCCTCCATCCTCATTCCCCCAGCCCCATCCCCTTCTAGTCCTCCCCCAAAATCAGCTCCCTTCTAGTTCCAGCCCCACTCAGCATCCGCTCCCTTCTAATTGAATTCTCCCCCCCCCATCAGCCCATTTCCAGTCCTAGCCCCCCCCAATCAGCTCATTTCCAGTCCTCTTCCACCCCCATCAGCCCATTTCCAGCCCTAGCCCTCCAATCAGCTCATTTCCAGTTCTATTCCACCCCACATCAGCCCATTTCCAGTCCAAGCTCCCCCCATCAGCTCATTTGCAATCCTAGGCCCCCCCCCCATCTGCCATTTCCAATGCTAGCCCCCCCCCCATAAACCAATTCAAATCCTATTTCAGTGAGATGATGGAGGCTTGGACTGGAAATTGGGCCGAGTATGTGGGAGCTTCAGCCCATTTCCAGTCCAAGCTCCCCCACACTCAGTTCATTTCCAGTCCGAGCCCCCCCCCATCAGCTCATTCCCAGTCTGAGCCCTCCCCATCAGTTCATTTCCAGTCTTAGCCCCCCCCCCTCAAATCAATTCATTTCCAGTCTAAGCTGCCCCTATTAGCCATTTCTAAAAGTAGACCCCCCCCCCCATCGGACATTTCCAATCCTATTCAAGAACCACATCAGTCCATTTCCAATCCTACCCCCCGCTCCCAAAAGCCCATTTGCTGTCCTAGTCCTCCCCATCAGCTTATTTGCAGTCCTAGCCACCCCCCAATCAGCCTATTTCCATTCCCTAGCCCCCCTCACTCAACCCATTTCCATTCTTAGCCCCCCCAATTAGCCAATTTCCATTCCTAGCTTGCCCTCTCCTCAGCCCGTTTCCAATCCTAGCCTCCCCCCCCCCCACACTTAGCCCATTTCCAATTATAGCCCCCCCCCCCAGCCAATTTCAAGCCCAAGCCCTAAAGAGCCCCGCGGCAGGCTTTAGCGGCTCCCGGTAGGCTCACCTCAGCTTGTTACAGCCGCTGAAGTGAAGAGCGTTGTCTCCTTCACTTCGGCAGCTGTATTGTAATGAAGATCACAGATGCACTGAGAGTCGGGACACAGGAAGTGTCCTTTGACCTCCGGCACACCTGTGATCTTCATTACAATACAGCTGCCGAAGTGAAGGGGACAACGCTCTTCACTTCGGCAGCTGTAACAAGCTGAGTTGAGCAGCGTGCATAATGTTGTTGGCACGGGGCCCCCTGAAGCACGGGGCCCTGTGCCAACAACATTCTTGCTCAATGTATGGGCCGGCCATGCTTGTAGTGGTCGATATGGAAGGGCAGACTAGATAGGCCATATGGTCTTTTTCTGCCGTCATGTTTCTATGTTTCTAATATGATTATGTTACTTTTTTCTTGAATGAATATATCTGAGTTACCATTTAAGAAGCAAATAGATAATAATCATAAAAATATTAATCACATTTAACTCTAGTTATTTGACATCTGTATCTGCTTTACAAACCAGCCACAGAGCTTATTTTGGCTACATTTTATGGAAAGGTTTTTACGTCTATGTGAGTTCCATTCTGTCATACCAAATATGGGTGGAATTTCCTTTGCCCTGTGGAAACTGGGCTGTTCTTATCTGCACAGAAAATTATCAGGAGCCTTATTGACATCAGCTAAATAGTGCAACCCAGATTATATTGTGTCCTTTGTTGAAAATTAAATATTTAATTAGAGCACCATAGAAAAATGAATTCCACTTTCACCAACAGGCTCTTTTGAATCTTTTGGTACATCCCCACTCACCCTTCCATCCCCTTTCCTTCTCCCTTCCTCTGAGATCCCCTCTTCCTCACCCTGTTCCTCCTCATCCTCTAGATCCCTTACCCTTCCCTCCCCCTCCCTCCCCTCCCCCCAGCATTAATCACTAAGATCCCTTTCCATTAAAACAGGATCAAATAAGTAAATCGGGAACATTGTAAATGCCAGAAAATGGCAATTTTATATAATTTTTTAACATTAGATAATTTAATATGCAATATGAACATTTTGGAATTTTTCATACCAAATAAGGAAAGAAAGTCTGTCAGGGTACTCATAAAAATATGCTATTTCTGCCAGTTGTTTATTTACCCGACTTACCTCATGAAGTTATTTGTATTTAATTTATTCATTATGCTTTAATAACTGCCTTTTTGAAAAAGTTTCACTCAAGATGGTGTACAACAAGTTAAACTGGAATTTAGCAAGAACTGATCACAGTATCATAAAGGGTTTCAATGCCATATTGGAAATGGGCAGAGGTACAAAGTGTCCCATTGGTAGGCAGTGTGACTATTAGGGTATGCAACAGGGTTCTCAGTATAGAGCAATTAGTGACCATGGCAAGGGCAGGCTATTTTGACCCTTGCCTTGGAATTGGCTGGTCCCAACAGAATCAATGTTGTAAACCAGGACTGGGTCAAAGATGCAATGGTGGTGAAAGCAGCCCTTCTTCCCTGTGCCCAACCCTTTCCCCATTGCAATCCTTTCTTGCCACCTATGTGCTTAGACAAGAATAGCCAAAACAATACTTTGATTTCCATTTAAATGCCCATTTTTACAGGAACCAAAGCACCAACCTACATCCCAAAAATTTCCATAAAACTAATTATGTGAAAATAATAAACTTTGTTTCCATTACATGTTCAATTTTTTGTTGGATCATTCACCATGAACAGGAACTTTCCTGCTCTCGAAGTGAGCCCTCCTTTTTAATCAACTTATAACTGACCCGAAGGCCATAAAAAACAGAAACGACAGCACTATTCAGCTGTCTAATCCGTTCAAGCATTAACTGAATTGTCCCAACCGATACCAAACATATACTCCACTTAGCTTGAGTTGGAAATGTCCTTTTTTTAAAGTAGATTTTCAACCGTATTCTTTGAAGTCCATTCACAGAAAAACGGCCCCTTCAACTAAATTCCATCCACTTCTTCCTACGACAAAGAGGAGAAATCCTTCTGTTTCCAGGAAACGGTCGGGAGTAATCCAAACATAAGGTTCACGCTACACCAATCAGTGTTTCAAGCCGTGTAGCTTCCCAGCTCTTCATCAGGCGAATGAACCTTACCCCAGTCTGGTTCCAATTAAATCACAGCTGAGAGAAGAACGTCAGAGAGTGTCAGTTTCATCACACACCTGTTAGGTAACCGCCACTCAATGTTTGGATTACTCCCGACCGTTTCCTGAAAACAGAAGGATTTCTCCTCTTTGTCGTAGGAAGAAGTGGATGGAATTTAGTTGAAGGGGCCGTTTTTCTGTGAATGGACTTCAAAGAATACGGTTGAAAATCTACTTTAAAAAAAAAGGACATTTCCAACTCAAGCTAAGTGGAGTATATGTTTGGTATCGGTTGGGACAATTCAGTTAATGCTTGAACGGATTAGACAGCTGAATAGTGCTGTCATTTGTTTTTTACGGCCTTCGGGTCAGTTATAAGTTGATTAAAAAGGAGGGCTCACTTCGAGAGCAGGAAAGTTCCTGTTCATGGTGAGTGATCCAACAAAAAATTGAACATGTAATGGAAAGAAAGTTTATTATTTTCACATAATTAGTTTTATGAAAATTTTTGGGATGTAGGTTGGTGCTTTGGTTCCTGTAAAAATGGGCATTTTGGATATATTAGGATTGATTTTGGGGGGGTGTATTTTCTAGTACTCGTAGACGAGAATAGCGGCAGAGCAACACATTGGGCTATGTCCTCCTCATCTCCTACTGCCCAGGGTCCAAATGTTGCACTTTATACATGTTGAGGGAGGGTCAGTGATGATGTCAGGAATGAGATTGTGGTAGCAGTGGTAGAGGGAGGCTGAGTAAATACATTTACAGGACGTAGGTATAAAGAATATCTAGGGAGCACAGAGTGAGAGAAAAGATCATGGAGAGGTAGTGAGAAGAGTCAGAGAGCATCACAGGTAGGACCCTCTACATCAGGGCTCTGGATTTGGAACTCAAGGCAATCTTCCCATTTCCATATATGATTCAGGACACTGGTGTACTATGTACATGTTTTATTTACAAAACTGGGTGGATGCTTCACCATGTGCTTCTAATCAGTAACTTTCACAGGTAACATGGAGTGGAGGAGTAGCCTAATGGCCAGAGCACTGGCTTAGGAAGCAAGAGACCAGGGTTTTATTCCCACTTGCATGCCTTGTGCCCTTCAGCAAGTCACTTAGCCCTCCATTGCCTCAGAAAATTCCAAGTTATCAATGTCCCTGTTTAATGCACAACCTAGTCCAAAAGAAGTAATAAAGTTCTTTGATTTCTCACTCTTCATAATATAGATTACAGCCTATGAGCTTCAATATTTAATCTAACACCCTTGTAATTGTCTCAGTTGTTGACTGCAGCTCTTGTCTTGTCTGCCTCAACACAGTACTGATCTTACCCTCTCAACAATGATGAGGATATTTCACCCTGACCCCTTGTGTCATTCTCAGTCAACATACAGCCCTCCATCACAACTTCAATCCAGGGTGTATTTCCATTGGCAATGAGGTTACCTTTCCCAGTACAGATTCAGTGGACAGGTATTTTAAATTAAAACAAAAATCAGATATTTGGGTATAGTTTCAAATCGTCAGCTTACCTTGTATTCACATTTAAAGGGTGTTTTGATCACTATGTTTTATAAGCTCGCTACATTTTAAGTTTTTCACCATTTTAAGTTTTTCTTCCTCAATAAGCATTTAGATTTGTAATTCAATTGCTCATGTTATAACCTATTGGTTACCGTAACTCCTTTTTGATCAGATTGCCTAGGAAATATTCAGGTTGCACAGAATGCTGCTGTGCATATTATTTTTCATTTGGTCTGAGTAAATTCAATCATGTGCTTCTGTATTTCAAAGAGCTACATTGGTTACCAGTGGAATTTAGGATACAATTTAAAATCTTGTCTATTATTTTTTAAGGCATTTATGCTCTGGGGCCGGTTTATTTCAGTTCCGTCATTCAGAGATGCCAGCCTGAGCACTCTTTGCCTTCGGATTGTTCTAACTTACTTTTGGTCCTGCCCGTATGCAGCGGGCAGAGAGCGGAGATTCGGGAACATTCTTATTCCTCTGTCACTGTGCAATTTTGCAACTTGCTGCCAGCTGAGGTCCAGGTAGAATCAGATTATTTAAAATTTTGAAAACACGTAAAGGAATATCTCTTAGAGCACACTTTGAGGGAGTTTGCTAGGTAATTTGCTATTTTATTTTATTATTTCATATGTTGTTAGGTTGTTGTTGTTGTTAAGTGCCGTCGAGTCGGAGTCGACTCATGGCGACCCTCTGGATAGCTATCCTAAATTGTGTTCGGTCTTCAGTCAGGTGGCTCATTGTTGACTGGTACCCATAGCTGCTGTTATTGTATCGATCCATCTCATTGCTGGCCTTCCTCTTTTGCGTTGACCTTCTATCTTGCCAAGCATGATGTCTTTCTCTAATGATCCCTCTCTTCGCACGATGTGTCCAAAGTATGAAAGTCAAAGTCTTGTCATCTGAGCTTCTAAAGAAAGCTTAGGTTTGATCTCCTCTAGTACCGACTGGTTTGTTCTTCGGGCAGTCCATGGTATACACAGTAGTCGCCGCCAGCACCATAATTCAAAGGCATCAATTTTCTTCCTGTCTATCGTTTTCACTGTCCAGCTTTCACATCCATATGATGTTATTGAAAATACCATGGCTTGAAAAAGTCAAATCTTTGTATGGAGAGAGACATCTCTGCTCTTGAGAATCTTATCTAGGTCTTTCATAGCCATTCTGCCAAGAGCAATGCGTCGTCTGATTTCTTGACTGCTTGTTGCTTCTTTATTGATAGTTGATCCAAGTAGGTTAAAGTTGTTCACAATTTCAATTTCTTCTCCTTCAACGATGAACCTGTTGATTATGCCAGTTGTCATGATCTTTGTCTTCTTTACATTAAGGTGCAGGCCCATTTTGAGACTATGTTCTTTGATTGTGAGAAGCAAATGTTTCAGATCATCTTCACTTTCAGCCAGTAATGTGGTATCATCAGCATAGCGAAGGTTGTTGATGAGTCTTCCACCAATCTTCACACCTCTGTTGTCTTCATACAATCCTGCTTCTCTGATGATTTGTTCTGCATATAAATTAAACAGGTAGGGGGAAAGTATGCAGCCTTGTCTTACACCTTTGCTTATTTTAAACCATTCTGTTTCTCCTTGTTCCGTTTGAACTGTTGCTTCTTGATCAATGTACAGATTGTGCAAGAGAACAATCAGGTGTTCTGGTATACTGCGACACCCACCGGCTGGGCCAAGAGGCTGACAGCTGATAGGCGGCCTTACTGTCCTTTAGAATAAAAGTTCTTTACTCTGTAGGAATGAATTGGAGTTGAGGCAGGTGGTAAGGCTTTGCAAGATTTTTATTATTTATACAATGGGGATTTTCAAAGGCACGCGGAGGTTCAAAACACAACAAATGCACTAGGATAGCTTCTCCAAATGAAAGGATGAACACAGGAAAAACCAGGAGAAATGAAAAACAATACTTTTCTTCTCTGCTGTTCTCTGCACTGCTCCGTGTGGTCACACACTATACTGCAGCAGAACTAAACACAGCTGGTTTCACTTTCACCAAACAACGTCTTCCCAAACTCCGTTACTCTCAACACTGAATACAGCACAGCACTGCTTTCTTCTGAGTCACAGGTAAAAGCTACCTTATTAAAAGGCTTTTTAAAACTCCTGTTTCACTTTCTTACTGTGGTATTCTTGTGAGTCAAACAACAGTCCATTGGTATAGGAAAATCATCACATTCAGGCACAGTGGTTTCTATCTGCATTTCCTCAATGCCATTAGAATTACCAAAGTCTTTTTCATATGTGGGAACTTCTTTTAGCTTTTCTCTCTTTAGAAACTGGTGGAAGTGATCCCACAGCAAGTCAGCCTTTTCAGGTGTTTTGGTATTAAGGGTTTGAATCCTCTCTCTAGAGAATAGTCTCTGCAGTGCCCCTAATTTAGAAGCTTCACAAACATCAGAGTTATCTGGTCTGGAGTTTGCAGCAGGTACTAGGCTTTCAATCCAACGTTTCACAGTAGAGGGGGAGGGTTCCAGCTCCTGCTCAATAAAACTAGCCTTTATCTCTTTTGCCAATTTATCAGATATAAAATGGTCAGTTTTACCTTGAGGCTGTTTCTCTGTGTCAGCACTGGTGCTCTTTCCACCTCTCCAATCCTCCCAGCTGTAGCAACTGTTTGACTGGCCTGCACGGCTTCTCCAATTGTCTGTGCTTTTACCTTTGAATGCTGGCTTTGTCTGAGTGCGTGCCTTTCCCTTGGCACCTTCTCTCACACAGGCTGTTCTGCCTGGACTCTCTGGTCTCAGACTCTGGTCTTGGCTTTCTCTTGCCTTCCAACTGGCTCTCTGGATATTTCCCTGACCAACTTCTTTGTGGGTTCTCCAATCGGTTCTGTCTCCAGGTTTGTCCTCGGGTCCGTCCTCAGTTCTCTCCTCAGGTCTCTCCTCAGGTCTCCCTTCCTTCCCTCTGTACGTGGTTTTTAACCCTGGCTTCCTGCTTCCTTGTGACCAACCAGAACGGGGGTTAGTCTCCACCCTTGCACTAGGGCGTGGTTTGCTTCCTACAGGGAACTGCCTTTTTCTCTGACATAGGCTGAGTTTTCCTTGTAGCAGTGCATTATCATTGCCTTCAATGGGGACTTCAGGATTTTCATCCCCTTTCAGGCTTTCCATAGGGCTTTCACCATCACAATACCCATGTTTCTTAATGTGGCCCAGAGTTTCTCATGGTTTACACAGTCAAAAGCTTTGCTATAGTCGATAAAGCACAAATAGATATCCTTTTGATATTCTTTAGTCTTTTCAAGGATCCATCTCACATCCGCAATGATGTCTCTCATTCCTCACCCTTTCCTGAGCCCTGCTTGCACTTCAGGTAGTTCTTGTTCCAAGTATGGTTGTAGTCTCTTTTGAATAATCTTCAGTAGAATCTTGCTGGCATGTGGGATCAGAGCGATTGTGCGATAATTTCCACAGTCAGTTGGATCACCTTTCTTTAGTATTGGTATAAACACAGATCTTTTCCAGTCAGTTGGCCATGATGTTGTCTTCCGTATTTCTTGGCAGAGCCTTGTAAGTACGGTAACAGCTGCATCAGATTGCTGTAATACTTCTATGGGAATGCTATCAATGCCTGGTGCTTTGTTCTTTGATAAGGCTTTCAATGCTGCTTCAACTTCTTCTTTCATCACCAATGGTTCCCGATCATAAGGTACAGGTTGAAACGGCTGTTGATCCCCTTGATCTTTATCATAAAAAAACTCTATATATTCCTTCCACCTTTTCTTGATCTTCTCAGCATCATTCAACATAGAACCTTGAGCATCTTGTAACATTCCAATTCGAGGCTGGAACCTTTTCTTTAACTCTCGTAGCTTTAGGAAAGCCGATCTTGTTCTTCCTCTAATAGTTTCTGCTTCTATTTCCTTGCATGCGTCATTGTAGGACTTTTCCTTGCCTGTCTTGCTGCACATTGGAAATCTCTGTTGAGTTCTGCGATTGTCTTCCTTTCTCCTCTGGCTTTAGCTTCTCTGCGTTTCTGGGCAATTTTCAGAGTTCCAGGTTTTGTCTTTGTTGATGTTACAGAGCTTTTCCATCGTTGACTTCCACAGATGTAGTCAATTTGATTTTTATACAATCCATTGGGTGAAGTCCATGTGTACAGTCACCGCTTGTGTTGCTGGAAGAAGGTGTTTGAGATGAATAGATCGTTGGTCTTGCAGAATTCTATCAGTCTTTCTCCAGCTTCATTTCTGTGGCCAAGTCCATATTTTCCAACTACTTTGCCTTCTTCTTTGTTGCCAACTTTTGCGTTCCAGTCACCCATGAAAATCAGGATATCCTGTTTGCATGTTCTGTCAATTTCAGCTTGTACTTGTTCATAGAACTCTTCAATTTCATTCTCTTCTGCAGCTGTTGTTGGGGCATATACTTGAATTATAGTTGTGTTGATAGGCATTCCTCATAGACGAATATAAATTAAACGTTCACTGACTACATTGTATTTCATTACAGTTCTTGCAAGTTTCTTCTTTATTATAAATGCAACACCATTTCTTCTTTGTCTTTCATTTTCAGCATAGTAGACCATGTGATCATCTGATGCAAAGTGCCCGATGCCAGTCCATTTCAGTTCACTGACACCCAACAGATCAAGTTGTACACATTCCATTTCATTCTTGACCACCTCCAACTTCCCTTGGTTCATGCTTCGTACGTTCCATGTTCCAATGCATAAGACATCTTTACAGCTTCTGACTCTCATTTCATGCGCAGCTTCATCAGAAGTCAGACGTCCCAAGGGCTTTGATCCAACCACATCCAACCACATCATAAATGCAGGCTTTACTCTGAAAAGTTTTCAGCTCTTCCCCAGTAGCTAGTTGAGTGTCTTCCGTCCTGGGGGTCTCATCTTCCAGCACTATAGCACAATTTGTTTTGTTGTAACTATCCATTGGGTTTTGTTGTGACTATCCATTGGGTTTCCATGGCAAGATACAGAAGTAGATTGCCGGGCCTTTCTTCCGTGGAGTTTAAGTTTGGTGTTGTTGCCATTGTCACAGAAATGTGATCCTCCACCATCAACGTTATCCCATTCTGCTGCTGCCCAGATGGGTGGTTTGTCTTGGTCTGGCACCTCAGCTGAGACCTGTCCATCTTGGGAGACCCTGCCAGTAGTTAAACTACCGATAGTTTAGCTCTCAGCATCACTGATGCACACAAGCCCTAACAGCACGACAAGCTGCAAACCAAGTGAGGGATGTTGTTAGGTAACTCATTTAGGAATTGCTGATACGCAGGCTGTAAATATTGTTTAAGTAAATAGGTAGATGCTTACCCCTATGACTTCTAACGAAGACCTTTCAGTGCAAGCAATTGCCTTCCTCTGGGCTTCCCAGGACTGAGAATTCCCTAGTTCCTTAAAATCTGTAGCAGCATTCTTTCTATCGAGCTCCTACCACACTTCAGGGTCTGACAGTGAAGCCCAGTGTATTCCACCTCTGTGTTCCTCCTGACCAATGACCATCTTTCTACCCATCCTGCTCACTGCAACCAGACTGCGTAGTGTTACAGGGTCAGTCACACAAGCCCCAGGATCCCTTAGGGTATGTGGCAGGGTCAGTCAGACTACAAGTCCCAGAATCACTTAGGATGGGAGGGCCCACCACAGAAAGGATCAGGTGATCCAATTAAGAGAACACACAAGTGGCAAAGGTTCTGCTAAAGGTGGAGTTGGTTTTCAAATACCAAGAAGGAAGTGCATGAGTGCACATGGATACGCATCTGCGCAGGGCCGGGGCAACCATTTGGCCAATAGGTAATTGTCTAGGGTGGCAAAGAGCAGGGCATTCATAGCTAAACAATAGATTGCAATAGCCAAGGAGGGTGTAAGGCTTAATGTCTGCCTAGGGCGCCGACACCCTGAACCAACTCTGGGGCCAGCCCTGTATCCATGCTCAGCAGGAGGAGCCGTTTTACAAGCCTACACACGAGGAAAGACGGCTATATAAACGCGTAACTGAGCCATTTGCAAGCCTGCAAGCGTAAATGCCACCAGCAAAGTCCAGATGCCCTACCTTTATTTAATTCCAAATTGGAAGGGGGAAATAAACAATGGGGGATAAAGGAGGCTAATCTCCTTAATACCCCCTCAAGACCCCCCTGTAAAGGGCTAGCTGAGACAAGCAGATTTTAAAAACCTGAACATGCCAGTAAGCAGGTATAAATCACAACATGGACATTTTTGGTCAACACATGTATTCGCTATATGAAATGGGGAATACACATGTAAATCTTTGACCCACCCTGATCATGCTTCCGACGCTCCACATGTAAACTGAGGCCTTTCTAAAATAGCTATTTCCATCTGTAAGGGCTGGTGTTTACACATATAAATTATGAATAAGACTTCTAAAATAGCCTGCTTTGTGTATTATAAGTAAATAGTCACTTTCAAAATAAACAAGATGTCTAGACATTTGCCAAAAGCGATGTTAAAGTTTCATTTTTCCTCCAAAATAATCTTGCCTAAATCTGAACTCTGGTCTAGATAAAGAGAGAGAGGTTATTATAATTTATAGACATTTCCAGGCTGGAGTGGAAACAGTAGTGTAAGTTCATGCTGTTGACTCAGTTGAGTTTGTTCCTCTGTTACCATCCTTCACTTATAAACCAAAGGACACAGGTAATTCTAGCTGCTGACCTGGAACATGTAATCTTGAAATGAGTTTCAGCTTTAAACTGCAATTCTATTGGCATGGTAATCCAACAAGAAATTAGCTTCCGTTTTATGAAAGAATAGATTTTATGGACTAATTTTACAATAGGCTTCTTATGTGCCTTTATAAAGTAGCCTCCTGGAACCAGCCACAATAGCATGCAAATTTACACCTGCTTCAAAGCTATTGTAAAGGTTGTATGTACTCTACACCTGTACCCACATACGTTCATGTGTAGATCTCAAATCTGCCTCCACTCTGCCCAAACTACACCTTCGGATGCACAATCTTTCTGTGCACCTACCTTTTATTCACATATGCAGCCGTACAATTTATGGCAGTCCTTTTCTGTGTGTAAAACAGAACTTGCATGTGGAAAAACTTTTTAAAATTACTTCCTACATGCAAGAAGAATGTTGATCCATGAATTCTGAGAAGTCACCCTTAGAACCTACAACAAAATCCTATCATGAGTGATCATTTTTTTCTGATTTCCATTTCCTTCCTAAGTTTGGCAGTGCAGTGCAGTAAAACAAGAAGAGGCTTTCCACCCCCGACTAAAACCAGGCGGGCTCTAGGGGGGACATTCTGGATGAGATGGAAGGAAGGGTTTCTGGGGGCTGGTGGGGGAGCGTGAGCTGAGAGAGGTTGCCGCATGTGCCCCCCTCTTCCAGCATTTCCTCAGACTGCTAGTTCCTAGATACCAAACGCAACATTCTCCTCCCATCTCATCAGAGTCTTCAGTGCATGTCTGCAGACTTCACCTCCGGTTCCCAATTTCCTTTTTCATCTAAAATGGCAAGCGCAAGACCTCTTTGGTCAAATAGATTGTTTTTCAGCTGAGCTGAACAAGCTCAACAATCTTTTTGGTCATTTCCTGGTCAATAGATGCCAAAAAAAGCACACTTCACAGTTGGAGATTAACAGTGCAAGATATGGGTGGCCGGGAATTGCCTATTTGAACTCCATGTTCCAGGCAGCATGCCCCTGGCATGATTTTTCATCCTGTTTCTGGCAGATTGGTGAGGAAACTGGTGTTTTCAAGAACTGGATTTCCCCAGTATGATCTTGTTTCACACAGGGGCGGCAGCTCAGACTCACAGGATTGTTGCATATTTCTCACATACAAAAAAGTCTAATTTATGCCTCCCAAACCCGAGAGCATTTGCTGGGCTCACTTGCACAATGTAATTACTATTATTATTTACTTTTCTCTCAGTGTGTCTAAATGACCTTTTTTTTGCACATATTACTACAGAAATGAGCCGTGTAGTTAACCCAGAGTGTGCTGGGTATGATCTCAGACTCTCATGTAGTGCTCATCTTAACATTTCCATTGTGGATTTAATCACCTTTCCTAAATGCAAGATGAAGGTGAGTTGCACTAGATATTTCCCTGTCCAAGTGGACTTATCTAAAGCAATGGAGAGAGAAGTGACTTATTCAAGGTCACAAGGAGGGGCATTGAGATTTGAACTTGCTTTTCCTGGTTCTTAGTCTGCTGTTGTAATCATTAGGCCTGTTTCTCCAAAAAGAGCTGCCTTCTGAAGTTCATAGGGTGCAGAGCTTGACCAACTCACTAGGCAAACTAGAGAATCAGTTGGACTATTGGATGATAGAGGGGTAAAAGGGGCACTAAGAGAGGACAAGTCCAAAGCAGAGAGACTGAGTGAATTCTTTGCTTCTATGTGCCTTTATAAAGTAGGCTCCTGGAACCAGCCGCAATAGCACACAAATTTACACCTGCTTCAAAGCTGTTGTAAAGGTGGTATATACTCTACAACTGTGGAGTGGAGGAGTAGCCTAGTGGTTAGAGCACTGGCTTGGTAACAAAGCAACCAAGGTTCAATTCCTACTAGCACTCTTTGTGGCCTTGGGTAAGTCACTTAACCCTCCATTGCCTCAGAAGACAGGCCTGGTAATCTACCTCCAGTGACACTACCAAGAAAACCCAGGAGCTTCTGGGTCACTAGGAGTCAGGACCAACTCAAAGGCACACATTGCATTTTTTACTCTACAACTGTACCCACATATGTTCATGTGTAGATCTCAAATCTGCCTTCACTCTGCACAAACTACACCTTAAGATGCACAATCTTTCTGTGCACCTACCTTTTATTCACATATGTTGCCGTACAATTTATGGCAGTCCTTTTCTGTGTGTAAAACAGAACTTGCATGTGGAAAATCTTTGTAAAATTACTTCCTACATGCAGGAAGAACATTGGTCCATGAATTCTGAGAAGTCACCCTTAGAACCTACAACAAAATCCTATCATGAGTGATCATTTTTCCTGATTTCCATTTACTTCATGATTTAAATGGTATTTATAGGTCATGCATTGGAAGAATTGAAAGAAATATTAATAAACCAGGAAGATATATTACAACTATTTGATAAAGAGTAGCACATCACCTGGACTCAGAGGCGTAGCGTGGGGGGTGCAGGGGGGGCCAGCCGCACCGGGTGCAACATGGGGGGGGCGCTCGCACTCGCAGCTCTCTGTTGCCGATGAGGGGGAAAGGCAGGTCCCTATGATACATGTTGGCGCGTACGCCATCTGGTGGTGGCACTGCAAAGAGGTTTGCGCTATAGCCCTCGAGCCCGCAGTCCTGGGAGTCGCATTGTTCTTGGCAAACCCTCGGCAACAAAGCGCAGGCGATGCGATTGACCCCCTCTAGGTAGCTATTTCACACAAGCTGCCGGGGCGGGGTGGGAGGGGGACTGTTTATCGCGTCGTCGCCCCTCGATCTCAATGTAAAGCTGGGGTTGGGGTCGGATCGCCCTGTGCGCTCGAGAAGGCGGAGCTGCAGGGCGGCATCGCGAGTTTCTGGTTCCGGATCTCCTCCTCTTCCCTGCTGTTGGGCATTTAACCATGCTTGTCGGGCTCTTGCTGCTGTGCTGTTCGTTTCCCTGGACTCCGGCTCAGCGAGGTCAGTGCTGACGATCGCTCCCTCCTGGGGTAGGATCACGGTCGGCTCCCCCGCGCAAAGAAGCTCCCCGGCGGCTAAAATCCATGGGTTAGGGGCGCAAATTACTTGCCTTGCCCCGGGTGCTGACAACTCACGCTACGCCACTGCCTGGACTGGATGTTATACATTAGAAGGTGTTGAAAGAACTGAAATATGAGATTGCAGACCTGCTATTAGTAATTTGTGTACTATCATTAAAATCATCTGTGATACCTTAAGATTGGCGAATGGCCAATGTAACACCAATTTTTAAAAAGGGTTCCAGGGGTGATCCGGGAAACTACAGACCGTGAGCCTGATGTCGGTTCTGAGCAAAATGGAAGAAACCATTATAAAGAACAAAATTACTGAAAGTGTAGATAGTCATGGTTTAATGGGAGAAAGCCAACATGGCTTTAGCCAAGGAAGGTCTTGTCTTACCAATCTGTTATATTTTTTTGAAGGTGTGAAAAAACAGGTAGAACAAGGTGAGCCAGTTGATAGTGTATTAGGATTTTCAGAAAACCTTTGACAAGGTCCCTCATGAGAGACTCTTGGCAAAATTTAAAAGTCATGGGATAGGAGGCAGTGTACTATTGTGGATCAGGAACTGGTTAAAAGATAGAAAGTAGAGGGTAGGGCTAAATGGCCAGTTTTCTCAATTGAGAAAGGTGACTAGTGAGGTATGGAGAGTGGCCTAGTGGTTGGGGCAAGTTATGTTGGGCCAGAGGGCCAGGGGCTCAAATCCCACTAGAGGACAGCAACCCTGAGCTGGAAGGACTGGGGTTTCTAGTCCTACAGGTGCTCCTTGTGGCTTTGGGCATGCCACTTAACCCTCCACTGCCTCAAGTACAAAAACATAGATTGTGAGCCCTTGGAGGGAAAGGGAAAAATATATACAGTACTTGAATGTACACCACTTTGACTGGTAGAAAAGCGGTATATAAGGCTAGATAAATAAATAAGTACCCCAGGGATCTGTGCTGGGGCTATTGCTTTTTAACACATTTGTAAATGACCTGGAAATGGGAATAACGAGTGAGGTAATCAAATTTGCAGATGACAGAAAATTATTCAAAGTTGTTAAAACCCAAGAGGATTGTGAAAAATTGCAAGAGGACCTCCATAAATTGGAAGACTGGATGTTCAAATGGCAGATGAAATTTAATGTGGACAAGTGCAACGTTATGCACCTAAGAAAGAACAACCCAAACTATGGTTACACGATGCAAGGTTCCACATTGGGAACCACCACCCAGGAAAAAGATTTAGGCATCATCGTGGATAACATGTTGAAACCCTCCACCCAGTGTGTCAAGAAGGCAAATAGAATGCTAGGAATCATAAAGAAAGGAATGGAGAATAAAACAACGGATATTATAATGCCTCTTTGTCGTTCCATGGTGCGAGTGCACCTTGAATATTCTGTGCAATTCTGGTCGCCAAATCATAAAAAGGATATAGCGAATTAGAAAAGATACAGAGAAGAGACAACAAAATGATAAAGGGGATGGAAGGATACGCCTATGAGGAGAGGCTTAAAAGATTAGGGCTCTTCAACCTGTAAAAGAGACAGCTGAGTGGAGATATGATAGAGGTCTATAAATTAATGAACAGAGTGGAACGGATAAACGTAGATCGATTGTTTACGTCATCAAAGTAGAAAGACTAGGGGACATGCAATGAAGATATAGTGTAATCTGTTTAAGACTAATAAGAGAAAATATTTTTTCACTCAATGAATAATCAAACTCTGGAATTCATTACCGGAAGATGTAGTAAAAGCTGTTAGTGTAGCTGAGCTTAAAAAAGGTTTGGACAATTTCCAGAGGAAAGGTCCATAAACCATTATTAAAGAGGACCGGCCCCAATACAAGCATTGTGGAACCTGTGTGTCTTTTTGGGAACCTGCCAGGTACTTGTGGCCTGGATTGGTCACTGATGGAAACAGGATATTGGGCTTAATGGACCTTGGTCTGGGCCAGTTTGGCATCTCTTATGTTCTTATGTTTATGTTCTAACAGCTTCTGGGGAGCAGCAGTTACAGTCAAAGCAAAGCAAAGGGCCCTGCAGCCACACAAACCTTTACTTACAAAGGAAATAGTCTACTTACCCTTGTAAGTGATTTTTTTTTAAATCTCCCTCATTATACACACAAGGTTTTATTCCCACTGGCACTCCTTGAAGCCTTAGGCAAGTCATTTATTCCTCCATTGCCACAGAAGAAAGGCCTAGCAATCTACTTCCAGTCACACTGTCAAGAAAACCCAGGAGCTGCTGGGTCGCCAGGAGTCAGTATTCACTCAAAGGGTCACATTGCATTTTGCATACACACAAAACAAAGTTCAGTATTTAAAGGTGTGAAATCCAAACATGCATTTTTATAGGATTGTTACAATTGAGTTTAATAAACAAAATCTTGGTGGGGAGGGGGAGCTATGGGTCTGAAAGCTAATTATGAGGGGACACAAGGCTGAAGGTTTTAGTTAGGGTGCCTAATACATTGCACCAGCCCTGAAATATATACGAGTAATACTGTATATCCAACTTTCCTGCTCTGCTGAGCTGATTTACAAATGATGTTGCCTTTTCTTTCTCTCTCTCCCACCTAAACTTTCTCATTACTACTACTACTACTACTACTATTTAACACTTATACAAGGTATAGCGCCACGCACGCAGCGCTGTACAGACATGAATGCAAGAGACAATCCTGCTCGTCCGAGCTTACAATCTAATCATGACAACAGAAATACACACAGAGTAATAATCTAGTTAGGGCAAAGCCAGATTGGCTGTCTCCCAAAATTACTATTAGTACTACTGCACATTTACTACATACACGGTATAAATAAGTACATACCTTACAATTACACCAAGAGTACATTACAACACATCAGGGTTACGTTACAGGAGGGCTGGGCATATGGCTTACATTACATTACATCAGGGATACATTGTGGTACTGCAGACTCTCTGCAGACAGAAGAAAATGCTTTTAACTTAGAAAAAAGAGGCAGACACCGGCTGCAGCATCGCGAGGAGCCATATAGGGGGAGCAAGAGGGACCTCTGGAGGACTGAGGAGCCACACCCTAGAGCCAATGATGCAATACCGGCCTGCACCCAATCCAGAGAGGGAAGAATTCCTTTTAAAAGCCCAGACACAGGAGACACAAGAGACACAGGAAGGAAGCTAACCCTGGAAGGAGAAAGGAGAGCTTTCCTGGAAGGAGAGAAGGACCAGGGAATAGGAGTCCTGACAGAAGGAACCGGCCCAGCAGACTCAACAGAACCAGGTGAAGGAATCCGCTTCAAATATCCCAAGAAGGGAGAGGGTACGCTTTCCAAGTGGGAAAGATACAGAGAAGAAGCTAACCCTGGAAGGAGAAGGACTGTGCCAGAGAGTCCTGGACCTGAGTCGGGCAGAGGCCAGCAACCTTTGAAAGACACAACGAGGAGTAACCAAGAAGGAGGTGAAAGAGTTACTTTGAAAGGTAACATTCCTGGCCCAGAGAGAAAGAAGCTGTGGTGCAGGTGTGGCTTAACCCCAGCAGAAGGCCGGCCGGAGAACTGGAGGCCTACCTTGGTGTCAGAGAAGCCAAACCACAGCAGGAACAAGCCTCAACCCTCACTTGGCCGTGATAAACCCAAAAGGAAAGGTAATCACTATTTTACTGATTGTGATTTTATGAATGCTGTGACGCAGGAGGAGCAGGGCCTAGAGGAATGCTGTCCTTCTAGAACTATTTGTGCTACAAAATACAAACCTGTGCCAAACAGGAAACTCTTTAATAAAAGAGCAGTAGGCAAGAGAAACTGTCCTCACTCTAGAGGGGTACAAAACCAAGGCTTACCTTTGGATGCAGCGCATTGGGACATCGTACAAACATTGTATAAAAAGCCTGAATGCGAGCCACTGGATATTCCTGACTGTGAACCAATGCAGGTGGAATTCCCGGATGACCTTTCGGACCCCGAGATGGATTGCAGCTATTGCCTGGCAGAAAGCTTTGAGCCCTTAGCCGAGGAGTAGAGCTGTGGTCTGGGGGAAGGTTTGAATCTGTGTTTCTTATAGTACTGCTGTGAAGTTAACAGGTCTAACTCAGTTCATGTTTCTTTTTCTTTCAACCTGAAGCAAGGACATTTTTGTGTTGATGTAAATTCTGAGCTATTGAACCTATTTGCAATACGGGAAATAAAAGCCTTTATTCTCCCTACACTCGGACTGTTATATTCTTTGGAGCTTTGGTTACCCAGAAGGCTACCAGGACTATAAAAACCTGGGCCCTGTCTTTGAGCTAAACTCCACCATAAAATATTTTTGTGTCCACCCTCCCTGCTGTGACATCCCAGTGCCACCAGGGGGGCGTTGTGACAACATATAATATATGCTTACATGGTGATGTGGAGACTGAGTCGGTGAAATTCGGAGTGACCATGAGCGCTCATGCTTCGTTGGGGTCATGGAGGCTGGAATGGAACCTCTTTTCCTTTTCCCTTACATTGGAGTACGTCTGCAAGGGAGAAAGCCGGGCCCACCAGGTGCGGCAACGCCTGCCAGTTCCTGCTTTTGAATGGAGCCTGTTGCGCCCCGATTGGGCCTTGGTGGGGGGAGCGGGAGGGGCGAGCAGCTCCCGCTTCCTCCTCCGATGTCCGATCGGCAGCGTGGTAAGAGAGGGTCTGAGTCCTGCTGGTTCCTGCTTTTCAATGAAGCTTTTCTGCGCCCAAACACACACTCCTTGCCCCTCCACATCTCCCTCACAAAAGCTTTCAGATGCTGACTTGCATGGATTTACTTGTCTGCCTGCTCCAGTAAGAAATAATCCCTGATCCTGAATTATTGGTTCTCTTCATGAAACAAACCAGTGACAAGATCTCTGCTTGTTTTGGTTTTTGGAGATGTTCTCTAGCCATGTTTTGGCTGACACGCAGTGATTTCTTCCATTCTGGTTAAGAGTCATTGTCTTTATGATTAGTTTTAAAATTAAAATACAATTTTTAAATGCAAATGTATTCAAGCATATATTTATTTAGCAGGTTTTTTATACCGCTTTATCATTTCAGTCAAAGTGGTTTATGTTGTAACTTAAACTTGGTAATGTACATTAAACAGGGACATTGATAACTTGGATTTTTCTGAGGCAATGGAGGGTTAAGTGACTTGCTCAAGGAGTGCTAGTGGGAATCAAACCTTGGTCCCCAAGCCAGTGCTCTAACCATTAGGCTACTCCTTTTTAGAAAAAGAGAATAAACACGGTAGTCCTTACATGCATAAATCCTTTCCAAATCCACCATTGCAATGAAATATAATTGCTAGATTGTAGCACAGATATCAGTGCGATCTAAGGGGGCAAGTTTCAAACAGTGCATATGCACTGGGACAAAGTCTGCAGGCACTTTGAATCCTCAGACTTTTTACCAGCTATCAAAGAGCAAGTGTCAGCCTACTTATGACTTTGAAACTCGCCATAGGTATGAAGTACCTATGAACCCTTGCCCCTGTTATTTGCGTGGGTATGCTTTTCATGAAGAATTGAGCTATGATCTCTGCGCTTGCATACAGCTCCTCTGAATACAGTTAAAAGTATACCTGTTATTCCCAAATATGTACATGTTCAGCTACATTCAAGGAGGGTAAATTCTGGTCATTTTACATGTATAAATTGCTGTTTATGGAGACTGCTGCTGATCTGGTGAATATCAGCTGTTCCGGCATCCGGAGGCCTGCAGTGGTGATGTCAGGAGGGGGCCTTTAAGGGCTGGTACCTTCCCCCCCCCCCCAGGATGCGGTGGTGGGCACGTGTCCACAACTCGTTCTCCAAAGGGGTGTTTCCAAAGGGGCAGGACCTGCCCCTCTGGAGCTCCTTCAGAGCACGGAGGAGCTCATAGGAGCCTTTGGATTCTAAAGCAGTTCCAGTGCGGTGTACATGGGACTGAGGAGGAATGTCGGGAAGGAAATCAGCTAAAGCGACTGGGCCTACGGGCCAGCACTTGAAGATTCTCTAAAACATCGGAAACGGTGTCGTCCATGAGTACTGACTCTCTCTTAGACTCACCTGCTTTGGGTTTAATCCTGCCCAGTTGTACTGAGGTTCTTTCCAACCCCAATTTGGCCGTTACCAGTATTGGAGGGCCGGTTTTGGCCTCCTTGCTCCTCTCTGCTGGATCAAGTATTTCTTCTTAAGGGGGTGCTTGTCTTCCCCTTCCTACTTCTATTCTATTTCCTCCATTAAGACTGCCAAAGCATCAAAGAACATATCCCTTAAGGACATTTGAGATGTTGTATCCCAAATAGAAACCACATTAAATAGTGCCTTTAAAAAGTTCTCCACTTTTTCTGTTGATATCACAGCGAAACTATCTGAGCAAGGCATGAGGTTATCAATTGTTGAGAAACGTTGTGGCGGACTAGACTCCAGTCTGCCACAGCTACTTCCTTGAAAGATTCGCTGTTGTTTCACAGGAATTGGAGTATATTGAGAATTCTACACGGGCTGATAATCTTCGTATTTTAAATTTTCCTGTCACTAGTTATATGTCGCCTTTGCTGCTGTTCCATAAATACCTTAAAGAAGTATTGCTTTTAGCACAACACGAGTCCATATTGTTGTCAAATATTTATTATTTGCCAAGGCCGTCTCTCGCCGCTGGGAATGAGTCGTGAGATGGATCAGTTGTCTCCTGTAGACACTACTGATCTGTCTGACAACATAGCCACTCTGCTTGTGAAATTCTCCCTTGAGGCAGATAAGAATAGAATATTGAAGTTATTCTTTTCTAAGAAACATGTCCCTCTTTGCAGGCAGCATCTTAATGTTTTTCCTGATGTTAGTTGAGCCACTCAGGTTTGGCAGAAGTCCTTTTTGACACTGAAGCCTAGGGGTTTGACCTTGGGGGCTTGCTTCCTTTTTTGAAATTCCCCTTTCAAAATTCTTTGATCCCTTGTGGTGGAGGAGTCTTTGAGGGGGAAAGATTTATGATTTTATTATTTCTCCTGTTTGATTATATACAGTATAACTATGTAAGAGGGGTCTCTAAGAGTTTTATGTTTGGTGTTTTACTTGATTGAAGGCTTTCTCTGTAAAGTGGGCTTTATGTATGTTTTTGGTTACTGTGAATGATTTTGATATTTGGGTACCCTATTGAATTTTCTTAATTTCCTGTTTTACTCTTTGTCTTTGGATTGCAAAACATATCAATAACTCAATTAAAAAATAAATAAATTGCTGTTTATGTGACTTTGTGATTTGCTTTAAGTTGTGAACACGTGTTTTAGCACCTGCTGTTATCGTACTGGCGTGACAGATATCTTGTGCTAATTCTTACAGTAATTGCACATTGCGTGATGGGTGAGGAATGGGCAGATAAGGGCCAGAGAGTGGGTGTGGAAAGCACATTGTGATTAATGCAGGGGTACCTATTGTGTGCTGTCAATTTTGCAAAAAGTGCAGTTGTACTTAACATTACCTCGGCGGGAGACATTAAGTGCACTCACATTAATTAAAAATGCCACTGCTGTGCATTCAGGTACTTTTCTGTGTGGTAACCATCGGGAACTTGCTGCTGATGCCCCCAACAGCACACAACCTTTACACTCGCAAAAAACGCACAAGTACAAACATTTACCACACCTTAGTAAAAAGGCCCTTGGAAAATAATCCTTTGAATTTTCACCTAGAAAATATGTGAAAGATTTGAATTCAATGTTACTTATGAATTTTTTCCTAAATTTGCAGGAGGAAAGGTTTTTTTTAAACGTTCCACGATAGATCTGTGGAAAATTCAATCAAAGCTGATACGGATTTATTACAAATTTTCTGATTTATGAAACTCTGCATGTTTATAAACTCTAATGTTTATACAAAGGGGCTTTGCATCAGATTTTCTCAGTACAAACTAATTTGACAACTCTGAAAACTTTATGTGGGTTTCTCAAAGTAATTCATGAGGTTTTTTTGAACAGTAAACACATTTCTATGTAGCAGGGCACAGGAAGGAGCAAGCTTCCCCCTGGTTAAAACAGACAATAATGAATAGCATGTGTGCTCCTAACAAAGAATGGAAATTTGGCAAAATAATGCCAGAAAAGTACGATGAGGCTCTCCAAAGTACAATAAGCATTTTTTTTTCTAGTTTTCAGGATTTGCTTTTCCCAAGTCGGAGTATCTCAAGGTAGTTAAGTAGAGGGGGTCTTCCAGATCCAGCCCAATAGAATGCAAATACAGGCACACAAATTTACATCAGCTCAGAAGAAGGTGCAAATATGTGTGTTGCTCAAATACACATGTACATCACAACTCTGCCCAGACTGGGAACGTGTATGAGCAGATCACATTTATTTATATTCTCTTATATACTGCACCAGTGTGGTTTACATTGAACAAACTGAAATTACATTGAACAGGGCATTATAACTTGGAGATAACTATTTTACAGGGAACATGGGCTATGGAGGGTTAAGTGGCTTGCCCAAGACCACAAGGAGCACCTGTGGGACTAGAAACCCCAGTCCTTCCGGCCCCAGGTTGCTGTCCTCTAGTGGGATTTGAACCCCTGACCTGCTGGCCTGAAGTACCTTGCCCCAACCACTAGGCCACTCCTCCACATCAAAGTAGGCCCTATGTTCCATGCACATGTGCAGTTGCACAATGTTCTAAAACCCTAATCTGCACGTAAAACAGACTTTACCTGCAGAAAACTCTTTCTGAAATAATCCCCATAAAGGACAGATCTTACTATTTGGACCTTACTATCCTCTAGTCAAGACAGACAAGGCGCATGTGACCTAAAATAGGTGGGGTTTAGGTATGATTAATTGAGAGTGGAGCAGAGCCCCCTCCCTGAGTGGGTGGATGAGGGGTTTTTTTTTTTTGTTTGTTTTCACTTGAGAGAAATCTGCACCTGAAAAGTCATTTCCCATCTAGCTGTCCTTTAGCAGCTAGTGAAACTTCGAAAGGTTTCCATGACTCCCTTCCCTCCATTGGATTCCAACCTTGTAAATGGTTCATGATGTTCACTTTTGTAAATAGTTCACGTTGTTCAGTCCTCCATGCATGCCACACACACCCCTTAGAATTGTTTAATGTAAACTATTCTGAGTTGTAACGTGAACCGCTTTGACTTAAGGATAAAGGGGTATAAAAAAACCTGTTAAATAAAATAAATAAAAATAAATGATTTCTTCTTGTCACTGGAGTTGCTTGATCTTTCTTTTTTGGTACAGTGTATGGAAAGTAACAAAGAACATTGAAGCAGTTCATTAATTGAAAAAAAAAAATCCTGTTGGCTCCCAGCCAAGTGCATCATTGGTTCTGCAAACAGCTTTAAACAGTGTTTTTTGCATTCTTTTGTGGAAATGGATAGGTGTGTCTGACAGAATATCAAACAAAGACAGTGCTGATAGCACAATAGCAGAATAGAGTTTAGTGTAGAGGTGAACAATGTTTACAGCTTTACCCCGGCTGAACGGAGACATGGGGGCAGTTTTCTTTGGGCCCCCTGCCAGGGTACTGTTATTCTTCAGATCCCTGGAATCAATTACAAAAGAGGCTTTTAAATTGCAAGCGCGGCTGCCTTAAAACAGATGTAATTCCTAGAAATTCAGAGAGCAAGAGGTTGTGTGGGTTCAGGGAATGTCATTGGCAAGGAAAGTCCCAACTCTTCAGCATCAGTGGGTGGGGGAAGGTAAAGAGGCCCATTGTCAGCAAACATGAGCAGGCTCTTAGTACCCAACTAAACAAAACGTTCCTTCTCGCCTGCTGCTGAGTAGCTTTCCTTTCTCTGTGCACTATAGAGTAAGAGGCGCTGTGTAGTAGTGACTAGCTAACAGAAGAATTTCTGCAATATACAGTACATTCAGATCTTATTTCAGGACTCCCAAGTGGGACAGTTTCTGGAGACAGGCTTTCATGTTTTAGAAACATGACTGCAGAAAGACCACATGGCCCATCTAGTCTGCCCTTCCATATCAACTACAATAGTCTCCTTTTTTCCTTTAGAGATCCTCTATGTTTGTTCCATGCTCTTTTGAATTCAGATACTGTCCTAATCTCTACCACCTCCACTGGGAGACTATTCCATGCATCTGTTTATTAGACTTCTTGATATACCGCTCCTTCATTACACCAGGGTGGTTTACAAAAATATAATGTACAGAGGTCAAAGACCAGGAAAGGAAAAGGAACTCCAAATAAATGATAGGACAGGGATAGAACAGACAGAGAGAAAAGAAAAGAGGGGAAGGGGAGCTGCTGGAGTCATAATGGACAAGGAGGCTAAGGGGTGGTGGGAGGAAGATCATATGCTGTTTGGAAAAGGTGAGTCTTCCGGAGGCTTTTAAACTAGGGAAAGGAGTGCTCTCAACGCAACTTGGAAGGAAGGGAATTCCAAAAGGGTGGGGCGAGAAAGACAAAGGCAGCGTTCCGGGTGGACTGAAGGTGAGTGTGAGAGGATGATGGAAGAACCAGCCAGTTAACGTGGACTGAGCGGGGCTATGAGTAGGGGTATGAAATTGGAGAAGGTCCATCAGGTATTGGGGAGGATTAGTGTGTGTGACATTATGGGTTAAGGTCAGAACTTTATAACGGATGCGGTATGTCAAAGGAAGCCAATGTAGCTGAATGAGAATTGGAGTAATATGCTCTCAGTGAGGGGTATGTGTAATGATTCAGGCAGCAGTGTTTTGTATCAGTTGAAGCCTGTGCAGTTGGGGCTGAGTGATGTTTATGTTTATGCAATTTCTTGATATACTGCCCAGGCTGAAGGGCATCAGAGCAGTTTACAATCACTACTAGTAGGTACTGGATGCCGGCTAAGGCCAGATTGCCAAAGTCTGGGTGTGACATAACCAGTAGTCAAGGCCTGAGGGGATAAGAAACGGTGAATGGCTCTGGGTGAGGGGTGAAATATGCTCTTGGAAGGAGCGTGAAGGATCCAGTGTCACGCTGAGATAGCGGAAAGATGATACCATGGGAATTGTAGTAGAAGCACGGACTGGAGCAACAGAGGGACATGAACCACTGAACAAGAATCACATTGCGAGAGTTTTAGTGAGATTAAGTTGAAGACAATTTGAGTCTAGCCAGTCGGAGATCTATGTCAGGCAAGTATTAAGGAGAGAGAGGTCAGGTTGAAGCAGATGGGTATGGTGAAGCATAAGGATGTCATTGGCATAGTAGTATATCGATAAACTGAACTGTTGGATAAGCAAAGCATGTGGAGCTAGAAAGACATTAAAAAGGAGTGGGGCGAGGACGGAACCCTGAGGGACACCACAGTGAAGTAGGACAGGGTCCGAGGAGGTGTCGCCCACATGAGGTGAGAAAGGAGTGAAACCACTGAAAAACCATTCCACGAAGGCCAGAGTCCCTCAGGCAAGAGAGAAGAGTGGTCAACTAGGTCAAAAGCAGCTGATAGATCAAGGGAGACCACCAGGGTGACGTCACCACATTCGTCTGCTATGCGCAGGTCATTAAGGAAAGAGAGCATGATAGTCTCCATGCTGTGGCCAAGTCAAAAACCAGACTGGCACGGGTGTATAGGTGGAGAGAAAAGAACACTAACCAGAAGAACTTTGGGGTAGTGCAAAAGGCCATTTTCGCACAATTCTCCCAGCAAGGGTAGAATCAAGGTGGCAGGAAAGTTGTGCAAAAATGGCCTTTTCCAGAACTTTCGAGGGGAAAGGCAAGTTGGAAACTGGACAGTAGTTGGCTGGGTCAAAGTGATCAAGAGAGGGTTTCTTGAGGAGGGGACGGACAAGAGCATGCTTCCAGAGATAGGGAAAAGTACCAGATGAGAGGCTTGAGTTTAGCATAGAAAGAATATAGGAGCAGGAAGCTAGAGATGATTCTGCAAGCCACGCCAAGGGAACAGAACCAATGAGCAAAAGGTCTTCTGAGAGGAGGAGAGTAACTTAGAGAGCTCAGAGATTGTACGTAGGCAAAACATGGACCACTCATGAGACAGAGAGAAAGAAGGAGGAGAGACGGGGGGAAGGGGGAAGGGACTGCGTCTGGAAACTAGATAATAGGGGAAAGCCAACAGTCGCCCAAGAGCAGATGGTTCAGAAGAATGTATCCTTGAAGGATACTACCAAAAGCAGAGAGGTTCCAAAAAAGAGTAAAGTAACCCAAATGCCCTCGAGTATGGAGCAGACAGAGCTTAAAGATCCCAAATTACCCATGTCTACCAATAGCCAAATTAATATGAATAAAATACAGTCTCTAAAATGCTTGTATGCAAATGCTAGAAGTCTTAAAAATAAGATGGGAGAGTTAGAATATATAGCACTAAATGAGAGGTTAGATGTGATTGGAATATCAGAGACATGGTGGAAGGAGGACAACCAGTGGGACACTGTGATACCTGGGTACAAACTATATCGTAATGATAGAGCTCATCAAATTGGTGGAGGGGTTCCGCTCTATGTTAGAGAGGGCATTGAGTCAGAAAGGATTATAGTTTTGCAGGAAACAAAATTTGCTGTAGAATCTCTATGGATTGAAATTCCATGTAAAAAGGGGAAGGCGATGGCGGTGGGGGTGTACTATCGACCGCCTGGCCAGAATGAACAAATAGATGATGAAATGCTCAAAGAAATCAAAGAAGCTAACAAAAGTTACAGTGCGGTAATAATAATGGGCGATTTCAATTACCCGGTATCGACTGGGTCAGTGTCACGGCAGTACATGCTAGGGAGATAAAGTTCCTAGATGACATAAATGACTGCTTCTTGGAGCAGCTGGTCCCTGAACCAACGAGAGGGGAAGCCATATTAGACCTAGTCCTTAGTGGAACACCAGATCTAGTGCAAGAGATAAGGGTGTTGGGGCCACTTGGCAATAGTGATCATAGCATGATCGCCTTTGATTTAATTAGTGGAGGAGGGATAGTATGGAAATCCACGGTACTACCTTTTAACTTTCGAAAGGGAGACTATGATAAAATGTGGAAAATAGTTAAGAAAAAACTAAAAGGAGCAGCTGCAAAGGTTAAAGACTTACATCAAGCTTGGGTGTTGTTGAAAAATACTATCTTGGAAGCCCAGACCAGCTGTATTCCATGCTTTAAGAAAAGTGGAAGGAAGTCCAAAAAACTGCCAACATGGTTTAAAGGTGAGGTCAGAGAGGCTGTTGTTGCCAAGAAAGCATCTTTCAGGAAATGGAAAAAAGAGCCAAACGATGAAACCTGGAAACAGCACAAGCACTGGCAGGTCAAATGCAAGGCATTGATAAAGAAGGCAAAGAGAGAGAATTTGAGAAGAAGCTTGCTGCGGAAGCAAAAACGCGAAATAAAGATTTTTTCAAGTACATTCGTAGCAAAAAACCTGTGAGAGAGTCAGTTGGACCATTAGATGATAGAGGAGTTAAAGGGGCACTAAGAGGCGACAAGGCGATAACGGAGAGACTGAATGAATTCTTTGCTTCGGTCTTTACTGAGGAAGATGTAGGGATGTTACCCATGACTGAAGTGGTATTTAAAGGTGCGGAAGAATTGAAGGAAATATCGATACATCGGGAAGATGTATTACAACTATTAGATAAACTGAAGAGTAGGAAATCACCTGTGCCGGATGGTATACATCCAAGGGTGTTGAAAGAACTGAAATATGAGATTGCAGACCTGCTATTAGTAATCTGTGAACTATCATTAAAATCATCTCTAATACCTGAAGATTGGAGGATTGCCAATGTAACATCAATTTTTAAAAAGGGTTCCAGGGGTGATCCGGGAAACTACAGACCGGTGAGCCTCACGTCAGTACCGGGAAAAATGGTAGAAACCATCATAAAGAATAAAATTACTCAGCATGTAGATAGTCATGGCCTAATGGGAGACAGCCAACATGGCTTTAGACAAGGAAGATCTTGTCTTACTAATCTGTTATGTTTTTTTGAAAGTGTGAATAAACAGGTGGACAAAGGTGAGTCGGTTGATATAGTGTATCTGGACTTTCAAAAAGCCTTTGACAAGGTCCCTCATCAGAGACTTTTGGCAAAACTAAAGAGTCATGGGATAGGAGGCAGTGTACTACTTTGGATCAGGAACTGGTTAAAAGATAGAAAGCAGAGGGTTGGGCTAAATGGCCAATTTTCCCAATGGAGAAAGGTGAATAGTGGTGTACCCCAGGGATCTGTGATGGGTCCGCTGCTTTTTGACATATTCATAAATGACCTGGAAAGTGGAATAACGAGTGAGGTTATCAAATTAGCAGATGACACAAAACTATTTAAAGTTGTTAAAACCCAAGAGGATTGTGGAAAATTGCAAGAGGATCTTGATAAATTGGAAGACTGGGCAGGAAAATGGCAGATGAAATTTAATGTGGACAAGTGCAAAGTTATGCACCTAGGGAAGAACAACCCAAACTATGGTTACACGATGCAAGGTTTCACATTAGGAACCACCACCCAGGAAAAAGATATAGGCGTCATTGTGGATAACATGTTAAAACCCTCGGCCCAGTGTGCAGCAGCAGCCAAGAGAGCAAATAGAATGCTAAGTATCATAAGGAAAGGAATGGAAAATAAAACAAAAGATATTATAATGCCTCTATACTGTTCCATGGTGAGACCGCACCTTGAATATTGTGTGCAATTCTGGTCGCCGTATCTTAAAAAGGATATAGCGTTATTAGAAAAGGTTCAGAGAAGAGCCACCAAAATGGTAAAGGGGATGGAAGGCTACTCCTATGAAGAAAGGCTAAAAAGGTTAGGGCTCTTTAACCTGGAAAAGAGACGGCTGAGGGGAGATATGATAGAAGTCTATAAATTAATGAACGGAGTGGAACGGGTAAACATAGATCGACTGTTTACGTTATCAGAATATAGGAAGACTAGGGGACATGCAATGAAGCTACAGGGTAAACTATTTAAGACTAATAAAAGAAAATATTTTTTCACTCAACGTGTAATCAAACTCTGGAATTTGTTATCGGAAGATGTAGTAAAGGCTGTTAGTGTAGCTGGGTTTAAAAAAGGTTTGGACAAGTTCCTGGAGGAAAGGTCCATAAACCATTATTAAGAAGGGACCCAGGATATCAATGCTTGACCTAGTACAAGCATTGCAGAACCTGTGTCTTTTGGGGAAACCGTGAGGTACATATGACCTAGATTGGCCACTGTTGGAAACAGGATACTGGGCTTGATGGACCTTGGTCTGACCCAGTATGGCATATCTTATGTTCTTATGGGAGGAGCAGGAGACGAATGATGAGCATAAGGCTTGAAACTTGAAGAAAGTAGCTAGTTGGCAGGGAGCAGGCATATTGGTAGGTTTGCTAAAAGAAGAGCATTACTGTAGGGATGACAAGGATTTGAGGACCGTGTATAGCTGCCATGTAGAATTGGCCGAGGAAGAGATAATGGTTGAGAAGTGGGAATGCTTGACTTGGTGGACCTGCAGATAATACTTCTGATGACAAGATTTAAATTGCTGGAGTAGAGAAGGGGTGGCAGACCTGTTTGGAATGATGCGACTGGGTGCAGAGGAGACGAAGCCCTGTATGAAACCATGGTTTGAGAGGGATTAGGAGGGGGGCACAGACATAAAGGTGCCATCTGATCAAGGGCAGCAGCAAAGGAAGGTTTTCCAGAGTGAGACCTGCTGATCAGTGGATTGGGTGGTGAAATCTGGAGGTAGTAGTTGGTCTAGAGCTGGGAAATTTTGTAAGGTTGAGGGGGAAATGTGATGAGACCATTTCTGGGGGGGTGGTGGCAATGCGGACGAGCTGCAGGGGAAGACAGAGGTTTTGGATGCAGCTGACACAGGTAAATGTAGACAGAAATGGGCAAAGTGGTGATCAGTCCAAGGGAGAGGTTTCAATAGAAAACCAGAAAAAGAGGACATAGATGAGGTAAGCACCAAGTCAACGATGTGGCCAGAGGAGTGAATGGCCTGGTTTACATGTCGAATGAGAGCAAGGTCATGCAATAGGGTGATAAGAGTAATCATGGGTGGTGGAGGGGAAAAGAAAGTGATTATTGAAGTCCCCCAAAATGAACAATTGGGGAAACTGGAGCACTGTATCAGAGATGATAGCAATCAGGTCATCCCAGAGGTGCGGTTGCAGACTGGTGGGGGGGGGGGGAGTAAATCAGCAGGCATTGTATAGGTGGAGAGAAAGGAACACTAACCAGAAGAGCTTTGGGGTAGTGCAAAGAAGGAGAGTGTGCTTGGGTGACTGAAAGGGAAAAGCCGTGAATAATGGCTACACCCCCACCAGTACCCCCAACATGGGGAAGAGAGGTGACTGAATAGCCCTGATGAAAACAACGGTTTAGGAGGGAGTCCTCTTCCTCCTTCAGCCAGGTTTCTGATATGAAAGGATGTCTATATTGAACAAAACAATCAGGTCCTGTACCAAGAGTCTTATCTCGAAGTAAACGATTATTCATTAGGCCTAGCTGAAGAGATGTAGAGCAAGCAAGGGATAGGACCTTGTGGGTATGTGTGGGGAGACATGGAATCAGATTGGTGGGAACACATGTGGGCCGCATCGTAGCTAATGCAGAAAGAGGGAGAGGCACGATAACCCCAGTGGACAGAGATGGTAGCCATAACATGGGAGAAGCTGGAGAGGCAAAGACTATGATGATAAGATATGCCATACAGGGTCAGACCAAGGTCCATCAAGCCCAGCATCCTGTTTCCAACAGTGGCCAATCTAGGTCATAAGTACCTAGCAGTTTCCCCAAAAGACACAGAAAAGACGATCGTCCGGGTAAAGTACCTGACCAGTAATGGCTGCCCCAACTGACCACCTATGCCGCCGGAGCTGCCCCAAGGAGCTCTCCCAAGGAGCATGTCCTGCTCCTTGGGCGCTCGCCGCCACAGCATGAAACGCCGTAGATTCTCTTCTTAAATATGTTGTGCTGGAGTGGGCGGTACCTGGCTTCGCGCGGCCGTGGGAACAGAGAAGAAGGTCAGCAGCAGGGTATGACTAAGGAGACAGTGCTAGCATCAGCTTAATATACAAACAGACCTCATAGGCAAAAAGGTGCACAGCAGCATAGAGGTGGGTGGGTAAAGAAATATTACTGCAAATCACTCCTGAGTCTCTCCCCTTTCACCCTCATCCTAGGTCCCCCTTGTAGCAGAGTTTGCCTTCAATTGAATGTGTTTTGAGGTTTTATTTATGATCATTTTTGTTTGTTTAGTATTTAATTTGTTTTATTCGTTTTGATGCAGAGGCCTGTTTACTAAAGTGTAGTGAGTTTTTGCACACAAGCTAATGGTTACCACGTGTTAAAACTCACGGTAAAGTGCTTATCGCACTATAGTAAACATTCCCCTCAATATTTTGTGTATATTCATTCTGTTAACCACATAGCTATTTATGTAAAATCATTTATAACCACTGTTCCCTCTAAGCTGTGCGGTGTGCGCACGCACACACCTCACCGAGCTAGCGCACATACTTTACAACAGAGTGCACAAAAATTACGGTTCTGATAGAAAACAACACAGACGTCTTAAAATTTAAAAGTTGTTGTGTATTTATGGTTTTCACAAGTTCTACAATATTTTCTAGTGCAATCTTAAAGACCTTCAGGATATAAGATCTTTGGTCTTAAACTTTAATTGGCGCATTGAGAAACTTCTGCTTCCGTACTTTGGCTTGCGATATACATGAGTAGTCCAATTGTAATCTGTAATTCGAATTGCATTATTAAACTTTTTATTACATTGAAAACTGAAAGAAGTTAATTTTTAAAATGTCGAAACCGATAGCGGTGAGAGGTACAAAACGTAAGAGAACAGCCGGAGCTTTTAAGCCTCAATGACTTGAAGAAATTGTTGAAACAGAGACACCGAAATCTTGGGATAAAACGTGCGTTCAACTGCGTAAAATATTCACTTACGAAGAGGATGACGGAGTAGTCTGTTTATACTGGCGAGATGCAAAAACCATTTGAGAGTTTTCGAGTGGCAAATTTTGGGATGATGTGTGGAAACTGGACTTTTTGAAATGACATCTGTCTAGTAAGTCTCATACTGAAAGTGTTAAGAAACTTAGAGCTAAAAATCCAAATTTAAGAGGAGGATTATTTAACTTGTTGCTTGAGAGCACCGCTGAAAAAGAGAAAAGGCAAATTAGTAATGAACAGAAGCGTTCTACACCAGAAGAAATTAAAATTCTAATTGATAGTGTTTTGCTGGCTGTTCGGATGAATATTTCCATGCTCTCTGTTCAAGATATTAATGAACACATGTCCAAGTACCTAACCATACCTGAAAGCTGTAAAAGCAAAAACTATTCATTTGAATTTCTTGAAATTATAAACATCAATGTCCAAGATAAGCTCATAGCAGATGTTGCATCAGCAGCGTATCATACATTAACTAGTGATGAAAGCACAGACATTTCTGTCAACAAATACTTAATACTGTACTTCAAATATTGGCCAGTAAATTCATGTCTGTATAAAACTTCCTTTGGTGGAATGCTACAGTTGGAAGCATGCGATGCTGCATCAATAGTCAGTGCACTCCGGGAATTCTATGGGAAATACAAGCTTGACCTTAACAAAATGGTCATGTTTACTTTGGATGGTGCCTCTGTCATGTCAGGCAGAATAAATGGTGTTGCTGCCCAGCTAAAAAAAAAAAGTTTTGCATTTAGTGCAGCAGCATTGTGTTGCCCATCACGAAGATTTGGGGATCTCTGAATCATGGAAGAAAATAAAGTTGATGAAAGAAGTTTAAACTTTCATGAGAACTGTTTACACAACCTTTTGTCGATCTTCTACTAAAAGGTCACAATTTAAAGAATTAGCAGATGTTTCTGAATGCGAGTCAATTGCTTTTAGACCTCTGAATGAAGTGCGGTGGTTATCTAGACATTTTGCTCTTCAAGCAATTATTCGAAATTATGATCCATTATTAAAATACTTTGAAGAAGAGAAGGATAATGATCCCTTTGCAAAGTACTGTTATAGAAAGCTAAACAGCCATCAATTCCATATAACACTGCAAATTTTGAATGATGTTTTTTCTGAACTAGCTTCATTAAAAATGGCATTTCAAAAACGTGGGCTAACACCACAGGAAGCATATCATCTTGCACAGGGTAAGCTGAACAAAATCCGAATGCAATACTTGGGTGACACAGTAAAATGGAGTGATAATGTTAAAAATGTTCTCTACAAGATACCTGGAGATGTTTCAGTGGATACTGGTTCCACACTTATTTTCATTAATATGCTGTGTCTGCATTTAGGGGAAAGATTTCCTGAAAATTAAATTGAGGCATGGTCTGCTTTTGACTTGACAGCAATAACGGGAAGGCTGGGGAGCCTTGTGCTCGCGGCCAGCTTTAACCGGGGGGGCAGCTGGTCGCGTGTGCCCGGTGCGTCGGCGGCGTGGGGAGCCGTTGGGAGCGCAGGGGTGCGCCTTTCAAATCCATTGGCTCCCGCGGGCAGGAGGAAGACTCGGGAGCCAATGGGATGAGGGAGGGCCTCGGCGGGGTGGGAGGTGCTGAGTGCGGCGTGGCTTTCGGCGGTCCGGGGCTGGAGGCAACGGTCATCCCGCCCACCCACCCTGCATGGGGTGGTTGATGGCTTGGGGGTGACGGGGTGTCGCAGCTGGGCGGGGTGGCGGGATCCCGGAGGTTTCCGGGGTCCGGAGCCGGAGGCAATGCTTAGGGCAGGGGTGGGGTACCCCCGACCCGGATTATCCCTCAGGTTTTTGCTAATAATATGGTGAAGCCGGAAGAGGGAGGGCTAGGATAATAGCTGGGGCCTGGACCCGGCGGAAGCGGAGATGGCGTCACCTTGCTACTGACATGGCTGGTGAGGGCTTGATCTGCAGGGGGGGGGGGGCAATTATGATGTGTTTTGAATATTGTTTGGTTATTGTTATATGGTTAATAAAGCTGCGACCAGTTTAATCCCAGAAATGTGTTGAGTCTATCATTGTATAAGGTGAAGGGGTGAACGAAAAGGGGGGGGGGAATTGGGGGAATTGAGGGCGGGAAGCGACTAGTCTGCCGTACCCGGTTACACAGTGTGATTATGAATTTGGAATTGAAAACGTCTGATCACTCTGCTTAACATACAAACAATTTCTTATGGAGGAGTACAATGACTTCAAGTTCTTAGTTGCAGAAAAAATCAAAAGCAAACTGATAAACAGTTTTCCGGATATGGTGACTTTGGTGTTTCAGAATGCTCACTTTGCAGATTTAGCAAAATTGATAGATATTGGTGGAACATTTTTGGCTTCTAGTGCAGATTGTGAGCGTGGTTTCAGCTTGATGAACAGTTTAAAGAACAAAATAAGGAATCGCTTACAGTTAGAACATTTGGAAATGCTGATGCATATTAAGAGTCATCTTCAAGATGGCGGATCGGTAGACCTTGATAAAATTTATTCAGACTGGTTAAATTTGAAAGATCGAAGAGAAAAATTTTGAGAATGAACTGTTAATAGTAAGCTCATTCTCTTCTTCCATACATAAATTATTTACATGAAATAACAATGACTTTCAATAAAAATTAACTGAAATAATACCGCATTTGTGATTGTAATTACTATAAATTTTCCGCTTCATTTAGTAACCGTCTATTTTCATTTAATTTGATTAAAATCAATGTGGTGTACATACTGTATTCTGACGTGTAGTCAAATTTTAAAGTATATAACTTCAAGTGTCGTTATGTGGCGCACAAAAATTTATCCTTCCTTCAAAAGCTGCACAGCTGATATTTTATGCGCACACAGCCTACAGAAAATTAGAGGGAACATTGTTTATAACCCGTAAAACTTGTTAAAAATCGTTCTATTTGATGTTTCTTTCATTCAAAATCATCCCTAAAAGTGCCGGAAAGCATGAGGAGAGATATTAAAAGCTAGAACAATTCTAGGGTCTCCATCCAGCAGCTGGGATCCTTGCTAGTTTCCCTTCTTATTAGAGATGCTCTTTCTAACTTTTGGAAGTTACCATGGATGCCTTAATGCTATTTGGTCATTAGTGATTAGATTTTAAGCTCTGATGAGCAGGGCTGTCTTTTTATATGTGCCTGTATAGTGCTGTGTACGCCTTATAGCGCTATATAAATGATTAATATTAATAGTAGTAGTGTCTCAGAAAGCAGTGGTCTGTGCTAATAGCAAGTTTAAAAACAAAGGTGTAAGGACATAAACCACCAAACCAGCACAGCAAGGAAAACAAATATTTAATAACCTGTAAATTGCCCTAAAACCAAGTATGTTAATGACCATGTTTCAGCACATCATTGCCTGCATCAGGGGTGTTTACATAGAATAATAAAAGGCAAAGTTATGGTACATAGCCATGATGGGTCATTTTTAATATATTTGTTTTTAGGGCAATTTACTGGCTATTAAATATTATTTGTTTCTTTGCTGTGCTAGGCTGGTGGTTTATATCCCTGTCTCTTTGTTTTTGACCTTGGTGTTCTCCTGCAGGGGTATCCTCTTCTCTTTTTTTGGCTGCCTCCCATGTTAATAACACACAAATGGAGCAGATGATAAAGAAAAAGCATAATCTGCCTATAGCCTTTTCGCAAAAATGTGACTGCGCCACCCAGAAGCGGAGGTAAGTATTTCTTTGAAGAAGCTAGCATGCACAGTTTTTTACTTTGCTAAGAAGTAAAGCTCTTTTATGTAGTCTTATTTCTTCTGTGTGCATTAAAACTTTTGCGAGTTAATTTATGCCGGTTAAAAGTGGCTATGCTGATTAATGTGCATAACCAAAACTGCGTTTGTGAATAGTGCTTATAAATCACGTTAATGCTCGCAAAAATGTTAGTGCATGTAAGTATATTAGTCACTTAGGGCCTGATAGTCATTTGTGACGGCTGTTCACCTCTAAGGCGCATAGTCATCACCGCTGAACTTTAACCTTGGATAGTCAATCCAGGGGCATATCCGGCCACCGGCATGGACTATCTGGGGGTCACCACACATGGCGCAGATTCTAACTGTGCAGCAGTAACATTCAGTGGCAAAAGTTAGGACAGTTCTGTAAACCGTGTAAATTCCTTTGAATATCAGGCCCTTAGTTACTAATGTGTGTTAAGTGAATAGCACACAATATTTGCCTCATAACAGGTGTTAAATGGCAAAATTGTGTGTTTTACTGTAACACACATTAGTTTGTCATTGCTCATCACATAATAATGAAATTGAAAGCAAGCAAATATATCAATGCACCTCATTATTATACAAATTGAATAGCCCAGCATGCGCTGAACTTCACAAACTGCTTTAATTCAACTTTTTTTTTTCATTATTGCCAAACACAACACAAAGAAAAACAAAGTACATACAAATTTTGAAATACTTTGGAATACAGCAATCAAACTCACATACGATTGTTAGCAACAGGTTATGTCTCTTCACAAACTGCTTTATTCATGGAAAAATAACTTCAGCTTTGAGTTGGCATTTTCCCTACCCAGGAGCGTTGGGCTACTAACATATGATCCAACTCACGGGCATTCAAGAGGTTGCTGCAGTAGAAACTGAAGCTTAGACCTTCCTTCCCCTCTTCAGTAAATCCTATGTGCCTATGTGTCCTTATTTGGCAGCTTGAACCCCTAGTGGTAGGGGAAAGCTACCAAATAAGGGCAAAAGGTTAGGCATTAATAGGCACCATTTTGAACCCAGAGCCAGATGGGGTAAGAGTGACTGGGAATTGCTCCTTCCCTCTAGACATACTGCTTTCATTTTATTTCATATTATTACATTGGCTCATATTATTACACAGGCCCTTTTATAGAGTCCGTGACAGGGCACATAGGATTTACTGAATATGTGTATTGTTGGATGATTGTAAACCATTTTAAATCCTGACAAAATTAAGTTGTTATGGATTGAAAGTCCTTCTAGCAATCTCCCATTGAAGAATCCAAAAATTTTAGGAACAACAATTTTGGTGGTAACTACTCTGGATTCATCTCTAACTTTGAGGGCACATGGGGAAGTGGAGGTGTGGCCTAGTGGTTGGGGCAAGGTACTTCAGGCCGGATGGTCGGGGGTTCAAATCCCACTAGAGGACAGCAACCTTGGGCCAGAAGGACTGGGGTTTCTAGTCCCACAGGTGCTCCTTGTGGTCTTGGGCAAGCCACTTAACCCTCCATAGCCCATGTTCCCTGTAAAATAGTTCTCTGTGTGCTGTGCTTTCCTGTCTAATCAATGTGTTTATACCTCAAAAATTTCCTGTCATGATTTGACAATTTCCAATCTGTAATCAAACTGCTGCTGATCGCTGGAAGTAGCGGTATACAAATGTACACTAAATAAAATAAATAAATAAATAAGAAAGTGCTTGTTAAGCTAAAGTTAATTTGTCAAATTAAATCTCATTTACTAGCAGAGCACTTGCAATGAATCATTCAGGCACTGGTATTATCAACTTTAGATTATTGCAATTTCTGTTATTTGGACATATCTGGAAAGTTGTATCAATAGCAACGTATGTTAAACACTGCAAACCAACTAGTATTGGGATCAGCGGTAAGACTGCAAGATATATATATATTACCAGAGTGCAACAGGGCAAGAACAAAGGGGGCTTGCTCCTGCCCTGTCCACTAGGCACCAGGGATGACTGCGAATAAGTGCTGGGGTAGGATTGGCCTTTAGCTGAAGTGGGTGTGATCAGAGGGGACCCCACCGGATACTACTAACTTGTAATGGGGTGTATACCCATGCTCTCCGCTGCTGCATGTAACAGGGACCCCTGCAGTAAGTATCTACTTTGCACGTAAGTACAGGGCAGATGCTGAGCATGACTCCTGCATTTTTTGTGGAGGCTTTGCACTCACCTTGTGTTACTGTGCTTTGCGCAAAAAGTAAGTGTGAAAACATACCACATCTTAGTAAAAGGGCTCCTTTATGTCTTTTAGAAGATCTTTAAAAACTTGGCTATTCATGACATTTTATAATTACATTTGGCTCTTGGGTTCCTAGGCAAGGCAGATGGGCATGTTATCATCCCAAGTTGCACTAGATTTTTTTAACAGCCTAGCTATTACTAGGTCTTGTTTGCTATTTTTATTTATTTTATGTGAAGTGTAATTTCTATGGCTGTATTTTATTTTATGCACTGTGAGTTTCTGATAATTCTTATTATAATCTACTTTGAATAGTCTGAGAAAAGTGGACTACAAATGTTTACTTTAAAGTTAAATTGAATTAAAAATTAAATGACTATGAAAGTGAAACAAATTTTATTAAATTAATTTCTTTATATATTAAAATTCATTAGCTACCTTTTTTGAATAACTTCACCCATGATGTACACCAAGTTCAGCTGGACATAGGTAATTCACAGTTGTGACAGTGTGGCATAATGTTTGTTTATTCTCATTTCATATATCGCCCTTAACAAAAAGCAGAGTGGTGTACAATTAAAATCAAATTCGACAATGAAGATTTTGCTTCCTGAACACTTTTGGGTGCATCTTATGGTTTTGGGTGGCTGATCATGAAAATCACCTTGAAATTTTCCTATCATGCACCATTTTTTTTGCAATCGCCTATTTTTGTGATTTCCTCACATATTTTAAGTCTGCTTAAACATGTGATATGTTGCCTAGAAAGTAAGCTGTTTTGTTTAGTCCAGACATGCCTGGGCCTGCACTCCGTGCAGGCTCACAACGTGCAATGGAAATGCTACTGCTCAGGAATGCGTGGGCATACTTGATCAGGAGGGATGCTGACAGTACAGGCAAAAAAGCAGCCTTCATACACAGATGCTATGCATGACGTTGATATCAGTTTGTGTACTTAACAATAGCATTTACATGCAAACCTCTTGTCTAAATAATGATTCATTACAACAGAAATGTCTCGTCAATGTCGCAACAACCACAATACATTCTGTCACATGTGGTGAGTATACTTATATATATTATTATTAAAGACTTATAAAGTGCCGCAACATACGAAGCGCTATACAAACATAGAAGAGAGACAGTCCCTGCTCATCAGAGCTCACAATCTAATAAGACAGAAAACAAAATAAGTTACATAATATAAATAACAAAAATTTACAGGACAAAGTAAGCAAATGTTGATAGAGAGATCAAGATAGGGTAAGACAGGAATGGAAAGCAATAGTGAAGAGGTGGGATTTTAGTCTGGACTTGAAAATGGCCAGGGAAGACACCTGGCGCACAGAGATAGGAAGACTATTCCAAGCAAAGGGTGCTGCCAGTTGGAAGGAGCGAAGTCTGGAATTGGCAGTATGAGTAAAGGGCACAGATAAACGAAGACTGTTAGAAGAGTGAAGCAACCGAGAGGGGGTGTAAGGAGAGATGAGAGATGAAAGGTACTGGGGGGCCGAAGAGTGAATACATTTATAGGTCAGGAGGAGAAGTTTAAATTGGATATGGAGACGGATGGGAAGCCAATGAAGCGACGTGAGGAGAGGAGTGATGTGGGAAAAACGAGACTGGCAGAAAATGAGTCGAGCAGCGGAGTGTTGAATTGACTGAAGAGGAAAGAGGTGGCTTGCAGGGAGGCCGGCAAGGAGAACGTTACAATAATCAAGATGGGAGGTGATTAAGGAGTGGACAATCAATTTATTGGTGTCAACAGAGAGGAAGGGGCAAATTTTGGAAATATTGTATAGAAAGAAACGACAAGTTTTAGCAATGAGCTGGATATGTGAAGAGAAAGAGAGAGAGGAATCGAAAACACCAAGGTTACGTGCTGATGAAACAGGGAGGAGTACAGAGTTATCAACAGAGAGAGAGAAAGGGGAAAGAGGAGGGGGAGCATTCGGGGGAAAGATAAGAAGCTCAGTTTTGGCCATGTTCTGTTTTAAGCAGCGGTGGGACATCCAGGCAGCAATGTCAGAGAGGCAGAGTGAGATCTTAGACTGGATATCAGGAGAGATAACAGGTGCAGAAAGATAGATTTGAGAGTCGTCGGCATAGAGATGATAGTGAAAGCCATGGGAAGAGATAAGGGTGCCAAGGGATTGGGTATAGAGAGAGAAGAGGAGTGGACCTAAGACAGAACCCTGAGGAGCTCCTACAGGTAGTGGGGTTGAAGAGGAGGAGGAGCCATCGAAGCACACACTGAAAGAGCGATGGGATAGATAGAAAGAGAACCAAGATAGTACAGAGTCTTTGAATCCAAGTGAGTATAGGGCAGCGATGGCGAACCTATGGCACGCGTGCCAGCTGTGGCACGCGAAGGCCTTGCAGCTGGCAACCGGGAAGGTCCGCAAGTAAAATGTAAAAAAAAAAAAAAAAGCTGTCTTCTCCCGCTGCCGGGGCCGCCGCGGCAGAATCGAGTGTGCCGCGGGGCCCCCCCTGCCCAGCACAGCCTGCCCTCCCCCTCTATCCGCTCTCTCGTCGCAGCTCACAGTGACACGCACCGGCTTTCAGAGAGCGAGGGAAGAGTTTCTCCCTCGCTGCTCTGTTAAGCCCGCGGGGGCTGATGGGAAGTTCCCATCAGCCCCCCCGGGCTTAACAGAGCCGCGAAAGGGAAACTAATCCCTTCGCGCTCTGAAAGCCGGCGCGTGTCACTGTGAGCTGCGATGAGAGAGCGGATAGAGGGGGAGGGCAGGCTGTGCTGGGCAGGGGGGGCCCCGCGGCACACTCGATTCTGCCACGGCGGCCCCGGCAGCGGGAGAAGACAGCTTTTAAAAAAAAAAAATTCCCTCGGCTGGGCTGGGCTGGGCTGGGCTGGGCTGGGCTGGGGGGGGTTAGGATTGCTGATGGGCTGGGGGGGTTAGGATTGCTGATGGGCTGGGGGGCTGTGGGGGGTTAGGAGTGCTGATGGGCTGGGGGGGTTAGGAGTGCTGATGGGCTATGGGGGGCTGGGGGGGGTTAGGAGTGCTTATGGGCTATGGGGGGCTGGGGGGGTTAGGAGTGCTGATGGGCTATGGGGGGGGGCTAGGACAGGAAATGGGCTGATGGGGAGGGGTTAGGACTTGAGGTGGGTTGATGGGGTTAGGACTGGTAATGGGCTGTGGGCTGTTGGGGGGGTTAGAACTGGTAATGGGCTATGGGGGGGTTAAGACTGGTAATGGGCTGTTGGCTGATGGGGGCTGTCTGGTAATGGGCTATGGGGGGGTTAGGACTGATAATGGGCTATGGGGGGGGCTAGGACAGGAAATGGGCTGATAGAGAGGGGTTAGGACGAGGTGGGCTGGGGGTTAGGACTGGTAATGGGATGTGGGCTGATGGGGGGGGGTTAGGACTGGCAATGGGCTATGGGGGGCTGACTGGAAATGGGTTGATGGGGTTAGGACTGGAAGTGGGTTGATGGGGGGGGCTAGGACTGGTATTGGGTTGGGGGGTTGCTAGGACTGGAAATGGGCTGATGGGGGGCTAGGACTGGAAATGGGCTGATGCAGGGACTAGAAGGGAATGGATGCTGGGTGAGGCTGGAACTAGAAGGGAGCTGATGTTGGGGGAGGATTAGAATGGGATGGGGCTGGGAGAGTAAAATGGAGAGGGGAAAATATTTTGTGTGGGAGGGATAAAAAATCTACAATTGGCCGGGTATTGGGAGAGTAAGTGGGGATTGAGGATGGAGGGGTAAAATTTGAGTGGATGAAATAGGAATGAGGAAAGAGCAAAAGGAGAAAGATTAGTATGTTAAAGCGGATGTAGAGAGAGAATGGAAAAAAAAACTAGAAGAGAGAAGAAAGGACAAATGGACAGCAGATGATGGAGAGTTAGCAGAAAACATGAAGAAACCAGAAGAAAGTGGCTGGAGCAATTGCAACTGAAAAAAAATGCACAAAAGGTAGAAAGATATCTCTTTGACAAGTTATCAGCATGCATGCAACAACAAACATCACATTAATTTTTTTCATGTATAGATTCTTTGGGAATACACACCGAGTCCTGACACAGTTAACAGTTTTAAGAAGTTTATCTTTTTTTTACTCAGGATACATTTGACATGTTATGTGAATAATACATTTAAAATATATTGTGTAACTGAATCAAATTCTTCCTAAATTCATTAAATTGAATGAAATCATTAAAACATTATAAATTGCCAATAAATTGAAATGAAAACCAAAGGATTGTGAATCAAATTGATTCTCTGACAATACAAAGATTCCAACCTTTACAAATGATGTTACATAGTTCAGGCAACTTTATAAAGAGTTTTTAGATACTAAAATCTTGTTGTTAAGGTTTAATTGACGTGCTGGCACTTTGAGGAAATTCTTTCGTTTTGTGCGGCAGTTTGGGCACTCGGGCTCAAAAAGGTTAGCCATCACTGGTATAGGGTGATAAGAAGAAGGTTATGGTCAACAGTGTCGAAGGCAGCAGAGAGATCAAGAATGAGGACAGAGTAAAAGCTTTTGGACTTTGCCAAGAACAAATCATTCAAGACCTTAGAAAGAACAGTTTCAGTGGAGTGTAGGGGATGGAAGCTGGATTGTAAAGAATCCAAGAGGGTATGAGAGGAGAGGAAATCAAGACAACGGTGATAGACTGCACGCTCAAGTAGTTTAGAGATGAAAGGAAGGAGAGAGATGGGACGATAGTTAGAAGGACAAGTGGGATCAAGTGAAGGTTTTTTGAGGAGGGGTGTAACCACAGCATGCTTGAAAACAGAAGGGAAGGCTGCAGTGGAGAGAGAGAGGTTAAGAATATGAGAAATAGAAGGGACGAGAGATGAAAAGATGGAGCTAAGGAGGTGGGTGGGGAAGGGGTCAGAAGAGCAGGAAGTAGGTTTGGAGGAAGAGAGAAGGAGCGACGTTTCCTTGTCAGAAACCATAGGGAAGGAAGAAAGGGTGGCAACAGTTTGGGGAGGGGAGAAATGGGGAATAGGGGGGGAAGAAGGGGAGGAGGGGAACTGGAGGGTGATTGTGTGGATTTTGTCATGGAAGTAGTTAGCCAAGGTTTGGGCAGAAAGGGAGGGAAGAATCAGGGGTGGAGGCACACTGAGGAGAGAATTGAGTGTGCTAAAGAGACAAGAAGGATTAGAGGAAAGAGAGTTAGATTGAGGAAGTAAATTTGTTTGAAAAGCGCAATGGCTGAGTATATGCTTAAGCCTCCAAGACACAGCATGACTGCACTTATTGAGAAAACATATGAGCTCTACTTCAGTTGTAAAGTTGGTGATCAAGACAAATCCTGTGCTCCTCACATTGGCTGTCCATCTCGGAGCTTGGCTCAGAGGTACTGGAAAGTCAATGCTGTTTGCAGTCCCAATGATATGGCAAACAGAAGGTTCATGTGACGAACTGTTACTTCTATCTGATCAATGTATCTGGCTTCTCTGCTAAATAAGAAATCTATTGAATACCCAGGTCTGCCTTCAGCCATGAGACCAGTGCTGCATGACAACAGTATATCAGTACCGAAGCCACTAGAGACATGGAGCCTAAATGAGGCAGACGAAGATGCCACAATCATGGGCCAGATGCGGAAAATGATATGGATCCAGATCAATGTTCCCTCTAATTTTCTGTAGGCTGCGTGCGCATAAAATATCAGCTGTGTGCAGCTTTTGAAGGAAGGTAAAATTTTTGTGCACCACATAACGACACTTGGAGTTATATATTTTAAAATTTGACTACACGTCAGAATACAGTATGTACACCACATTGATTTTAATCAAATTAAATGAAAATAGATGATTACTAAATAAAGTGGGAAATTTCTAATAATTACAATCATAACTTTTAAATTTTAAGATGTCTGTGTTGTTTTCTATCAGAATCAGAGCCGTAATTTTTGTGCGCTCCATTGTAAAGGATGTGCGGTCGCTCGGCGAGGTGTGTGTGCGCGCACACGTGCACAGCTTAGAGGGAACAGTGATCCAGATGTTGAACCATTTATGTCCAGTGTGCCTCATCTGAAAAAAGTCAGAAATGAATGACCTGGTGATGGACTTAAGCTTGTCAAAAACAAAGGCTGACCTACTTGGTTCAAGATTACAAGAATGGGGTTTGCTGTCACCAGGTATGAATATATTTTTTTTCTATCAGACCCACCAAGAAGATACGAAAAATTTCTTTGCACAACCTCTGTTTCTGTATTGACATTGATGGGTTGTTCACGGCTTAGGGTTCTGAGCATGATCCACAACAATGGTGCCTTTTTATCAATTCGCCACTGCTAAGCCTGAAAGCTGTCTTATCACACAATGGCAATGTCCACACTTCAATACCTATTGCCTATGCAGTGCACATAAAAGAAACCTATGAAAACATGGAACTGTTGTTGAAACACATATGGTACAACAACTACAACTGGAACTTCTGTGGTGATCTGAAAGTAGTGGCACTGCTAGGAGTGCAGTTCAGGTATACCAAGTACTCTTTCATTTGCAAATGGGACTCCTGTGCTAGAACTGGTCAATCTGTAAGCGTTTGGTTCCAGGACAGAAAAAATGTGACACATGAACCACTTCTCAACACAAATAAGTTATTTTTGCCTCCTCTTCATAAAAAACTCGGACTGATGAAAACCTTTCAAAGTGATGAACAAGGAAGGTGAAGGATTTCGATAATTGAGACAGATGTTTCCAAGAATAACTGCCAAGATTAAGGAAGACATTTTTGTGGGTCCACAAATCAGACACATCATCAATGACAAGTGGTTCAAAGATCTGCTAGTGGGGCCTGAGAAAATCACATGGAAGGCATTCAGGGATGTTGAGAATCTTTTTGGCAATTATAGGGCTCAAAACTATGTCCAGCTTGTTGACAACATGCTTCAAGCATATAAAACCATGAAGTGAAAATTGTCACTGAAGATTCGTTTTCTTGGACGTCTTCCCTGCTAATCTTGGTGCAGTCAGTGATGAACATGGTGAAAGGTTTCATCAGGACATTGTGATGATGGAAAAGTGGTATCAGGGCAACTGGAACCCATCAATCCTACTGTTGGACACTGAAACGAGAAGCATCGGATGCTGAATACAAATGAAAATCAGGAGCAAAATATTTTTAGCTCAGATGAACTAGTGCAATATGTCAGCATTGTTGTGTGATTAAACATGACAAATTCAGTCAAAGTTCATTTTCATGTTTCTCCAAATTCCAATCTGAAATTATATTTGTTTGGCTTGAAGCTATCATGATCACCAAAAGGTTTTCAGGAAGCAAAACCTTTGAACAAATTTTATTGTCCAGTGAAGAAATTTATTTATTTACATTCTCTTATATACCGCGCTATTCTGCATCAGTGCGGTTTACATTGAACAAACTGAAATTACATTGAACAGGGCATTATAACTTGGAGATAACTATTTTACAGGGAACATGGGCTATGGAGGGTTAAGTGGCTTGCCCAAGACCACAAGGAGCACCTGTGGGACTAGAAACCCCAGTCCTTCTGGCCCAAGGTTGCTGTCCTCTAGTGGGATTTGAACTTCTGGCCTGAAGTACCTTGCCCCAACCACTAGGCCACTCCTCCACTTGCCCCAACCACTAGGCCACTCCTCCACTCCTCCAAGAAAGAAAGAAAGGAAAGGAACACCATATTTTGACAGGAAAGAAAAGAGAACAATTACACAGGAGGGGAACAGGAGGAGGTGAGCAAAGGATTATGGGGCAGAGGTATTAAGATGGTTAGGGAGGGGGTAGGTCAGTCGGTGGAAAATAAAATACTTTCTGAAAGAGCTGTGATTTGAGTAGCGATTTGGTGTGGGATAACTCAAGACAGAGGGCAGGAGGTAAAGTATTCCAGAGGGAGGGACCAAGAAAGTAAAAAGCAGAGTGATAGGTTATCTCTAGCCAGGCTTGTGTAGCAGTGGGTAGATGAAGGCGATTAACATGGACGGAGTGGAGAACCCAGTGAGGAGCATGCAGAAGAATGAGATCGGAGAGGTAAAGAGGGGTACCGGAGTGAATGACCTTGTGAACCAGAGTGAGGATCTTAAAGTGAATGTGGTAAGGAACTGGGAGCCAATGAAAGTTGATAAGAAAGGCGATAACATGGTCATAGCACAAGGCATAGGCAAGAATCCAGAAGGCAGTATTTTGGATGAGCTGCAAGAGATGTAGCTGATAGTGGGGAAGACCAGCAAGTGCAATATTACAATAGTCCAGACAAGACATAACGAGAGTGAGTAGTAGAGTGGCCAAGAAAGAAGTGTAGAGAAAGGAATGCATGGCTCAAATCTGATGGAGGGAGCAGTGAGGTGATCCTGGAAAAATAGGGAGGAATCAAGTATAATGTCCAGATAACGAAGTGAGGCGACAAAGGGAATAGGAGTATCTAATAACAGAGTGAGTGAGAGGCTTGGGCTGGTACTGGTTAGCCAGATGGCAAACGTTTTTTACCAGGGTTCAGGAGGAGATAGTTAGTTAGTTAGTTAGTTAGTTAGTGGACATCCAATTGGCAATACTGGTGAGACAGGTGTTTAGGGGTGAGAGATCCAGGGAAAGTGGATCAGTGTGGAGAAGCAGAATAATATCATCGGCATAATAATATGCTGATATTCCACATTTTTGCACCAGGAGGGTGAGAGGGACCAGGAAGACATTGAAGAGCAAGGGATCAAGCACAGAACCTTGAGGGACACCACAGAGACATGAGGTGAAGGGAGAAGTAAAGGAGACCAGAGTGACTGAGAGAACAGCGAGAGAGAAAGGAATGGAAACAATGTAGGACTGCGCCACAGAGGCTGAAGTCTGGTGAGGAGGGTGACATAGTCAACCCTCGCAGTCTCTCTTGACCTATCATTTGCTTTTGATCTAGTTAAGGTGCCATTGTCATGGGATTCAGACTTCACTGAGGAGGGAGAAGAGAATTGGTTTTGGTACTGTGTCCAGGGTGAAAACCAGACTGGCAGGGATGAAGTGTGTGTAGAATTGAGGTGTGTGATGAGCTTTGTGAATATGACTTTCACCAAGATTTTTGATAGAAATGGAGGATTGGAAATGGGCCTGTAGTGAGTGGGGATAGAGAGATGAAGGGATGGTTTCTTCAGGAGGGGGGCGAACCACGGCTTTTTTCCAGAGAGAATGAAAGATCCCGGAAGTGAGACTATTGCTCAAAATCACGAGAATGGGGGGCAAAAGGGCGAGTGATGATTCCGACAACCAGGTGGAGAGGATGGGATGGGAATGATAAGTGGTCTTGTGAGAAGAGGTTAGAATCTTGAAGTTCTGGGGCAGCCAGTGGGTGGAAAGTGGACCAGGTATGCATCAAAGATGGTGGGAAGGAGAGAAGTAGGTCGGCGGGATAAGGGACAAGGGGAGGCAGGCCGTCTGGGAATGATGAGCAGAGTCATGGAAAAATTGGGCAAGAAAACTGGGAGTGGCAGTGTTTTCTGCAGGCAAATGAATGGAATTGGGTTTGGAAAGTTCAGCAAGGATATGATAAAATTGGCGAGGCAGGTTGGAGGAAGGACGAAATGAGGTCAGAGTAATATGTTTTCTTAGAAGAGGTGAGCATGTAACAATGATAAGCCTGCTTAAAACGTTGAAGGAGGAGTGAGGTGTGCTGCTTTTTTCCAGGAGTTTTCTGCCTGATGGATGTGGGCATGTTGGAACCGAAGGCCAGAGTGATACCAGGGAGGATAGCGCTTGGAGAGGGGCTTAGGTCGAAGAGGAGCTACTAGGCCTAGAGCACCCGAAAGGGAAGTTTGCCAAGTGAGAACCTGTTCAATCATGGGAAGGGAGAGAAGATTGTCAGGGAGGAGGGTGTTACTCAGATATCAGCACAGTACACAATCAGAACAGCAAGGCAAACTCTGAAATTGTGTTTTCTTAAGGCACGTTGCACTGTAGATAGGTCATGGAGATAAGTGAGATGTCGCCACCAGGGCGTACTAATCCTGACAGTATTTTAGGAAGAGCTCTGCTAAACATGGAGCCATTTCTAAAATACACATTCCTCCAATTTTTCCCACATGTATATTTGTGAATCTCGATAATGTGCGTAAGTGCAGGCCATTTCATAGCGAACACGTGCAAATGTCGCCACGTACATGTGCATTTGGACCATAGTGCAAACCTAGTCATACAGGTGTGCTTAATCAATGACAGAGGACTCAAGCTTGAACCCATTGCAATTCAGAGGTGGAAATATATACTGCAGGATTTTTCTCTCTGTAAAGGGATGGCCAAAAAGAGCACTTTTTAAATCCCTATTTGTGTCATAAAGCTGGTGCACATTAGGACATGGACAATTTTGAGCTTGAGCATATGCATGTAGATTTTTGTGCCATCCAGGCCACACCGCCAACATGCTCATGTCTACTTTTGGCATGGTATGAAACTTTTTTAAAAAAAAATAGCCATTTGCACGTGGATGCAATTTACACGTGTACGTGGTCATATTGACACGTGTAAATTGCTAATAAAACTTCTAAAAGAACCCCCCACATGTTTATATACTGTAAATAAATACTCTAGTTACCTTTTATATTATGTAACATATTTTATGCACTGCAGGTACCAGGTCTGCCGAACTTTGCAGAATGTTGTATTAATGTATTCTTTACTTGAAGCTCACTTTTTTTAATTTGCTGAGTTTCTGTTCTAACCTCAGTTCACATTATCTGGCATCATTCATGTGTTAACCTCGCTGCCAGTTTCCTGCACTTTGAGCCTATATACTGGCGTTTTATGAGTCACAGTTCAGTGGGGAACTCTAAGGTGTCTCTTTATTCTGTTCAACATGAGAAGTTATAGTTCTGAGAGAAGGTGTGGTGCGATGTGTCACACTCTGACTAATTGAGAGTTTTGCAACCAAAAAAACCAAAGTTGAAAGGATATTATTAACTCAGGAGGTGGAAAAAAGAGATTGCTTCATGCCTCTCGGTACTTTTCTCATGTCATTTGCATATTTGATGGGATTCAGACTTGGACCTCAGAAATGCAGTACAATGATTACATAGCAGCTACACACTCTTATCATTTCATTAAACTTACATGACGCACATTTGTATTTGTTCCTGGTATCACTCCTACCCGACAGCTGCAATCACAGCAATTATGAGATGGCGAAAAACTGGTAGAGAGTATAACAAGGGCTTTCAATAGACTAGTTGATCAAATGTCCAAGGTAATAAAATATAAAGGAGAAAGCTGCTGGTATTTAGGGGGGGGGGGCGGTTCCCTTCTCCTGGGCTCATGGATTTCCGAAAAAGTATGGAAGTCATTTTATTAATACTGTTTCTCACCATTTATATTATGTTAAGCTGGTATTTTAGAAGTCTTATTTCTGATTTACACGTATGTAATCAGGCATTTGAGCATGTAAACGGAATCCATGTGTAGATGGTCATTTTAGAAAAGGCTTAATTTACACATCTATGTCCTTCTGTGGACGTTCTAAAGGGGGGGTGTAGGGTCATGGTTAGAGTGCGGCCAGCATCCATACCTGCATTTCGCATGTCATATAGGGAATCCACATCTATGACTGAAAATGTCCACAGTGGGATTTACACCTGCCACCTAGCACATTCAGGTTTTTAAAAAGTGCCATTTCGGCCAGCCCATTGCAGGGGGGATTAAGGGGTTATCCTCCTTAATTCCGCATTGTTGATTTCCCTCCCCAAATTGAAATTTGATAAATATAGGGGCATCTGAAGTTAGCTGGCAGTATTTACACACACAGCATTGCAACATGGCCAACAGATGTCTACATGCCAGCAGTGGCCCCTGAAAGTTGTGAAATCCATCAGATATGTATGTCGCCCATGTTTCCCCATTGCTTTGTTGATGAGTCCTTTCTCGCCCATTGAGGTTTCAGAAGTTCTTTGCTATCTCTACTACCTCTTTGTTTCTCCTTAGCCACCAGCGTTCTTCTTTTTCCAGGATTCTTGTGTCATCAGATTTGATTGTATGCCTAGTTTCCATCATGTGGAGGGCTACAGCAAAGGACTAAACATCAACAAAGCATGGCAACTCCTCTTTCATGGAAGGTTTAGCGCTACAAGGGCTGGCACAGAAGACCAATTATTTTCTACTTTCCAGAATCTGAAATTCTCAACAATCTTCCTGCTAAATTTCAAATTCCCTGCCTCCAATTGCCAAATTGCGCTTTTCCTGTCTTTTTTCCTCCAACTTTCCCTCCAAAATCAAATTCAAATTTCCCACCTTTTCTTCAACAAACTTTCCTGCCAAAATTCAAATTTTCCACCTCAATTCCACGAATCCATTTTGAGAACCACTATATATATAGATATAGATAGATAAATAGATAGATAGATATACCATTTTGAGAATTTGAAAAGCGGTATATAAAAAATGTTAAATAAATAAATAAATATCTAAGAACAGACATCCACTATATAACCATTTCACCTTGAAGAAAGTCACAGTATAAGGCTGAAACGTCAGTTCCACTTCCTAAGATGCAGCATGACCCGGAAAACAGGAAAGATTATAATAACTGGGATTTATATGGTATATTTTTAAATCAGGTTCTCATTGCACAATGGCCCTATATCATCATTACAGAAATGTCAGGGCTTTCTTAGGTCACAGTAACCAAACTACCTTTTCCAGGTCATTTCTAGGACATTATCCTAAATTGATTTTTGCTGTGCTTCACAAGGGAACCACAGGTATCCGAGCAGGAGCCTAATTACCTTTCTTCATATGGAGAATTTTAGTGCTACGAGGTCCAGCATGCTAGTTGCCTCCACATGGTGGCTGAGCTGCCATGCCTGTGTAAGGTTTTTTGCTTGTGGTGTCTCTGGGGTGGGCTGGTGGAGGAGCAGAGGCTGTTCAGGTTGGTGTCCCATGTTTCTGTTTCTTCTTCTGTGCCTGTGCCTCCTGCTATGCTCCCAAACTCTGTAGGGGAACTACTGCTTCTGCTGGTGCTTGCCGAGGCTCTGCCATGCCGGTGGGGAGATCTTCTGTGTTTCTTCCAGCAGTCCGCAGCATCGGGGGATGGCATGGGGGGGGCAGTGAACTCTGGAGTCAGCTGGAGCCTCCCTCATTGGCACAGTGATGCTGCCAGTGTGCACCAATTGGAGCAGAGGTGGGCATAGCTTGGATGACACCCTGTCCCATGGTGCCATTTGTGGGTGGAACCATGAGCAGAGTCAAGCAGGCAGCATGGCCAGCACTGTGGGGAGCTCCAGAGCTGCGGGAGTCAGCATTTCTTGCATCAGATCTTGCACTGCATGGATCTCTGTGGGCTGGAGCACTGGATGCCTGCTTGGGGGCCCCTGGGCAGGGGATGGAGGCCTTGGAGGGTGAATCCTGTGCCATGAGAATGTTTTTACCAGCAGCGGAGCTGACAGACACGTGCTTCTGTTTCCGGCTCTTCTGGGCCACACGAAAGGCCTGTTGATCAATGGAGCTGTGTTCTGAAGCCTCAGCCAGGAACTCTCTGAGTGTATGACTTCTGGATCTTCAAGTTCTTGGGGACATGTGGGGGCAGTCCTCCATGCAGTGGGCAGCCCCAAGACAATGGCTCAGTGATCATGGATGTCCATGGAGTTCATCTTCCAGCAGCACTTGGGACACTTCTTGAAGCCACGTTTGGTCATTTTGAATCTTGAAGCTTCTTCTGCTATCTTCTTCTTTTTCTTCTTGATTGTGTTTTAATGGAGAGCTAAGTGTTCCATCCTTCTAGGCAAGTCGGAAGAAAGAGACTGGCCCAGGAAGGGGTGGGCAGGTGGTAGGGCTACACTGGCACATGATTAGAAAGGTTTTACCATTCCTGAGCTCTGGGAGAGCACTTCCGTCTGGAAGGTGCCATTGAATGATGTCACCAGGTATGGCTGACACATCCTGCTCATTCATGGAAAACCACAGGTTTCAGAGCAGGAGCCCAAATGCTTTTTTAAGGAGAATTTTAATAATCCAGTTTGGACAACCTGTGATGGAATTTAGCCATGCCATCAGGATTAATTTGCTTTCTTGTGTAAGAAAAATGCTGCCGAATCTTTAATGTCCACACAGTGGGCCAGGTTTAGTTGACTGTTTTTCAGCAGATTGTTTTCTTGGTGGGATACAGCCAAATATGCAAGCATTTTGTGCCCGTAAACATAAAGGGACTGATTTTATAACAGAACACCTATTTGTGGAGTTTGAAAAGGCATCTTTTTTAGGGCTGTTTTATAAAGACCCTCAAACAATAGTCATTGAAATTCTGACCGGTCGCCACTCTGGTGAATGTCCTTCTATTCCCTCCTATTTTTGTCAGGAACAACCAACCTGAGAGGCGGGAATGGGCAACCGCCTCCCCGTGTTGGAAGGACCCTTTTATTCAAGAGAGCCTCAGCCCTCGCAGTATAAGAGTGTGAACCCACAGCTGAAACCGGGTGAAGGAAATTCCAAAATCCAAATACACCCCACTTATCTTTTACTAAAGGCAATAAAACTCCAAACCGTGCTGGAACCAAAGGCAGTTGATGGCTGAACTATCTCGCCGTGGTAATCCACCAACAATACCAGCAAGCGTCACGACATGCATGTTTCGGACCAACTCCGGGCCCTGTATCAAGTGATTGTGTTCCTTCAGGGAAATTGCCTTACTAGGCCTCCCCCCCCCGGGGAAACCTTATATAGCGAAAAACGTAACTTATAATTGGCCAAAACAATCTATGCGTCAGAGGGAAACCCCTCCCACCCTCACATGAACTACCCAGACCCGTTCAGAAAAAGGCACAATCCTAGACCCACCTCCCTTACAAGAGGCTCCACAAATCTAACTCCATATTTAAATAATCTATACGTCAGAGGGAAAACCCCTTCCACCCTCAGATGGACTACCCAGACCCATTCATAAAAAGGCACGATCCTAGGCCTACCTCTCTTGCAAGAGGCTCCACCAATCTAACTCCATATTCAAACCCGACGGTATAACAGTATTTAAACGATAGATCCAATGCTGTTCTCTCCATTGTAATCGCTGTTCTCGGTTACCCCCTCGAGGATGTGGTGGGATCCAATCAATCACCCGCCAACGTAAATCAAAAAAAGTGTGGGAAAACTCCAAACAATGCTCAACTATAGGTGGAGCCAAACACTTAGACTTAATTTTGGAGGCATGCTCTCTCAAACGAACTTTAACCGGGCGAATTGTACAACCAATATATAAGAGGTCACAAGGGCATTGAAGCATGTTTACTACAAACGATGTCTGACAAGTCGAAACCCCCTTAAATTCATACATCTGAGCCGTGACCGGATGAGACCACTGAATTCCCTGTAAAGTATTTTGACAATATTTACAATTATTACACGCCCAATGACCCCAAGAACGATCCACCTGAGGGCCCTGCTCACTTCTCAAAGAGGGCTGAGGCCACTGATCTCTAGGTGGACATGTCTGTACCAACCGATCTCGCAAATTGGGGCCCCGTGTGTATGCAAATCGCACAGATCTGCGAAAACAATCGTGTACTTGTAAAACCCCCCAATATTTTCGCAAAACCCGTGAAACTTTATTAGTATGTGTAGTGAAAGGTAAAACCCCAGTTATGGATTCTAAATCCCCACTGTTACAACTACTATCCAACCCAGGGGTCCCAGAATGAAGCAGCCACTCCCGATGTGAGAACCGAGCTCTACAGTACGCAGTTTTTATAACTGATTTTTGGATAGCCTCTCTCCTCTAGACGAAACCTCAAGAGTCTTGCCTGATCCTTAAAATCAGTTAAAGAGGAACAGATTCTACGAAGATGTAAAAACTGACCAAAGGGCAGGTTTTTCCTCAAGGGGTACGGATGATGGCTCTGGAATAAAAGAAGACTATTCCTCTGGCTAGATTTCCGATACAACGATGTAGTTAACATACCATCTTTCTGACAGACTAATACATCCAAAAATTCAATCTGAGATTTATTCTTATGTGCAGTAAACTTAATGGTAGTCTTCAAAGAATTTAGCCAGTCTATAAAGATTGTTAATTCTGCTTCTGTTGAGGACCACAAGAAAAAAATGTCGTCCAAAAATCATACCCACAAGATTACTTGCTGAAACATTGTAGCTTTGTAAATCTGTTGTTCTTCCAATGCTACTAAATATAAGGTGGCTATGGAGGGAGCCACGGTGCCCCCATAGCGATACCTTGACACTGCTGATAAAATTGGCTTTGATAACGAAAATAATTTTTAGTCAGGACCAATCTGGTCATATCCAACAAAAATGATTTGGGGATCCGCGCAGGCGCTGTGGTAAATGCTGATTGCAGCAAAGACAAAGCTTCCTCTTGAGGAATATTTGAATATAAGGCCACCACATCCAATGTAACTAACCAAACTGAATCCAGTGGTTCCTTTAGGGTGGCTAAAATATTCAGAAAATGGGATGTATCCCTCAGATAGGATCGCACACCTTGAGCCTCCACCTTCAAAAATGTGTCCACAAATTGAGATAATGGTTCCAAAACTGAACCCCGACAGGAGACTATAGGACGCCCTGGTGGAGCTGAGAGCAATCTGTGGATCTTGGGGACCGTATAAAAAACCAGTATACTGGGGTGCCGCTGATATAAAAACGCAGATTCTCTAGAGGTGATCCACCCCACCCATTGAATTTCTTGGTTTTTTTTGGTGGTTCTGTTTAGAATTTTTGAACCTCATTTTGGTTAGATATGGCCACTGACACCTTTGCATTCACAGAGGACTACCTGGAGAAGTTGCGGCAAAGGAGAGGTTTATTTGATTCCACCAATCGGGATTTGGACCCTCAACCGATTGGTAAACCCAAGTTAAAGGCATTACGGAATAGATCTATCCGGGCTCATTTACATGGGGCGGCCATGCTTCAATATTTAAAGACCCGTATAATCCCTAGGGGATTACGAATGCCGCAAGCACTGAAGCTTTTTCTTACAGATACTAAATTCATTTCTAAGTGGAATTGCATTCTCAACAAGTGCAGTTTCGATCTTATTGCTCTGATTATTGATCGTACAACGCAGGAGAGTTAAAAGAATCTTTGCAGGAATCCCTTTCTGAAACAGTGTTTCAATCTAAGATGGAAGAGATGGAGAAACAACTTCAAGGTTTTTTTGATTATCTTCGGAGCTCGAAAGCCACTAAATTTCAACGAGATAAAGTGGATTATGAGACTGGCAAAATTTATTATTGGATGTATGAAAAATCAGAGGGGGAGGATGGAACGGGGGTAGCAGAGAAACGAGTGACTTTTGAGAATTCCTCGGAGGACACTGAAGAGAGTGAAGCCTCGCGTGACTTGGGAAAACCACGGAGGGGTTCCGGTACCCAACGGGGTTTTCAGAGGGGCCGATGGAGAGGAGGTCGCCCCCGTTGGCCCTACAACAACGATCAATGGGAGCCCCCCATTACCAGGCAACGGTCCCACCGACAACAACAATTGTCAACACTTCAGGACTGGTCTTGACTCCCCCTCAAATTGAAGTTCTGAATTTGGGACTGTCTTTTGTACCTACGGTACCTTATGATGGATTTCGGATGAGGATAGCCCTTCATTGGTTTTTTAGGAAACTGCGGATAACACGGTTTTTTCTGATAAGAATCTGGTTCAGGATGGCTCCATTAAGTCCCTCCCTTCGAGATGGATCCCACCGGGGGCCATAGATCCAGTGATTATGACCTATCAATCTTTAGTTTTGAAAGAACTGCTTTTTCGGGAGAGCTCCTTTTCGGAGCACTTTTCTAATGTCTCCAGATCACAGCGCCAAGCCACTAATGAATTGGCACGAAATGATCAGGTAGTCATAAGGGGAGCTGACAAAGGTGGTGCGCTGGTGGTGCAATCTTTTGAATTTTATCATGAAGGGGTGTCAGCACAGTTAAATGATCCTAATTATTATAAACCGTTGCAAAGTGATCCTACGCCACATTTACAAATCATCATAAGGGCATTGGTTAAGGATGCTCGTGAGAAGGGGTGGATCACCTCTAGAGAATCTGCATTTTTATATCAGCGGCACCCAGTATACTGTTATACCGTCGGGTTTGAATATGGAGTTAGATTGGTGGAGCCTCTTGTAAGAGAGGTAGGCCTAGGATCGTGCCTTTTTATGAACGGGTCTGGGTAGTTCGTGTGAGGGTGGGAGGGGTTTTCCCTCTGACGTATAGATTATTTAAATATGGAGTTAGATTGGTGGAGCCTCTTGTAAGGGAGGTGGGTCTAGGATCGTGCCTTTTTATGAATGGGTCTGGGTAGTCCGTCTGAGGGTGGAAGGGGTTTTCCCTCTGACGTATAGATTATTTAAATATGGAGTTAGATTGGTGGAGCCTCTTGCAAGAGAGGTGGGCCTAGGATCGTGCCTTTTTATGAACGGGTCTGGGTAGTCCGTCTGAGGGTGGGAGGGGTTTTCCCTCTGACGTATAGATTATTTAAATATGGAGTTAGATTGGTGGAGCCTCTTGCAAGAGAGGTGGGCCTAGGATCGTGCCTTTTTATGAACGGGTCTGGGTAGTCCGTCTGAGGGTGGGAGGGGTTTTCCCTCTGACGTATAGATTATTTAAATATGGAGTTAGATTGGTGGAGCCTCTTGTAAGGGAGGTGGGTCTAGGATTGTGCCTTTTTCTGAACGGGTCTGGGTAGTTCGTGTGAGGGTGGGAGGGGTTTCCCTCTGACGCATAGATTGTTTTGGCCAATTATAAGTTACGTTTTTCGCTATATAAGGTTTCCCCGGGGGGGGCGGGAGGCCTAGTAAGGCAATTTCCCTGAAGGAACACAATCACTTGATACAGGGCCCGGAGTTGGTCCGAAACATGCATGTCGTGACGCTTGCTGGTGTTGTTGGTGGATTACCACGGCGAGATAGTTCAGCCATCAACTGCCTTTGGTTCCAGCACGGTTTGGAGTTTTATTGCCTTTAGTAAAAGATAAGTGGGGTGTATTTGGATTTTCGAATTTCCTTCACCTGGTTTCAGCTGTGGGTTCACACTCTTATACTGCGAGGGCTGAGGCTCTCTTGAATAAAAGGGTCCTTCCAACACGGGGAGGCGGTTGCCCATTCCCACCTCTCAGGTTGGTTGTTCCCGACAAAAATAGGAGGGAATAGAAGGACATTCACCAGAGTGGCGACCGGTCAGAATTTCAATGACTATTGTTTGAGGATTTCACATTGGGTCATTGAATTGCTTGGGGTTTTTTGGTGGTTCTGTTTTATAAAGACAACATTAGGCCCTATGTTCCTTCATGAAATGGGCAACCAGAGCCAGACTAATAGCACACAAATGCCCAGAGACAAATTTACACCTGCTCCACTGTTGATGCAAGTGTGTGTGTGTGTGTGTGTACCCTAGATGTATACTTACATATTATATAAAATAAACACATACCTCAACTCCACCCAAACCCTATTTCTCTGAATGCCTGCCTGTGGCATAAGTATAAATACATTTATTTATTTTATTTAACAGTTTTTTTATACCACTTTATCCTTCGGTCAAAGCGATTTACATTGCAACAGAACATTTTACAGTAAACAGGGCAGTCAACTTGGAAGAAATATGCTACATAAATTTGGGAGGCAACTATGTACAATTTTGAATATCTAGGGGATTCATGGTAGGGTGAAGGTAGGAGTGGGGTGGGGAAACTATGAGGTAGACGGGTAGCATTTTCTAAAGATATGGGTTTAAGGGCTTTCCTGAAGGAAATCGCGTCAGTTGTAGTCCTTAGCTTTTCTGGGATAGAGTTCCATAGGTGCAGAGCATAGACTGAGAAAGCTCTCTTGGATGTGCTGGCGTGGTCTTTGTAAATATCGGTGGTGAAGGACAGAGCGGAAGTCATGCCATCGTGCTGCCACACATATACTGCCAGCCTTTTCTGTGTGTAAAACAGGCTTTATATGCAGAAAACCTGATGCCTTATTCTGGGGCATCGGTCAGTGCTGACTCAGTGTCATCAAGCCCTTCCCACAGTACTCGGTTAAACACAGAATGTGCAGAGCGTGGAAGCTGTCTAGATAAACGGATAGCAGCTGCAAATCACCACTATCTAGTGGATATCTGTATACTGGCCGGTATTGCCCTGTTCCATCCCCAGCATTCTCAGGATAGCGCAGGTGCTCCATGGAGATATTCAGTGGCCCTATATCTGTCTGAGGGCCTTTATCCAGGTAACCTCTGGGGTTATCCAGATAAGGCCTTTTGAATATTGATCTGATAGAAACTGAGAGCAGATAAAGACCCCACAGCCCACCAGTCTGCCCACCCATACCACATGCCTCTTGGAAGTCCCTTGTACAAATGCTGGAGGTACCTTTGGAAACACTTTCATTTGGTTTCAGTTTCCGTTTTCATTTCCTATTTATGTCATTTTTTTGCTCATAAGTTTCATTTTGTTTGTCAGTAAGGCACTAGCTAAATCCACTTAGCAACAAAAACATAAGGTTTCTATTTTTTCTGCCACTTCAGATTGAAAATGAAACAAGCAACATAATATTTTAAAATGACTGCACATCACTACCAAAAACTTGTAATGCACAGCTGTGATCCCCCTCCCCCGGGACTACGGCTGCAACTCATAGGTGCAGTTTCACTGTTTAGTTTGAAGGGGGTAATTCAGCACCAGCACTTTTGCCTCCAAGAGCATGCTTTGTGAAATAGTTGCGATTAATGTGTGTTAACCTAAGTGTGCTTTAGAAAATTACCCTGGTAGAGCTTGTGCACACATTTAAGTGTTCAGAGTAGCTGAAAACCTGAGTGTGGGTGTTTGCACGCTATGGGCTCAATGCAGCAAAGTGCCCTGCTGAAGCGCATTGTTTGAGGACCATTTCCTGCGCTAGCGTGTGGATGCAGAATGCAGGAAGGGATCTAACCGGAGCATAATCAATTTGGAAATGGCTGTATTAATGGCAGCGCACAGCAGATTTACATGAGTGACAATGAATCAATTAACCGTGCAGCACAGATACAGAGAAGCGCGCAGAAGACTGGAGTGAGGAGTGGCCTAGTGGTTGGGGCAAGGTACTTCAGGCCGGAAGGTCGGGGGTTCAAATCCCACTAGAGGACAGCAACCTTGGACCGGAAGGACTGGGGTTTCTAGTCCCACAGGTGCTCCTTGTGGTCTTGGACAAGCCACTTAACCCTCCATTGCCCATGTTCCCTGTAAGAATTAGTGTATGTGTCTCATATCCCCTCATGTTAAATGTATCCCCCAACCGCTTTGACCCGGTGAAAAGCGGGATATAAATGCAGCTAAATAAATAAAATAAGTGGAGTTCAACACTGGAATTTTAATGTGAGGACTGAGAGGACATTAAGTGTTAGCTCATAGGTCTGCGGTCAGTGCTGCTGAGGAATTTATTATGCCTGTTTCTTGAGCGTTCAGCACCTGCAACTTTTTCTGGCTTAGCTGAAGAGACTACTGAAAAAAACAGCAGGAGAAGTGTGTTGGACAATGTTGTGCACATGTGCTGGAATGTGATCTAGCGCGTACGCATCATTATTGCATGCAGAATACTATCGGGGTTTACGAATTACAATATTATTCTGAGCAGAACCTCTGCACAACATAATATTGCTGTATGTGAAGAACATCACGAAAGCAATTTACCATAAGGTCCGGATACTACGTCACCTGCGCCCCCTATTGGACTTTAATGACTACCGAACTATCTTCCAAGCCTTGGTGCTCCCACATCTAGACTTTGCAAATATTATCCTTCATGGCCTCCCTCAGTCAACACTAGGACCTCTTCGCCTTGCAATGAATGCTGCAGCAAGGGTACTTGCAGGTACATCAAGAGCTAAACATATAACCCCAGTCATGATGGATCTCCACTGGCTTCCACTTCAGGCTAGAATCCCGTATAAGTCCCTAGTACTAACATTCAAAGCCCTAAGGAACCAGATCACCTCACCCATCAGCAAACTCATTCAAAGACGGCCGTTCAACAGGATCAGGAGATCTAATCAAGCAAACACTCTAGAGATCCCCAACATTCTAACTAAGTGCAAAAAGGCTACTGCCAAAAGAGCCTTCTCCCTATTTGCACCCATGACCTGGAATGCCCTCCCCACTGAGCTCCGTTCCACCCCAGACCTATTGTCATTTAGAAAAGCCCTCAAACAACACCTTTTCCTCATCCATTACCCAGAATCCAATCCCAGAAACAACCACCCATCCTCACATCCTACACCCTACTCCACCCCACCCAAAATCCAACACCATAAAGAAAATGACTAGCTCTACCACCATATCCCCTCTCTTATTTATTATTGGTACTGATCACACATCTTATTGATTAAACCTCTTATAAATATGTTGAAACCAAGCTATACTATATGTATAATTTCTCACCATACTCCATGAATAATTACTCTGTAATTAGTTACCCCTGTTACCTCCAGGTTATCTCGTCCATGTTCAATGTAAAAACTCAATTGTCGTGTGACATTGCAGTATGTTTTTTGTTCAATTGTAAACCGCACTGATTTTAATAGCGCGGTATATAAGAGAAGTAAATAAATAAATAAAAAATAAATGTGACACACAGCATTCCAGCACATGCGGACAAACGCCAAACTCGTTCGTTCTTTTTGTGCACAGGATATAGCTTCTGCTACCCAGGACCTCTGTGCACGAGTCCTAGCTTGCTCTCCTTATTTAGTGCAGAGGTTTTGGGCACAGCTCATTTGCATGCTGTTGGCTTACAGTATCATGGAACAAAACCTCTGTGTTAAACTTCCATTAGGAAAGCTGGTGCTAGAGCTTTGGTTCTGGGCTCTAGCACAGGGTTTCGACATCAAGGCCTATGGGCGTCATTTTAAAACAAGACATGCATGTGAGAAGTGCTAAAAGGCACCTATTTTAAGTCTATTTTTTAAATAAAAGCAACACTGGAGTCTGCCTTTATTTGTTCCATTATGATGGCACAAAAGGTCAGGCCTAAACTGGTATGTTGTGAGCATATAGCGATAAGGGGAACACACTGAAGGTAGTTTTATAAAGTTGTGCCTATTTAACATGTGTTTTCACACACATATTTTACACCTATATTATAAAGTCAAGCAAGGAGCAATGACTTGCACCAACCCTATGTGTGTGTGTGATCCAGTCAATGCGGACTCCTGTGGACCCGACCCCTGGGTTTTCTTGGTAAGGTGCAGCCAGGAGTAGATTGCGAGACCTTTCTTCCACACAAGGAACCTACAGCACCTGGTACCTCCCATCCACATGAACCCAAGGTGGTCTCCCATCCAAGTCCTAGCCAGGTCTGACCCTGTCTAGCTTGTGAGAACAGCCAAAATCAGGCTCATTCAGGGCAGCAAAGTTGCAGTACACCAACCCAAGAGTTGATGTCAATTTATGCAAGAAAGCAACTCAATTACAGTATTTTATAATCAACGTGTACTTGCACAGTACACTTCTATGTATGTTCAGTGTTTTCTACCCTACCTCTGCTCAAACTCCACCAATGAAAGTATATGTGATGTAAACAAGGCGTGCACCTTTATGGTAGTTGGTATTTGAGCACGTAAGTGGCCATTTACATGCTTAGAGAGTCCCATACAGTTAACGCATGTTTTTCTGCACATATTCCAGGCCTCTTTTATAAAGTGTGCACGTATTTTAGAAAATAACAGCATGAGTGGTTGAAAATCCATGTTAAATCTAGGTGTGATCTGGTGTAACTGGCCACCGCTAGATTTGTCAAGAACACATGGAAATTATAATTTATGCGCACACTAGTGCACTCTACACAAACCCCCACCCATGCCCACAGTAGAAGTGCACACCATCAGGCTTACATGTGAGCTTACTACTATTACTCCTCAGCATTTATATAGCGCTACCAGTCGTACGCAGACCTGTACAGTAAGACATGCGAGAGACAGTCCCTGCTCATCAGAGCTTACAATCTAGTCAAGACAAAACACACAAACATGGAAAGTGGAGGCAGGGCTGGAACAAGGGAGAGAAAAGGAGATCAGGGGAGAGTCAAGATCTAAAAGCAATAGCAAAAAGGTGAGCTTTTAACTTTTACTTACAGAATAGTGACCAGCTAAAGCCCATTAACGCACATAAATCACTAAAAATACTGCGATTTACACACATAGATGGTGGGCTAACTTTAAGCAGCTCCTTATAAAATTACCCCTTATTTGTCTTCTCAAAGATGTGGTTTGTTTGTAGGTATAAATATAGGTAGAGATCCTTCCTCGGAGTCTGGTAGAATTGATTCCTTCCTACTGTCCCTTACTTTTCAGTTTACAAAAATAAAACATCAGTATTTTTATTTAAAAGCATAAAATAAAACAATTCTTTACTTGATACTAAAAGTGACATGAGAAAAACATTTTGGAAAACAGGAAAACATCATCTCTCCGATCAGATATTGTTCTGCCTTTCTGCATTAAGATCTTCATGGTTGAGAAACTGGATTTTCCCTGGATCGCGCAGCCTGTTTCCTACTCGAATGTACAGGACTGGGTTCGCTTATTTTCCACCTGTGGTCAGTCTGGCAAAGATTGAAAATGAGTTAGTCAAACTGTTAAGAAAAACAACACAACATGGATCTGATTCTACAAAGATCCTGTGTCACTCTGTGCCTGTGTGGTAAATCGTTCATAAATAAGGTCTCCTGGGTCTAGGCCTGTGATGCCTTGGTTGTGATTTCAGTTCATTAATGCTCTGACTTTGTTTCCAATAATTTGTAGGCTTGGTTTGGATTGCCTGGTTGTTAGAGGACGTTAACAGCCTCACATAGAGAGTATTACTCAGCAGAAGTGATCCCTTGCCACAGAAATTGGCAGCAAATCATCGTTTTCAAAGAGCTCAGATCATGTAGAATAACTGTTAAATAAACACTTGGATGAATGAGATTCTAGCTAATCTTGCCCATCTGGGTGCTTTTTTAAATTTATCTTTATAGATTTAATAGCTGTATTTGTTTTAGTTTGTCCACAGCTTCTGCTACATAAGTTAGAAGAAATTGGAATTAGTGATATTTATCAGATCATATGCAGAGGATTTATTTTGGTGATGACATGTTAGGTGGGCATGCGATGTATATGGCTGTATCATAGGACTCATCTATGCTTGCTAATTTACTTAAACTCTCTTTTTGTAAGAAACTATGAGATTTTGGTCCGTTTCTTAATTTGTGCTGATAACGTCTTGTTATAAGCAATAGACCTGGCAGCAACGTTCAATGATGCAGTGATTTGACGTACTGCAAACAGGTTTATTAACTTCAATGAAGCCAAGGCACTGATGGCAACTTTGGATGGGGCCTACGGATTACTGAGACATTTATGCCTGGCTGAACAGTCAATTCCCCTTTGTGAGGAGATGTCTTATTTGGGAACTGTGATTGCTGAGGAATGCATAAAGTTCTCAGAGTGGTGTTCTACGATAAATTGCATTTGGTTGTGAGGCTCTGAGAGGTCTTAGAGTGGTCGGATTTTCATTTGTTGGTTCAGCTTCTGACACTCCCTCATTTTGATTACTGCAATATACTTTAGATGGGTCTCACTGCTAAACATTAAAAATCTTCACAGGTTGCTCAGAAGGCAGGGCAAGAGTGAAAACGGCTCTACCTCAGTCTGAGCATATTATTTCTGGTTTAATTGATCTTCATTGGTTGCCCGTGACTCAAAGGGTTGTCTTTAAAATTCTGTGTCTGGTATATAGGATGTTATCTGCTGAGCTTGTCTTGCATCTTATATTCCCAGGCGGTCTTTTGTGCTCCAATAATCAGGAATTGTTCGGGTTTTGCCCTGCTAAAGAGTTTAGGATCAGGCCCAGCCCAAGTGTTGGTTCAAGGTTTTGGCATTGTAGGCAAACCTTAAGCCTTATGCCCCCCCCCCCAGCTGTCAGAATCTATTGTTTAGCTTTAAATGGCCTGCTCTTTGCCGCCCCCCCCCCCTCAGAAACTGCCACACTAGGCAACTGTCTAGTAGGTCTAGTAGGTTGGACCGGCCCTGTTTAGGACACAATTCTTGAGTGTTTTCTTATGCAGCCCCTTTTTTGTGGAATAAGTTGCCCCCTTTACTGAAACAGAAGATAGAATGGCTAACTTTTCGTAAATATTTGAAGGCTCATTTATTTTCTACTGTTCTCAGTGTAGCGCTCTGATCTAACGTTTTGATCGCTTGTCATATTGTATTGTTTGTCTTATAATGTTTTATATACTGTGTGTGTATTTTGTATACCTCCCAGATAGATAGTACGATGGGAGATTTAAAAATTAATAAATGAAAGGAAAAATCCTTTTGATTCCTAGAATTTTTTAAAAACCTAATCACATTTAAGCTCATACATGCAGTTGGCTCTATAATAGCATGACGGAAGGTTCGGTACACAGAAAGTTTATTTTCTAATTCTAATTTTCTAACACTTATACTTAAGCTCCTGTTTCTAGTCCTTTTTTTAATATGACAACTGTCTTCAAATCCTAGTATTTTGGAATGTTCTGGTCTTTACAGCAGTCATTTGGACATCTAGTGCAGTGTTTTTATGAAGCCATTCCTGGAGTACATTTTAGCCAGTCTGGAAATCCTAACTTCAGACCAAACTCTATAGAACTCCCCGTGTTTCATTTGAAAGTCCACTTGGACGTGTTAACACGGTTAGAGTGAGAAATTATTTAACGAGATGCTCCAGGGATGGTAGTGACAAGCACCTAGTGAGCTGAGACTCTAGTAGGGTATGGGGACAAATAAATGTGAGTACTTCAGGTCTGTTAGACACCAGGCAATTAATTCATTTTATTTTATGTATCTATGTATCTATGTATTGATTAATTTCTCTATATCCTGCCAATCAAAACGTCTAGGCAGGGTACAGCATCGCATCAAAAATAATATAACACGAAAGAAACTTAAACTAAAATAAACACTATGGTACATTATTCCTTAATGTTAAGCCTCTTTGTTAAGCCTTCAACTTTTTCTGGCATGCCTGGATGACAACCTCGTAACGTAAAACAGCCAGTAGCAAATTCCACAATACTGGCACAGCAAACGAAAAGGCACGGGAACAAATATATTGTTGGCTAGCCAGTTTCAGGGAACCCTGCTGAGAAGAACGGAGCTGATGAGAAAGTTGATCCTGCGAGAGATGTTTTCCCGAGTTCAACGGCAGCCATGCCCCATGCCAAGGCCCAAATCCTCTTATAGGAAATTCAAGACGGGTCTTAAAACCTGACTCTTTGCGCATGCTTTCTCTTAAAAATAAAAATCCCCTCCACAAGCTACCTGTTTCCTTCCAGCTTACCCTCAGTGGGCCTCGGCCATGTAACGTCAACCAGCACGATTCCTCCATCTGTATCCCAGTCTGTCAGGTATGCACTTTTCATTTGTCAACTATGTTTGTATCTGTTTCTTTATCCTTTATATGGATTGTAAACCACTGGGATTTTTTTTCTACTAACAGTTTACAAATACTTCAGATAAATAAATAAATGTATCACACCTTAAATTTAGCGCCCACAGCATTCTAGATAGACTATGGCTTTGTTTATCACATTGATTAGAAAATTTTTTCGTTCACTATCATGCAGTGCTGGATTAGAATATTCAGCCAAAAATCATCAAAAAATAGTATGTCCAACAATAATTTTCAATGAGGTCTCAGTTAAGCAATAGCAAAGCCTCGTAGACTCTCGTCTTACAAAGGCTGATTGCAAGATCACATCAATGACCTCTATGAAAAAACCATAAAACCCTTTTCACAGCAATCTATTCCTCGGCAACACTACTTGTGCAAATTACCACACTTAATAATCAGTCTTAAAATGAATAGTGTTGATAATTTCCCACGGTGAAGAGGGTTTACTCTCTCATACTACTTTTCCAGATCCCGACGTCAATCCCCGGTACCACTGAGACGTTTCGCCGTATTGTTTCCTCAGGGGATCATAATCAATCTGTGATGCTGCCCACGCTCTCTCACCCAGCAGTCTTACTACGCACCCGACAACGGGAAGATGTCAAACGGTTCTGCCAAAAAACTATTTTTTGATGATTTTTGGCTGAATATTCTAATCCAGCACTGCATGACAGTGAACGAAAAAAATTTTCTAATCATTGAGAGCTCGTTCAATTAACAGGGGCCAGAGAACATTTTTGTTTATCACATAGCTAGGTAGGGAGAATGTAGTGCTATTAGTTTGTTTCTAATAGTTGTTCCTCTCTCCCCTCTCTGGTTTGGATTTCTTACATTTGGCCAGGGTGAAATCGCCCACAACGCTTCGTCTCAGCTGGGGGCAGCTTCTGGGCCAGTTGTTGAGGGTTGAAGATCTTGCTGTTCCCAAAAAAGCCTATATTTTACAAAATTATTATCTATAGACCTGCATATCTATCTTTTTGTTTGCTTTGGAATATGTGCAGATGAGTGAAAGATCTTGGTGCCATTTCAGTTATTGGTAGGGTCCTTAGATATAGGGTGGCAAAGCCCTTATCAGAGATCTTGCACATGTTTGTGCTTTTAGGCTTGGGAATTGGCATAAATTGAGCATCAGCGTATTTTGAATGTGCCTTTCTACTCCATCAGTGCTCCACCCAACTTTGCCCCAGAACACACCTACGCATGAATCGCGTACAAGTAAGTGGGGTCTTGTTACATGCGTATTTGGATGCACACACCCAGAGGAGTAATTTTTAAAAAGCCTTCTTACACACATAAAATTGGGTTTCAGACACAGGAAAAGTTTGTAAAATTATCCCCAAAGTGCCTGGCAGTAGAAAGAGTTCTTTGTCACTGTTGTTGAGGTGACAGCAGAATTGAAATATTATTTTTGTATGGTACTTGTAGTAAGGGAAGACGCCCTTGTTCTGCTCTGCACCCATTATTGAGGGAGTTTGTGGGGTCACAGAATATTTGTTTTACACCCGGTATTCATCAGGCAACCATCCTACTTCCTCATGTAGCTTTGCAATTTCTCCTGCAGCTCCCTCTATAGGCTGAGCCACCAGAGGTTTGCTCGACTGCTAAAGCGAGACGATGCAAACCTTGTTTCTGTGGCTCGGTGACTGCTGCTCTGTCAACACCACCGGCCTCTGAACTGGGAATCAAAGCCAAGCATACATTCCCCTAGGTTATATGAAATACCAACCTGACTGGCCTCTTTAATTACTCTTTGCCCGTAGATGCATATTAAACAAGCTCTCCTAGAGCGTAACTTTATGAGTTTAAAGAATGCTGCAGTTGAGCAACACCCCAGCACATCAGTTCCTGTTTGTATCCAAAAACAGTTTCTGAAACAGGTCGAGCAGCTTGTTAAGTGTGTATGTGATGAAAATCAACAGTTTCATCACCTCCCATAGAGAAACCAGAGCAATAATGAAGTGTCGATGCCAGTTCAGGGTTACATAAAAGCCAGAATCTTCTCTCTAAAGCAAGAGGTTTCAGTGCTATTATTTCATGGGTTCTTAATAAAGGTTAAGCAATGTTCACTCTGTAGCAGCTAGTGAAGGGAAAGGTCTGAAATGCACAAGCTAAAGTCAAAGGCATTGGGCAATGCCCAGGGCACTAACTGGGAGATGCCAGTTCTGGAACAATATCTCTTTAAACAAGTTGTACAATGTGTACTTGGAGTGTGACACAATGGTGCATTTCCACCATTTAAAGAATTAGACATATGGGAGGTTGTTCAGAAAGAAGGGGTGAATTTTATTGTTATAGAGAGAGAAACGACAGGTTTTAGCTATCTGTTGGATATGTGAGGAGGAGACAGAGGAGTCTACGATGACTCCAAGAGCGTTATTCTTGTGTCTTCTTACCTTTCCCTATTGTACCCTTGTTCTCATCTATTGTACTATCTGTCTTGATTAGATTGTAAGCTCTGACAAGCAGGGACCATCTTATATGTGTCTGTACAGTGCTGCATATGCCTTGTAGCGCTATATAAATGATTAAAAGTAGTAGTAATATGTGTTTCATAAAAGTGTTGGGGGCTGCGTGCATATGTGCATATGTTGAGGGGTACGTACATGTGCATGTGTGTGGGCATGTCTGTGTAGCAGGGTGCATGCCTCTGTGAGTGCATCATGGGTGTCTGGCTGTCTCTCTTGACCCCCCTCCAGCCTTCCTCCAGAATTGCTCTCTCAAGACCCCTGCTTTCTGTCTTCACCAGCATCTCACGCTCTCTATCATGGCTCTCCCCCCTAGGATTTACCCAGTTTCTCTTTCTCTCCCCATAACATTCCCACCAGGCTTCACCCAGTCTGTCTCATTCTTTCACAGCTACCCCCAAGATTTCATTCAGTCTCTCTCTCATATTTCTTCCCCTCCCCCCACTTCATCCAGTCACACTCACTCACCAATTCTTTTGCCTGGTTGCAGAGGCTGAATTTCAGGATTTCTTCCTTCTTCCTACTGTGATAGAGAACACAAATAAACAGAAGGGTCATTTTGCAGGCAGCCAGTGCTCAGTTTGTGCAGTCGTTCAATGGTACTTTAATGCACAAATTAGGAACCAATCCTAAAAATGTAACACAGAAGCACTTCTGGGCATCTAGTGAAGTGTTTCTCAAGCCAGTCCTGGAATACTTACCTCTTAGCCAGTCTAGAAATCCTAATTTCAGACATCAGGGCAACAAAGACTAATTTCTGTAGAACTCCCCATGTTTCTTATGAAAGTCTGCTTAGGAGTGTTAACACTGTTACAGTAAGAAATTATTTAAATAAATAAATAAAATGGTAGGATGATAGCAGCAAGTATCCTGTGGGCTGAGACTCTAGTAGGGCTGCTGCTATGCTTTTGAACATTGATCTACGAATGTTGGTTTATTCACTCTTTACATATTACATGTTTTTGTTGGTATCATTTCTTACCAGAGCTAGAGCTGGAGTGAATCTTCAGCATTGCTCCCCTCTCAATTTATTTTCAGGTCCCTAAACCCCCCACCCACTTAAGATTTTGACAATTAAACTCAACAATCATGAGCATGATCACCCCAACCAACAATATCCTTCTCAGAACAATCCTGTAAAATTTGCAAGTGGACATCATACTTCTAAATATTCAACTTTGTTCCATAAAGATATCTAGACAGCTAAATGTATCATCTATCTCTATGGAACAAAGTTTCATCCTCTTGCTTTGATAGTCATCTTGCCAGTGGAGGACACCTTCCTCTCCAATATTCTACAGGTTCCAAATGTTGGCTAAAGGTCAAGTAAGAATCATCCTTGGCTCATAGCTCAAACTCTACCCGTGGAGCTTACTCGAAAAAAACATTCAATGTAATGCAGTGATGCCAACTCACTGGAATATGGCAAGAGTTGATTTATGGAAAAGGTACCTTCTTTACCAGCTCTATTGATAGAGTGTAGTCTTTGTATGTTGTGATAACTTATAAAGGACAAAAAAAACAATGCTGTAGTAGATAACTGCAAAGGTCCCTTCTCCAAAGGTAACTATAAGGCTGAAAAAAGGAAGTCAGAGTTATCTTGCATAAGGTTTTCACCAACACAAAAGCGGTGGGAGGGACCCAGTTAGTGCAAACAGAGACAGATTACCAATGAAAATATTTTATATATGGAACCTATATTCAAACTAGCACCACCAGCTGGGCAAAGAAACTGCAACCAGGTGAAGGAAACTCTAAATGCACCAAATCCCTATATCACTAAACCTGGCGCCCTATCACACTCACCTACACTGCTTCTGACATTCAGGTCACTTATCTCGAGTTCTCTTCTCATAGTGACATTTCAACGTATCATCAGCAACTATGAAATACTTTAAGTGGGGGAGTATAATGTTACCATGTAAAGTGATAATCCTCCAAAGGTTAAAATAACTGTGATTTAAAACCTGTTTCATCTGTATTGTGGTGTCTCGTGTGCAGTAGAAAAGGTTCTTCCCCTAAGCATTAACTCTTAAACCTCTGCTGCCCACCAGGTATCAAAACCACTTGGCCACTTTCTACTGAGAACCAAAAGTGAACTGAAAACATTGCATCTGGAAACGGGCCCAAAATTACAGCAGAAGTAACTCTGAAAGGGTAGCTTATAGAATACACCTACATCAAAGCATTCTAGCACAGCTGGTGATACTATACTGAAACGGAGCCTGGCAGAAAGAGTATTTATATCCTGGTGGTGCCCAACAGGAAATGCCCGATCATGTAAATCATTAGTTTAGTATTAGAGATGTCCTAGCTGCGTTATGGCTTTCAGGAGGGGGGACAGTTACTAAACTGTGCTACAGAAATAAAACACATTTTTGTGCCCCTTACTGCACGGTGTAGGGCAGAAACATGCATTGTTTTACCGTAATGCATAATTTTACATGGTACAGTGCAGTGAGAAATAACGAGATGCAAAGCAAACACATAAGGCGTTATTCCGACCCACAAATAGTGGGGACGTCCATCCCTGCTATTCATGGCGGCTGCCCCCCCCCCCCCCCCCCACTGACAAACTTCCCTGCCAGTTGTGCGGGGAAGTTAGTCGGGGGTGGGGAAGAAGCGGCCCGGGGGTGGAGAGTGTGCGATCGCCGGCCCTGGATGTACAGGGCCAATTCTAATGTCGGCCCTGTACATCCAGGGTCAGCAACATATCCAGGGAAGTTATTCCACCTCTGAGGTGGAATAACTTCCCTGGATGTTTCTTTTTAGTGATACCAGGGCGTGGATGGGGCTGGGGAAGGGCCAGGGATTATTCCCCGCAGCCTGACATTGCTCTTAGGAGGCCTGATCAGGGGTCAGGCTGCAGGGAACAATCACTTTAACCCAGCGGCCAGCATCATGGCTTTTAAATGGAGCCACAGTGCCATGGCACCACGGCCCCATTTAACAGCCCTGACTGACTTAGCCGGGCTGTGGCTGTACGTGCAGGATGGGACTGAATCGCAGTCCCGGCCTGCACATACATGCTTAGTCGTGTAGATGTGCCCCGCGGGATCAGAATTGCGATCCCCTTTGTACGTCCAGCTCAGCCACATGTACAAAGGGGATCTACGTGCAGGACAGAATTGGGCCGTTACAAAATAGTTCATATTATTCAAATTGAATAATTTGGCTTGCACTTGAGCTTTGGGCTGCTAACATGTAGCCCGATACTGCAGGCCACGAAATGAAAGGGCTTGCGACAGAAAAATGCAATTGTTGGTCCAGGGATCTGCATCCTCCAGCACCACCAATGATTCAGGGCTCCCCCCCCCTCCCACCCCCCACCACACACAAATACCCTCCCTCCCCCAGTGTCCCCTCAAGCCCCAGAACAGCCTCCCCCAGTAACCTCACCCATAAGAACATAAGATGTGCCATACTGGGTCAGTCCAAGGTCCATCAAGCCCAGTATCCTGTTTCCAACAGTGGCCAATCTAGGTCATACATACCTAGCAGTTTCCCCAAAAGACCAGGTTCTGCAATGCTTGTACTAGGTCAAGCATTGATATCCTGGGTCCCTTCTTAATAATGGTTTATGGACCTTTCCTCCAGAAACTTGTCCAAACCTTTTTTAAACCCAGCTACACTAACAGCCTTTACTACATCCTCCGGTAACAAATTCCAGAGTTTGATTACAAGTTGAGTGAAAAAATATTTTCTTTTATTAGTCTTAAATAGTTTGCCCTGTAGCTTCATTGCATGTCCCCTAGTCTTCCTATATTCTGATAACATAAACAGTCGATCTACATTTACCTGTTCCACTCCGTTCATTAATTTATAGATTTCTATCATATCTCCCCTCAGCTGTCTCTTTTCCAGGTTAAAGAGCCCTAACCTTTTTAGCCTTTCTTCATAGGAGTATCCTTCCATCCCCTTTACCATTTTGGTGGCTCTTCTCTGAACCTTTTCTAATAACGCTATATCCTTTTTAAGATACGGCGACCAGAATTGCACACAATATTCAAGGTGCGGTCTCACCATGGAACGGTATGGAGGCATTATAATATCTTTTATTTTATTTTCCATTCCTTTCCTTATGATACCAAGCATTCTATTTGCTCTCTTGGCTGCCGCTGCACGCTGGGCCGAGGGTTTTAACATGTTATCCACAATGACGCCTAAATCTTTTTCCTGGGTGGTGGTTCCTAATGTGGAACCTTGCATTGTGTAACCATAGTTTGGGTTGTTCTTCCCTAGGTGCATAACTTTGCACTTGTCCACATTAAATTTCATCTGCCATTTTGATGCCCAGTCTTCCAATTTATCAAGATCCTCTTGCAATTTTCCACAATCCTCTTGGGTTTTAACAACTTTAAATAGTTTTGTGTCATCTGCAAATTTGATAACCTCACTCGTTATTCCACTTTCCAGGTCATTTATGAATATGTCATAAAGCAGCGGACCCAGCACAGATCCCTGGGGTACACCACTATTCACCTTTCTCCATTGGGAAAATTGGCCATTTAGCCCAACCCTCTGCTTTCTATCTTTTAACCAGTTCCTGATCCACAGTAGTACACTGCCTCCTATCCCATGACTCTTTAGTTTTGCCAAAAGTCTCTGATGAGGGACCTTGTCAAAGGGTTTCTGAAAGTCCAGATACACTATATCAACCGGCTCACCTTTGTCCTCCTGTTTATTCACACTTTCAAAAAAACATAACCGATTAGTAAGACAAGATCTTCCTTGTCTAAAGCCATGCTGGCTGTCTCCCATTAGGCCATGACTATCTACATGCTGAGTCATTTTATTCTTTATGATGGTTTCTACCATTTTTCCCGGTACTGACGTGAGGCTCACCGGTCTGTAGTTTCCCGGATCAAACCTCGAACACTTTTTAAAAATTGGTGTTACATTGGCGATCCGCAAATCTTCAGGTATTAGAGATGATTTTAATGATAGTTCACAGATTACTAATAGCAGGTCTGCAATCTCATATTTCAGTTCTTTCAACACCCTTGGATGTATACCATCCGGTTCAGGTGATTTGCTACTCTTCAGTTTATCTAATAGTTGTAATACATCTTCCCGATGTATCGATATTTCCTTCAATTCTTCCACACCTTTAAATACCACTTCAGTCATGGGTAACATCCCTACATCTTCCTCAGTAAAGACTGAAGCAAAGAATTCATTCAGTCTCTCCGCTATCGCCTTGTCGCCTCTTAGTGCCCCTTTAACTCCTCAAACATCTAATGGTCCAACTGACTCTCTCACAGGTTTTTTGCTACGAATGTACTTGAAAAAATCTTTATTTTGCATTTTTGCTTCCGCAGCAAGCTTCTTCTCAAATTCTCCCTTTGCCTTTTTTATCAATGCCTTGCATTTGACCTGCCAGTGCTTGTGCTGTTTCCAGGTTTCATCGTTTGGCTCTTTTTTCCATTTCCTGAAGGATGCTTTCTTGGCAACAACAGCCTCTCTGACCTCACCTTTAAACCATGCTGGCAGTTTATTGGACTTCCTTCCACTTTTCTTAAAGCGTGGAATACAGCTGGTCTGGGCTTCCAAGATAGTATTTTTCAACAACACCCAAGCTTGATGTAAGTCTTTAACCTTTGCAACTGCTCCTTTTATTTTTTTCTTAACTATTTTCCTCATTTTATCATAGTCTCCCTTTCTAAAGTTAAAAGGTAGTACTGTGGATTTCCTTACTATCCCTCCAAGTGGCCCTAACACCCTTATCTCTTGCACTAGATCTGGTGTTCCACTAAGGACTAGGTCTAATATGGCTTCCCCTCTGGTTGGTTCATGAACCAGCTGCTCCAAGAAGCAGTCATTTATTTCATCTAGGAACTTTATCTCCCTAGCATGTACTGCCGTGACATTGACCCAGTCGATACCGGGGTAATTGAAATCGCCCATTATTATTACCGCGCTGTAACTTTTGTTAGCTTCCTTGATTTCTTTGAGCATTTCATCATCCATTTGTTCATTCTGGCCAGGCGGTCGATAGTACACCCCCACTGCCATCGCCTTCCCCTTTTTACATGGAATTTCAATCCATAGAGATTCTACAGCAAATTTTGTTTCCTGCAAAATTTTAATCCTTTCTGACTCAATGCCCTCTCTAACATAGAGTGCAATCCCTCCACCAATTTGATCAGCTCTATCATTACGATATAGTTTGTACCCAGGTATCACAGTGTCCCACTGGTTGTCCTCCTTCCACCATGTCTCTGATATTCCAATCACATCTAACCTCTCATTTAGTGCTATATATTCTAACTCTCCCATCTTATTTTTTAGACTTCTAGCATTTGCATACAAGCATTTTAGAGACTGCATTTTATTCATATTAATTTGGCTATTGGTAGACATGGGTAATTTGGGATCTTTAAGCTCTGTCTGCTCCATACTCGAGGGCATTTGGGCTACTTTACTCTTTTTTGGAAACTCTCTGCTTTTGGTAGTATCCTTCAAGGATACATTCTTCCGAACCATCTGCTCTTGGGTGACTGTCAGCTTTCCCCTATTATCTAGTTTAAAAGCTGCTCTATCTCCTTTTTAAAGGTTAATGCCAGCAGCCTGGTTCCATCCTGGTTAAGGTGAAGCCCATCCCTTCGGAAGAGCCCCTCCTTTCCCCAGAATGTACCCCAGTTCCTAACAAATCCAAACCCCTCATCTTTGCACCATTGTCTCATCCACGCATTGAGACTCCGGAGCTCTGCCTGCCTTTTGGGTCCTGCACGTGGAACGGGAAGCATTTCAGAGAACGCTACCCTGGAAGTTCTGGATTTCAACTTCCTACCTAAAAGCCTAAATTTAGCCTCCAGAACCTCCCTATCACATTTTCCTATGTCATTGGTACCGACATGTACCAAGACAGCAGACTTCTCCCCGGCACTATCTAAGACCTTATCTAGGTGGCACGTGAGGTCCGCTACCTTTGCACCAGGCAGGCATGTTACCAGGCGATCCTCACGTCCATCAGCCACCCAGCTATCTACATGCCTAATGATCGAATCACCAACTATAACGGCTGTCCTAACCCTTCCCTCATGGGCACATGGCCCTGGAGAAACTTCCTCGGTGCGAGAGGGTTTTACATCACCCCCCTGATTCTGAAAAACTAACCACTTTGAGGCCTACATTTGAAGTCCCTGGTGGTCTAGTGGTGTAGGCGAACAGGAGCAAGCCCCTCTCGCTCCTGCTGGTGTTGGTTCCAGGTTCTATTTTTACTGTGGTTGTAGATAAGTCCTATGAAGAAACTTACAATATGACTTGAGACACCTCCCAGGAAGAAGAGTTTCTGATTAGCAGAGGCAGGAGGGAGTAGCCAGGAAAAAAGCATAAACGTCATTGAATAATAACTCACCCCCCAACTCCCGCACTTCCCGCAGCCAATGACAGGATAGTGAATCACAGTTTAAACTGGCCCTTGTCCACCTCGACTACCTTTAAACAATCAACACTTGACTAGCCAGCTGGCTTGGAATGTGAACCCCTAGTTTAGGACCTTGCTTCAGGTCTGTAGCTGAAATCTAGGCGCTCTGAAGCCTTGAATGTTTCCTTAATTAGAATTTCTTAAACAGCAAATGTCATGGCAATTATCTATCCACTTAAGGAACTATCTTATATTTGAATTATCACCAAAACAAAACCCACTATTGCTTCTTAACACTAACTGATGATGTCTGTAGGCCTCAAGCCAATATTTCTGGTAGCTGCATAAGAGCTAGATTAGAAACACCAAACTACAGTCTAGAAAAACAAAAGCTGTTCTGCCAACACAGCTGGGTTTGCAAGCTTATATTGTGTTTCTGCATAGAGCAAACTAGCTTCCTGCATGGACCATGTCGTAGTTGTTCTTACAGGTTGAATACTGCATGTGACCCTTCCATATAATCTACCTTCCTGGCTTCACGCCCTAGCCCAAGGTGTAACTTTGACCCTACTGGTCATCTTTAGAGAACCCTAGTCCTTATGGGCAATCTATTGTAGCCCTCCCACCAAGGCAAATATCTCCATCTTGGACACAGAAATGACATTATTTTTTAACCAGTCAATTCAGTCATCTACTCCTTGAATTATCTCTATTCAACTGAAGTTGCTACAGAAGGACTCATCATGCATGTATTGACGAAGAATCAGTGCGGAACTCTTTGGTTTCAACTATCTACAGCAAGTTACTTGTTTGCTTATTTGTAATAGAACAGATGGAAATGAAGAAAGTGAGTCTTTTCATACGGATGTTGAACTGGGCTTAATTTGCTATTTAATAATACAGTCATACGTATTATGAGAACAGTACAAAAGCACATTTCATATATTTCCTATAACGGCCTGCAGAATTGGAAAAATATTGAAATGATAGCCAAAGAACAGATACAAATTACTATCCACAGCTTTAGAATCCTACTAAATGACCTCATACCAACATCAAAAAGACTGGGCTCTCAGGGAGTTGGGCCATTACACTCAGAAGACTAGTAGTATCTTTAACACACTCCAGCTAGGATCAGTGAAGATCAGGAACCCCTGGATCAGAAAAACAGAAAGCACAGCCTTGTGAAAATATTTCCCTAAGGGCGTTGCGATATCAGAAGGAGCATTCAAGGAGGAAATGCAATGCAGCTTTTATTTCTAGGTCATGCTATTATCATAGGCAGCAGAATGGACCGTTAGGGCCATGGCCTGAACAACATTTTGCATCACAAGGCATCAGCAACTAGGAGCTTCGAAGAGAAGGGGTGGGACAAGACTGGAGGTTGATTTGTTTGTTCCGACCCCTACCAAAAGGTCATCTTCTGGCCATCATTAGTGTCTGCTGCAAGAAATGAGTACATGATATCAGTGTTTTAGTCACTTGATTTTATAAGTGCTTCCAGTGCATTGACATCAGACATTTTGTTTACTTCCCTCTACTGATCCTTTTCTCAAAAACCTCTATGCTTATGTCTCTCTTTTGGAATCCAGGTCCTACAGAGATGAGCTTGGGAGAGTACTCTAGTGTGTTCCCAGTTGTCTCACACCATAAATATGCCATATAATAGTGATATATAAAGTTTGGTCCTGATGCAGTTCAATTACTTGCTGTGTCCCACAGAGCAAGCTGCAGCTTTCCACAAAAGCACTTCGCATGCGCGGCGTTTTGAGCAGCTTGAGAAGGACTCGCCATTGTTGAAACAGCTACACTTCACCTCATGTTTTTCGCACATTTTTACAAATTAAAATAGAGATACGCTGACAAACCCACCCCCTGAAGAAGAAACCGAAACGCACATTGGGAGCCAAACAGGTGGCGTTGGGGCAGTTTGTCTCCACTTCAAGATAAGCACAATCTCTCTATTTTTGATTATATGCCATTAAGGAAAATCCATTAAGGAACCCTAAAATAAATACTGGTCATTGATGCAATATACTGGCATTAGTTCACTAACGCTCTTGTGGTGTAGGAACCTTGCCATAACAGTCTGAGACAAGGGGTCCATTTACGCATCTATTCTACTCTTACATACTCATTTATACATTGATTGATGATTTTACAAAAAAATACAAAATATATAAAAAATATTTGTTGATAGAAAGAAGGCTGAGCATTGGATAGAGCCTTAAGGTATAAGGTGAGGGTGTTTAGCAATTTTTATTTTTTAGGAAGGAAAAATGACATGCACCAGCTCCATAGCAACTAGTGGGAGGGAATCTCAAACTCCTGGCCTCCACTGTCCAAATTAGCTGGGAAGGAAGGGGCTGCCCACACTGAACATGCCAGATAGTCTAAACAAGACTCGCTATGTCCCAGCATGCATGCGCTGCTCGGTTATAGCAAAAACCTTTCCTTTACCAAGAACCAAAACCCAGTTATCCGTAATCCTCTGCATGGAAACGCCTTTCACTCTTTCAGCCAACATTCAGTGGCAGTGTCTAGTGCTCTTACAGCATCTGGCTGCGCTGCTTTAATTACGACTCTGATGTGCAATGCCAGGGTCATATCTGGCTAACAGCAGTGAATATCCGGATTGGCTGGATAGCGCTGCCCAGTTAGCTAAAGTGGTTAAAGTTAGATTAGCCCTTACGCTGCCTAACTTTAGCTGCTTTAAGACAATCGGGCAGTGGATAAATATCACCTGCCCAGTTGTCTTCAGTGCTGTCCCCAGAACACCCCGATGGTAAGCGATTAGCATCAAGGTGTCTAGTGGCTTTAGAGGGAGATATTTGGTAGCACAAACCAGCTATGTGCCTCTGACTATCCCGCTTGGTGCGATTAACGTCTGTATGTCCATATTCCTCCATTTATATATCATTTTCTACTGTGCATTTCCTTGCAGTGTTATTTTCACTTTTCTCCAGAGCATCTTATAATAATTTTTTTATGGTTTTTAAGCTTCTGTAAATTTTTCTTTGCTGTAGTACTTTGCATTCCTCTTCCAATGACTTCAAAACAATCAGATGCAATAAATACATAAATATATTGGTATCTTTATCTTCTTTTAATTAAAGAGGTACTAGTGGTAACGATATATTAGGGCCCGATATTCAGCGGCGGCAAAGCATCTAGACACTGCCGCTGAACTGTAGACTTAGATATTCAATGCTGGGGTCATATCAGGCCACCGGCATTGAATATTCAGGTCAGCTGGATAGCAGCAAAGCTAACCAGGTAGAAGCAATTCTCAGGCACTGCCCACTTAGCGTTCGCAGTGAACGTTAGGTCACCTTTTAAAGTTCCTAACGTTTGCCATTTAGCGACAACCGAGCCGTGGCTGAATATCATCGCTGCCCGGTTATCGGCAGGTGTTGCCCCCAGTATGCCCCGATGCTAGCTGACTAGCACCGGGGCACCTAGTGGCAGCACCCAGACATATGCAGTGGCACTAACTAGGTCAATGCCACTGAACGTGCCGGTGAAGGCAATTAGCATAGTTAACAGGTCTGCTAACCACGTCTGTCACTCTCAATATTGGGTCCTCACTTTTTTCAGTATTATTATTCTTTAGGAATTAAGGGGCCAATTATTCAGGTGCTGGTCATTGCTGCTATAAATTAAGACTAGATATTTAATGCTGGAGTCTTATATGACTACCAGCATTGAATGTCCCATGCGCTGGCTAGTTAGGCCAGTCTTTTATGTGCCTAACATTAGCAGTGTTAATCAATTTGAATATCTTTCAACCCCTCCCCTCTTCCTCCCCTCCCTCCCTCCCCCCTCCCCCTCTCCCCCTCCCCCTGTAGATCAAACATATAGGTAGCCTAGAAGATAAAACTGCAAAATGTAATGTCATCATCAAATCTTTCTTTGGAGCAGCTGACACTGACTCTCAATTAGCACTATGAATGGTTAAGATGGAGGGTGGAGGAGTAGCCTAGTGGTTAGAGCAACAGCCTACCACCCAAGCAATCTGGGCCTGATTCCCACCAGTGCCCTTTGTGACCTTGAGCAAGTCACTCACCCCTCCATTGCCTCAGTTACAAACTTACAGGCTGATGCAGAAAACTAGTGGAGCCTTAAAGCATAGATAACACCACTTTTAAGCACACTTACTGCTACCATCAAATGCAGAAAAGAGATGGAGGCGCATGTAAACAGCAAAGGAAAACCTAAGTGCACAATTAACACCAACAGTATTTAAAATACAGGCCAATTAGCTGCACATAATAAAACGGTATGCTAATATTGGCTGCGCCTGATGCAGAGAAATGAGTAAACAATTTTGCAACAGCCTTAGTGCCAGTATGTCTACAACGGAGTCTGATGTGACATAAACATCTAGCATGTGCCCCCAACAGTGTTTTGATGGCATCAAGTGCTTTCCCTGATACCTGGATCATCTGAGGAGAAATGTCAGAGATGATCCAAGCATCAGGTAAAGCCCCTGATGTCATCAAAATACTGTCAAATCCCTGGTGTCCAGCAGCTCTGATTCCCCCCCCCCCCCACCCTCCCCACTACTTCAACTAAAAAGAAACCTAGTTGCCCAATGGTCCCGAATCCTCCACCCTTCCCAAATAAAAATAAACCTGGTAGTCTAGTTGCCCCAAACACCCTCACACATAATAGAAATAAACCTGGTAGCCCAGTGGCCCCAACCCCTCCCAACAAAAAATAAACCTGGTGGCCCAGCAGTCCCAAAACCTCACCCCCACCCCTTCCCAGTACCTTTACAAATGAGCCGGAGCGCTGCTCATGTGCTCACACTCTTGCCTTGCCATCTTGCTTGGCCCCATGTAGTGTATCCTGGGATGCACAGGGTGAGGTCAGACTTCCATATAAGGTAGAATATGCCTTATATGTCAGTCTGACCCTGCCTGGTGCATCCCAGGATGCACAGTGCAGCACCAGGTACTGCCATTTTTCAAGATAGTTAAGCAAGAGTGAGAGCACCTGGGCAGCGCTTCCACTCATTTGTAAAGGTACCAGGTAGGGGGTTTGGAGCTACTGGGCCACCAGGGTTATGCTTTCTGTTGGGAGCACTGGCCCCTGGCAGTATTTTGATGGCATCGAGGGCTTTCCCTTCAGATAGTCCAGGCATCAGAGAAAGCCGCCGCTGCCAAAATACTGTTGGGTGCATATGCAAATGAGCCACGCTGTGCCCCTGTTTCTTTTGGGAGAGCGTGCCAAACTTTCACCGACTTCTGTGCGCATGCATTTGGCTTGCTCTGCATTTGTCCATAGTTTAACAAATGGCTAATGGTGGCTAATTTGTATGTGAGCCCCTTTCTGCATGCCGGCATTAGTCACCTGCTATCGATGCACTGCAAATCAGTGTAAAAAGTTGATAGTGCACGACTTCAACGCCAGTTTCTGCATCAACCTGTTAGATTGTAAGCTCTCTGGGGACAGGGAAATCCCTACGCACCTGAATGGAACTCACCTTGAACTACCATTGGAGAGGTGTGAGCTAGATAATAAATAGATGTGAATAAATGGGTTAGATAAAGGTGAGGTGGTGGACATAGTGTACCTGGGTTTTCAGAAAGCCTTTGGCAAAGTCCCTCATAAGAGACTTTTAAGGAAATTAAAAAGTCATGGGACAGGAGGCAGCATTCAGTTGGGAACTGGTTAAAAGGCAGAAAACATAGAGTAGGGCTTAATGGCCTGGAAATGGGAACAACACGTGAGGTGACGAAATTTGAAGACAAAACAAAGAGCTCCTTTTACTAACACCTAGCTTGAACTATCTGCTACATTGCCCATTACAGTTCAAGATAGGTGTTAGTGAAACGTGCCCATTGCCTATTACAGTTTGAGCTCAGTGCTAGTAAAAAGTGTCCAAAATTATTCAGTTGTTAAATACCAAGAGTACTGTGAAAAATTGCAAGAGGACCTTTAATGCTGACAAGTGCAAAGTTATGCACCTAGGAAAGAACAACACAAACTATGGTTACACGAGGCAAAGTTCCACATTAGCAACCACCACCCAGGAAAAGGATTTAGGCGTCAATATGGATAATGCATTGAAACCCTCTTCCCATGTGCAGGGGCAGCCAAGAAGGCAAATAGAATGCTAGGAATCATAAGGAAAGGAATGGAGAATACAACAAAGGATGACATCATAATGCCTCTGTCACTCCATGGTGAGACCGCATCTTGAGCATTACATGCAGTTCTGCTTTCCACATCTAAAAAAAGATATAGCAGAACTGAAAAAGATACAGAGAAGGGCGATCAAAATGATGAAGTGGTTGGAAGGATACCCCTGAGAGGAAAGGCTTAAAAGGTTAGGGCTCTTTAGCTCAGAGAAGAGACAGCTGAAGGGAGATATAACAGAGGTCTATAACATAATGAGCAGAGCAGAACGAGTAAACATGAATCAGCTGTTTACTTCTTGAAAAAGTATAAAGGCCATGGGGCATGCAATGAAGCTAGAAAGTAGTACATTTTAGACTAATCGTAGAAAATATTTTTTCACTTAATATGTCATTAAGCTCTGAAAGTTGTAGCCAGAGGATTGAGAAAATGCTCTTAGTGTAGCTGGGTTTAAAAAAGGTTTTGACAAGTTCCCTGGAGGAAAAATCCATAAGTGGACCAAGGAAATCCCTTGTTTACTCCTGGGATAAGCAGCATGGAATCTGTCTCCCTTTTGGGAACCTGCCAGGTACTTGTGACCTGGATTGGCCACTATTGGAAACAGGATACTGGGCTTTTGGTCTGGCACAGTATGGCAAATCTTACGTTCATAATAAAAAAAGAGCATGGAGGGGCATCCCATTGGCTTGGGGGCAGGGCTGCACACTGCCCTGCACAAAGCCCCCAGTTCTATGCTCAGATCGGATCTTCCAGGTTCATATTCCAGTACCTGCTGCACACGACTGAAAACACAATATTGCAGCATCTCCCCCTACCAGCAGTAGCACAGCAGAGGACTCTCACGCAGCTTTGCTTTAAATGTTGCTACTGAAAGAAAGTTGTCAACAAAACTACATTTACTTGAATATCCATTACTCAGAGCTATAAATACAAATGTGTTGCTAAATGAAATGTGCTTATAAAAACAATAGATTAAAGAACCCATAGAGGGGGGTGACCTGCACAAAGCTGCAGTTACAGCCACTCTAGCCACCTTACTGGGCAGACTGGATGGACCATACTGGTCTTTATCTGCCATCATATACTATGTTACTATGTTTAAATACTTTGTCAAAATGACATCTTCTATGGATACGGCGACTACACCAGTCGTTATGGCTCTATAGTATTATGATCAGGGCTGCTTCAACCCCTTATGGGTCCTTTGGCAAATGTTTGAGGATGGACCCCCCGGCATCATCTCTTCTGCCTACCCCCTCCCCACACTGACAGAATCTCTCCTGCCTTCCCCCTGGCAGCATTGTTCTTTCCTTACCCCCCAGGGCAGGCAGCTCTCTTCTGTGGATTTCAGCCGCTGGGAAGCATCTTTCCTCGCTCTTCTTCCTCTGGTCACCGTGCTGCATACAGCATGAACCTTTCAGTCCTTGCACGCATCTAAAGACAGTTACTCCTGCCCCTTCTGATGCACACTTCCCGTTTCGGGGGGGGGGGGGGGACTGACAAACTTTGAGCAGTCGCAGGGACTGGAAGGCCTCACGCTTCCTGCCGCTTTGCTTCCCTATTGCCGCGCCCGCTTCAGCATTCAGCAATCCTCTGGAGTAAGACGCTTAGCTTCCTGCCGCAGTGCTAACCGGATAAAAAGTGAGGCAACCGCCACAAGGACGTTTTAGGGGCAATTTCCTAATTATAGAGCCACTCCTGGGCAGCTGCCCTTTCCCCTAGTTCCCCATTGTGTAGTGGCCCTGGGCAGCTGCCCTTTTGTCCATTGGTAAAAGCGTCACTGATAATGATATAGCAAACTGCTGTTGGGAATGGCTAAACTGTGATACTCGAGTATTATAGTCTAGTGCAGTGGTTCCCAACCCAGTCATCAGGTACCCCGACACCAGTCAGGGGATCCACAATGAATATGCATGAGCTAGATCTACATACAATGGAAGCAGTTACTATACCCTACACTCCATGTTAACTCTCACATATACAATATATCAACTAACAAGAGCTACAATGTAACTAAGAGTGAGCCCCGGCAATAACAGAAATGTATCAATTTGTTACAATTCTCATCACTTCTAAACGAACTCAAAGCAAATCCCAATGGATTACTCACAAGTGAGTTGAGGAAGCCTCAGTGGAGGGGAACTGTGTGGCTTGTAGCAGCATTGCTCATATCCGCTACACTTCAACACCCCTAACTTTCTCTTTCATCAGCTCCCAGTTATGTTTTATAATTTTTTAGATGCATTTAAAATAAACTGAAAACATGTGGAGTCTGATTCCGGTAGGGGCAGTCTGGGCCATCTGGATGGCACCAAGCAACATGGGCCAGTTTGGACCCGATTCTGGACCGTGGGAAAATGTTCCCACAGTGACCAGAATTGCACCCGAGGACAGCCCGGCGTGCCCCTGCCGCCTGCGGGTATATCCTTCTCGCAGGCACCCCCGACTCCCATTGCTCTGGCCTCCCTTTTCCCCACTCCCTGTCCCCAGGCTGGCCTGCTGTGGCCTGGATCGGAGGGCAGGGATTCCCCCTCCTCCCTCCTGCACCTGGTCCTGGCCCAGGCCCTGGGGAGGGATCCCCAGCCCCAATCGCACCAAAAATGTTGCTTATTCCACCTTTAAAGTAGGATAAGCAGCGCGTCCCCACAGGCTCAGCAGCATGTACAGGACCATGACCTGAATTGGCCCTGTATGTGCTGCCAGGCTGGGCTGGTCGCCTCCACTCCGCCCCCTCCTGCCCCCCACTGGTTTTGCCTTTCCTGAGCATCAGGATGTATGTGGAGAGCCGGGAGGTGGGGGGAATCAGACCCAGCCTCGCAACCTGTATTTGGCCCTTAGCTTCAATTCAATCAAACACTGAGTATCCAAAGGTTTAATAATGGGGGACAAAAAATATTGACTTGAGTTTCGCCAGTTAAATTCCTTGAGCTGCTTCAGGACTTGAACCCCTTCCCACAATATAAGTTCCTCATTCTTGAGGAGCTTGTGCAGATGTATGCAGATCTATCTCATTCCTGAGGAGCTTGTGCAGATGTATGCAGATCTATCTCATTCCTGAGGAGCTTATGTTGTCCATTGGTCGTTTGATTTCTGCGATGGCTACTTTGATGTTGGACATGATGCTCGGTTGCAGACTGAAGATACAGAATTCTCTTATTTGGATGATCGTATGAAGAAGGTGGAGGACTCGGTGACTCGGTTTGGTGAGATTCAATCTACCTTAGTTCAGGACAAGTTACTGACCACAAGAAAGTTGGAAAGTTTGGACAACGTTGTTCGAGCTCTCAAATTACATTTTGTTAACTTTCCTAAGACTCCTTTATTGTCCTCCCAAACCTTGTTACATAAATATTTTTTGGATGATTTAAAAATATCTAAGACTGCCTTTCCTCCCATGGCTAAGGTTTTTTAACCTTCCGTCAGGACAGAGTCTTCTGGTCTTAGAACAGAGTTCCTGGATGTGAGGGCATCTCAAGTATCTGAATCTCTGGATCTAACTGGTTTACTAGCAAATGCTCAGTCTGAAATAGTGCAACACGGAACATTGTTAGTTTTTTATGTGTTTCCTCAAGATAAGGATCATGTCCTATGTTTGTTCTTTGGTCATTGATCTGAGCTGTTTATGGGGATGATCATTTTTTTTCCTGGTCTACTCGGGAGCGAAGGAGGACATTTTTAGGTATGCAACAAACTGTATTAGATTTAGGAGCCTCCTTCAGTCTCCGTTTTCCCTGTAAATGTGAAATACGTTTTGACAATACTAGATATTTGTTTTTTGGGCCCAATCAGCTTAGATTTTTTCTTGACTCTGTGTCTGCTTGTCCAAACCTCTACTCCAATGGGTTGAAGCCTTTAACTTAGATTTATGGATTTGTCTGAAATCCCTCTTTTCTTGAGGGTTTTTTTTCCTTAAAGTACACTTCTGCTGGTGTTGGGTCTTCCCCTCTCATTTATATTTGGTCTAATATGTGCTGTATGTAATTGCCTATTGCTGAATATTTATTTTTTGTTGTATTATTATTTGGTGCTTTCATTTAATGCAAGTGTATTGCTTGTATACTTTGTTGTGACAATTTTAAAAAAGGGAAAAATATGGGATAGATTGCAATGGATAGTTGGTGGTGTGTGGCCATGGGTGGGGGGGGGGGAAGGGGTGAGGGGAGGGTGGGGGGAGGGGGATATATATTGTGAAAATCCCACCTGGTCCTTTGTATATGGAAAGTTCTCCAGGAGGGGATCAGAGTTCACCCCCCCCCCCCCCTTTGGAGATGTTTATATGATGCTTATTGATGTTATGTTGGTGGTTTATAAATAAAGTTTTTTTAAAAAAGGGAAAAATAAATAAATACATACGTGACATAGCTCATGGGCCATAGAGATCTGGCTCATTAGACTGGGCCGATTCTAACTGGGCCTTGCGACCCTTTAAGAAGATGCCCTGGAAGCATTGCTAGGTGCGTTAGCTAACGTTTCTCAAGTGGTGCTTCCTACGCTTAACTACTTCTTGACATGCAAAGCACCTCATTAACATACCCACATTCTCTTCTGCTTTAGGGACAGGGAAATTACATGTAGAACTTATAAATGCCACACGTTATTTACATTTTTACTGTACTAACGTATTTTACCATGTGGAAAGTACTTTACCATGTGTAAGCACATCATTGCAGTTTAGTAAATAGATCCTCTAAGGAATTTGCTCACCATGACAGGACACCTATGTGGACAGGCCAAAAAGGTGACTATTCCAAACCTATTGTATAAAGACAAGTGAAGGCCCATTTTATAAAGGCGTCCAAGTGTAATCTGGGACATTCAAGCCAGAACGTCCAAAAAAACCAAGTACATCCAAGTTCAGGCACGATCGCAGAAAAGTGGACAGCCTGATATGGACATCTATGGAGTGTTTGCATAGACTTCCTCAGAACAGTAGTCAAGACTCGGGATGTCTGATAGCCTAATAGAGCAGTGGGCTAGGATCAGGGTTTGGGGCTCAGAGCTGCTTCTTGTAATCTTAACCCCCCATCTTCTCTACACCATCTGAATGTTTAACAACCAAAATGAGTAGTTTCCCAATGTGCCTGGGGCAGGTCTAAACTTGGACAGGATCACAGACCTTTCTGAAAGCAAGTGGGGATGTCTGAGTCCATAGCACCACCCCAGACCTCCTCCTGTCCACTTGGACATTGCTGCACCAGAGACGTCTTCTAAAAGCCACTTGTAAAATGGCTCTAGGGGTGTCTCCATGATTTGGAAACCCACATGTGCATTTTTGGATGTCCAAATCACAGCCAAGGCTTTTGAAATGACCACCATAAGCACTTATATGGTTTTATAAAATATTAGCACAAATCCTGCAGAAACCACAACTAAAATGAAGCTGCGGACCTTTCTGCCTGCTGGTGTGAATGTGTATTTATAAAATACATGTGAACATCGACACGGCACCCAGACGTCTCCTTGAACACACTGCACCTGAGTTGCATCAGAGTGAATGTATTCTGGTCACTTTTACACCGGGGTCATTGTAAACTGGAATATACAAGCAAAAAAGGCTTTCTAAAATTACCCTCCCCCCCCCCCTCCCCACGATGCAAAAGTTAGAAAATGATTTACATTGAATGTTACATCCCTCCTGACGTTAGGTGGAACTAAACCCATTCAATCAGCTGCATAACTGTTTTTAGAGGGACAGAGAAAAGAGGAGTGGGATTAGAGGGGTGATTCCTCAGGGAGCACTCGGACATCTCAAGGACTGTGCTGAGGGCAGCTCAGGTTTGAGCTTGAACGATAGAGCAGTATGAATGAACCTGACCCCTCCCTAATTCCATGAGATCAGAAGCTATGGCACCTAACCAGTTGGAAAATAATGAACAGACCATCCACCCTCCCATCATGCCTATCGCTTCGGGCACTTGGGAGGCTCAGTTGAGGGAGAAACATTGTATTTTTGTTATGGGGTGGCAGGGAGTTGGGAAATAACAACAAAGTTCTATCATTTATCTTGTTCACCTCAGCATCTATGAAGTCAGTTGTTTAAAATAATAAGGAAATAGGAACAACTTCCAAAATAAACCTGAGATGTTTTCCAAAGAAGAGTGTTTGTTTGTTTCTATGAATGATCTGTGTTGGTTTTGTTTCAAAATCTCTCTTTTTCCTTCATTTCTTCTCCCCAATCTTTTCCTTTCTTATTCCTTCCTCCGTTTCTCCCCCTTATTCTAGTTCCCCTCTCTCCTTCCCTCTCTATCCCCCTTACTCTAGTTCCCTTCTATACTTCTTCCCTCTCTCTCCCTGTTACTCTATTTCCCCTCTCTCTCCCCCTTACTCTAGTTCCCCTCTCTCCTTCCCTCCCTCCCCCCCTTATTCTAGTTCCCCTCTCTCCTTCCCTCTCTCTCCCCCTTATTCTAGTTCCCCTCTCTCCTTCTTCCCTCTCTCTCCCTGTTACTCTATTTCCCCTCTCTCTCCCCCTTACTCTAGTTCCCCGCTCTCCTTCCCTCTCTCTCCCCCTTATTCTAGTTCCCCTCTCTCCTTCCCTCTCTCTCCCCCTTATTCTAGTTTCCCTCTCCCCTTCCCTCTCTCTCCCCCTTATTCTAGATCCCCTCTCTCCTTCTTCCCTCTCTCTTCCCCTTACTCTAGTTCCCCTCTCTCCATCTTCCCTATTTCTCCCCCTTACTCTAGTTCCACTCTCTCCTTCCCTCTCTCTCCCCCTTAATCTAGTTCCCCTCTCTCCTTCTTCCCTCCTCTCTCTCCCCCTTACTCTAGTTCCCCTCTCCTCCTTCCCTCTCTCTCTCCCCCTTACTCTAGTTCCCCTCTCTCCTTCCCTCTCTCTCTCCTCCCCCCTTACTCTAGTTCCCCTCTCTCCTTCTTCTCTCTCTTCCCCTTATTCTAGTTCCCCTCTCTCCTTCTTCTCTCTCTCCCCCTTACTCTAGTTCCCCTCTCTCCTTCTTCCCTCTCTATCCCCCTTACTCTAGTTCCCCTCTCTCCTTCTTCCCTCTCTCTCCCCCTTATTCTAGTTCCCCTCTCTCCTTCTTCTCCTTCTTCCCTCTCTCTCCCCCTTACTCTAGTTCCCCTCTCTCCTTCCCTCTCTCTCCCCCTTACTCTAGTTCCCCCTCTCTCCTTCTTCTCTCTCTTCCCCTTATTCTAGTTCCCCTCTCTCCTTCTTCCCTCTCTCTCCCTGTTACTCTAGTTCCCCTCTCTCCTTCTTCCCTCTCTCTCCCCCTTATTCTAGTTCCCCTCTCTCCTTAGTCTCTCTCCCCCTTACTCTAGTTCCCCTCTCTCCTTCTTCTCTCTCTCCCCCTTACTCTAGTTCCCCTCTATCCTTCTTCTCTTTCTCCCCCTTACTCTAGTTCCTCTCTATCCTTCTTCCCTCTCTCTCCCACTTACTCTAGTTCCCCTCACTCCTTCTTCCCTCTCTCTCCCCCTTACTCTAGTTTCCCTCTATCCTTCTTCCCTCTCTTTCTCTTACTCTAGTTCCCCTCTCTCCTTCTTCCCTCTCTCTCCCCCTTACTCTAGATCCCCTCACTCCTTCTTCCCTCTCTCTCCCCCTTACTCTAGTTCCCTTCTATCCTTCTTCCCTCTCTCTCTCCCCCTTACTCTAGTTTCCCTCTATCCTTCTTCCCTCTCTTTCTCTTACTCTAGTTCCCCTCTCTCCTTCTTCCCTCTCTCTCCCCCTTTCTCTAGTTCCCCTCTCTCCTTTTTCTCTCTCTCTCTCTTACTCTAGTTCCCCTCTCTCCTTCTTCCCTCTCTCTCTTACTCTAGTTCCCCTCTCTCCTTCTTCCCTCTCTCTCCCCCTTACTCTAGTTCCCCTCAATCCTTCTTCTCTCTTCCCCTTACTCTAGTTTCCCTCTCTCCTTCTTCCCTCTCTCTCCCTTACTCTAGTTCCCCTCTCTCCTTCTTCTCTCTCTCCCCCTTACTCTAGTCCCCTTCTCTCCTTCTTCCCTCTCTCTCCACCTTACTCTAGTTCCCCTCTCTCCTTCTTCCCTCTCTCTCCCCCTTACTTTAGTTCCCCTCTCTCCGTTTTCGCTCTCTCTCCCCTTACTCTAGTTCCCCTCTATCCTTCTTCTCTCTCCCCCCTTACTCTAGTTCCCCTCTCTCCTTCTTCACTCACTCCCCCTTACTCTACTTCCCCTCTCTCCTTCTTCCCTCTCTCTCCTTCTTCCCTCCCTTTCCCCCTTACTCCAGTTCCCCTCTCTCCTTCTTCCCTCTCTCTCCCTCTTACTCTATTTCCCCTCTCTCCTTCTTCCCTCTCTCTCCCACTCGCTCAAGTTGCCCTCTCTCCCCCCTTACTCTAGTTCCCTTCTCCTTCTTCACTCTCTCTCCCCCTTGCTCTAGTTCCCCTCTCTCCTTCTTCCCTCTCTCTCCCTGTTACTCTATTTTACATCCTTCTTCCCTCCCACTCTCTCTAGTTCCCCTCTCTCCTCCTTCTCTCTCTCCCTCTTACTCTAGTTCCCCTCTCTCCTTTTTCCCTCTCTATCCCCCTTACTCTAGTTCCCCTCTCTCCTTCTTCTCTCTCTATCCCCCTTACTCTAGTTCCCCTCTCTCCTTCTTCTCTCTCTATCCCCCTTACTCTAGTTCCCCTCTCTCATTTTCCCTCTCTCTCCCTCTTACTCTAGTTACCCTCTCACCTTCTTCCCTCTCTATCCCCCTTACTCTAGTTCCCCTCTCTCATTTTTCCCTCTCTTCCCCTTACTCTAGTTCCCCTCTATCATTCTTCTCTCTCTAGTTCCCCTCTCTCATTTTTCCCTCTCTTCCCCTTACTCTAGTTCCCCTCTCTCCTTCTTCCCTCTCTCTCCCCCTTGCTCTAGTTCCCTTCTCCTTCTTCCCTCTCTCTCCCCCTTGCTCTAGTTCCCCTCTTTCCTTCTTCCCTCTCTCTCCCCTTTACTCTAGTTCCCCTCTCTCCTTCTTCCCCCTCTCTCCCCCTTACTCTAGTTCCCCTCATCTTTCTTCCCTCTCTCTCCCCCTTGCTCTAGTTCCCCTCTCCTTCTTCCCTCTCTCTCCCCCTTGCTCTAGTTCCCCTCTCTCCTTCTTCCCTCTCTCTCCCCCTTACTCTAGTTCCCCTCTCCTTCTTCCCTCTCTTCCCCTTGCTCTAGTTCCCCTCTCTCCTTCTTCCCTCTCTCTACCTTACTCTAGTTCCCCTCTCTCCTTCTTCCCCCTCTCTCCCCCTTACTCTAGTTCCCCTCTCTCCTTCTTTCCTCTCTCTCCCCCTTGCTCTAGTTCCCCTCTCTCCTTCTTTCCTCTCTCTCTCCCCCTTGCTCTAGTTCCCCTCTCTCCTTCTTCCCTCTTTCTCCCCCTTACTCTAGTTCCACTCTCTCCTTCTTTCCTCTCTCTCCCCCTTACTCTAGCTCCTCTCTCTCCTTCTTTCCTCTCTCTCCCCCTTACTCTAGTTCCCCTATCTCCTTCTTTCCTCTCTCTCCCCCTTGCTCTAGTTCCCCTCTCTCCTTTTTCCCTCTCTCTACCCCTTACTCTAGTTCCCCTCTCTCCATCTTCCCTCTTTCTCCCCCTTACTCTAGTTCCCATCTCTCCTTCTTTCCTCTCTCTCCCCTTTACTCTAGTTCCCCTCTCTCCTTCTTTCCTCTCTCTCTCCCCCTTGCTCTAGTTCCCCTCTCTCCTTCTTTCCTCTCTCTCCCCCTTGCTCTAGTTCCCCTCTCTCCTTCTTCCCTCTCTCTCCCCCTTACTCTAGTTCCCCTCTCTCCTTCTTCCCTCTCCCCCCCCTTGCTCTAGTTCCCCTCTCCTTCTTCCCACTCTCTCCCCCTTCCTCTAGTTCCCCTCTCTTCCCTCTCTCTCCCCCTTACTCTAGTTCCCCTCTCTCCTTCTTCCCTCTCTCTCCCCCTTACTCTAGTTCCCCTCTCTCCTTCTTCCCTCTTTCCCCCCTCTCTCCTTCTTTCCTCTCTCTCCCCCTTATTCTAGTTCCCCTCTCTCCTTCTTTCCTCTCTCTCCCACATACTCTAGTTCCCCTCTCTCCTTCTTCCCTCTTTCTACCCCTTACTCTAGTTCCCCTCTCACCCCCTTGCTCTAGTTCCCCTCTTTCCTTTTTCCCTCTCTCTCCCCCTCACTCTAGTTCCCCTCTCCTTCTTCCCTCTCTCTCCCTCATACTCTAGTTCCCCTCTCTTCTTCTTCCCCTTCTCTCCACCTTACTCTAGTTCCCCTTTCTTCCCTCTCTCTCCCCCTTACTCTAGTTCCCCTCTCCTGCCCAGTTTTACTCTGTCTCCCTTTGCCCTCTGCCTCTCATCCTGTTTCCTCTACCCCTCCTTCACCTTCATACCCCTTTTCCTTTCTCCCTCTCCCTTACTACCTTTCCCTTCCTCTCCCTCTTGTTCCTCTTCCCCCTCCTACCTCAGCCTCAACATCTTCTCCCCTTACCCTAGGGGCAGGATAACACCTTTTTGTTTGGGGGACCAAAGAAACCAATTTCCACCCCTGTCTCTCCCCCCCTCCCCCCGCCATACCTCTTAGTTGTTGATGCTATGTGCAGCAAAACATTGGTTCGACCAACCTCCTATCTGTTGCCGTTGCCTCACCAGAGTCTCCACTTTTCCCTGTTCCTTACCCCTCCTCCTGTTCTCCTCATCCCTACCCCAGTGGTCACTACAAGAGATATAGCCAGTTTCCTCTTCTACCACAGCCTCAGCTTGCTGCTCCCACTGCCTTTACAGTTTCCTGCTTTGCTGTGATTCTCACCGTGGACTTGACCTGTGCTGCCACTGATGCAATGCAGGGAGCTGCACATGTCTTTAACCATGCAGTTTCCACGGCTGCTTCTTTGCACTCCCTAACCAGCACCTGAACTCTACTACCACTTGCGTGGCCCAACGCTCCTTCACCTTGTCTCTACTGCACTCAGTTCTTCTCCAGCATGTAGGGTCCAGCATGATCCAGACTTCATGACTGATGGCAGACTTGCTCTCTGGGATCCTGCGCTGATGCCACTAATATCAGCATTAATCTCGACTGGTCCTGTAGCCTTCACTGCTGCCATGGCTAAAATGTTCTTAAAAAACGAAACATCAAAACATGATAGCCTGGGTAGTGCTGGGGGGCGGGAGGGGAGGGCTGGTTTATGCACTGAAAGCTCTCAGAGCCGGCAGTTTTCCAGAACAATGGATATTTTTCTATATGATGGTTCATCTGATATTTACTGTTTCTTCATATCATCCTGTTGTAGCCAGCTACATAGCAGATAGTCAAAACCACTCTCAGTATGTCCCAGCGGGAAACCTTCCTTTACCAAGAACTAAATCCCAATTAGTCATAACTCCTGTGCATGGAAACAGAAGGAATTATCCTTTCACTGCTTTTCAGCCTTTCTGTTCTCATATAATGTCTCTTGTATCTGTCCATATTTCCCTATTTAGACATCATTTCCTTACAGTGTCATTGTTGCTCTTCTCCAGGACATGCAATACGGAACAGTGTGTAAGTGCATTTTTTTATTATTTTAATTAAAGAGGTACCAATGGTAACATTAGCGTATGTTTAGGAATTAAGGCCTCAAATACAAATTTGTCTCAGCCATTTGGACAAGTTCCTGGAGAAAAAAATCCATAAACCATTATTAAAGTGGACTGGAGGAAATCCACTAGTTACTCTTGGGATAAACAGCATGGAATCTGTCTACGTTTTGGAAACCTGACAGGTACATGTGGCCTGGATTTGCCAATGTTGTAAACAGGATACTGGACATGGTGGTTTAGCCCACTATGGCAAATTTCATGTTCTTAAATGTATCAAACTCTCACCCCACCCCACCCCCCCTCCACACACACACACACACACTCCCTAAACATACCCACACTTGTAGCTCGTCCGTGTTTATTAGCATAGAAGACAAAGCTTCAAAGCAACTGTTTCAAGTAGAACTGACTAAGGCCGGTTCTCAAATGAAGAACTAGATGACCAAATATCATATTTGTTTTATTTCCAGTCTGAAATACTTTACAAGCCCTGATTAAGCAAACACCCTTTGCACACTTAGAAACTTCTATACCATTAAAACAGAAATTATTCACTATTTACATATTGGTGAGTACTTCTGACTATTTGTCTTATCTAAGGTAAACAGCCTCCTGAACTCCAGCATGGAAGAATTTGGCTGACCCCTGATTTCAGGAAGATGTAGATTGAATGGGCGTCTCATAAGTCTTACCACTGCTAGAACCTTACAAAGTGACATCATAGTAAAATCTGTAAGGGGTACATCAGATGTGGCACCATCTGGTTCTTTCTTAAATGATTAGCCATTGTCAAATGACCATAGGAGTGCCTCTCTTTCCTCTCAAGAAGCATAATCAGGTTCTTACTCTTACAAAGTCCCATATAACTGCAAAAAGGATTATATCTTTCAGCTTATAAAATCAATTATTTCCCTTTTCCATCTTTCCATTTAGGAGGATGTAGCTTCATTTATGGAGGGAAGGGGGAACAAAAATGTCCAAAATGAATTTTAGTCGTGCAGATTTTTGGCAGCCAATTAGTGCTGTAGAAAAGCAGTTTCTGGACATTTGGCACAATGTTTCGGTCATCTAAAGATGCAATTGTACATGTTGAGCCTCATATACTAGGCCACTGTCTCCAGATAAAGTTGTACATCTTGGGCTGTGTGTTAGACAGTACTATGCATTGAACAAGAGCTGCTGAATACATGCCTTATGTGATGACCACTGGCCTAATTTATGCATGTAAGTTATCCAGAAAGTGTCTCAATTTCACCAATCTGGATAATTTCTGGCCTGGCCCCAGAATACCTCTGGCCTCTTCTTCTCCTATACTCAAAGCTGTCATGCATGTAGAGACTTCTACCCATAAAAGCTATGCACATCAAAACCAGCAATTTTCAAAACAAAGTATATGAGTCCATCATCACTGTTAAATCCTTTGAAATATCAAGCCCATTTAGTTTAGTTTAATTTACCTGAAAGACCACCTTTTGAATTTAATCACCAAGGTGACTTACAAAATAACATCAAAGTATACAAGGGATTTAATATAACATACACATCTAATATAGACAGCAAATAGTCTACAACTGACACATAGGGATATTAATGCAAACACACTAAGACGCGTGGAATAAGAGAGAGAGAGGTCAGACAGGGAAGAATGCTCACACTATGCAGTTCAACAGGTTGCCAGGTGACCCAGAGGCATGAGATCCCACAGCCCTTCAGTCTTTTATCATGGACAAGAAGATGATGCAAAAGCATTCCAACTAGCCTATGCCTGTGAAAGAGCTACGTCTTCATGCTTTCGAACTTAGCATAGGAAGTCTCCACTCTGAGATCATACAGAATGGTATTCTATAGCAATGGAGCCAAGAAACTGAAAGAGGTGTGCAGAATAACCTTGAATTGAATTCTGGAAGGAGGTGGAAGAGTTTGAAAGTTGAGCTGGGAAGATCTGAGAATGTAAGAGTGAGTGTATGGAGTAAGCAGATCAGAAAGATATCTTGGAGGCCTGAAGTTAAGGCCCTGTGGACCAAGATCAAGAATATGGATCTTTCCTAAATGTGACTGGAAGCCAGTTATTGTTTTCTTGCTTTTAATTATAGTGTTTAAACCACCTTGATGGTTTGATTGAAGGACAGCCAAGAAAATTCAATAAACTAAACTAATGTTGAATATGGGGAAATAGCATAATCATCGTATAAGAATTTGGCAGCTGTGTTTTGAATCAATTGAAATTGTTTTACAAAAGAAGTTTTTATCCCATTACACATGAAACTGCAGTCATCAGGAAGATTAGTACGAGGGCATGGGTAAGTTTTGAGATCTTCTCTCTCTAAAAAGCATGGACCAAAGCAGATTTTACATAGGGCGAGAACGAAGATCTGTATAACACTCAAGATTTGTGAGTCTAAAGAGAAGAGAGAGTCTACATGTATGCTCAGAATGACTGCAGTATTTTCAAGAAAGATTGGAATATTCAGGGTAGACATAGAAGGTAGTGAGGACAAATCCTTTTTGGAGACTTAGGTGCCCTCAGATTTTAGTGGATTAATTTTGAGTTTATGGGCACCAAGCCAAGAGCAAACTAAACGCAAACACTTATTAAGGAGGATGCCAGGTATCGATTAAAGCCACAGTTTGAATGTTGCCAGCATAGATGTAGCTGCTCACCCCAAAACTCTGAATGAGGGTAGTTAGTGGAGATATGAAAAGTTAAATAAGATAGGTACCAGGATCAAGCCTTATGGTGCTGCACATGATGGGGAGTAGAAGAAAATGAGTTAAAATTCCAGTACACCTGAAAGGAATGATTTTGGAGAAAAGACCAAAACTATTCCAGTGCAGTGCTCTAGAGGTCTAAATTGTATATTTAGGTAGTAAGAAGGGTGTGATCTTCTACTACTACTACTACCATTGGTTCTGTGTCAGCAGCAACATGAACATTCAGGCTTCAGAAAAATATGGTGATGCTTGGAGGCCTTAAGGGCTTGTCTAGATTAATGGATGCAGAAGAATTGGAGCTAGCATCTCAATAGGGTGCATCCACAGTACTAAGAGAAGAGTAACAGAGCAGGTAGAAATCTAGCTTAGCAATTACGTCAACAAGTAGCCTGGCATACAATTTTTGAAATAAGAGGGAGGAGTTGTTTTAAGGCAGGTAAGTCTGCTGAAATATGAGTTGTTTTTGTGGCGTTTATGGCTGATCTTTAAAGGGATGAACCAAGGGATCGAGATCAAATTGAGGCCTTCTTAGAGAAGGTGCTGCTTGCAAAACTGTTGCAACAGGAACGAGATTTGTTAGAGGCACAGATTCTGGTGCAAGAAATCCAAAAAAACTATCACAAGGTTGCCAGGGGTGGGGGGGTGGGGGGCGCGGAAGTCCCAGGCTTTGATGGATTTACCCCAGAATATTATAAAACGTTTGGGCTGCATTTGTGACCCATGTTAGCTGAAGTGTTCAATGTTGTGTTGAAGGGTGAATCACTGCCTAGATCTCAGATGGAGGCTGTTATTTCTGTAATCCTAAAGCTGAGTAAGAATCAGCTTGATGCGGCCTCCTTTAAGCCAATCTCATTGCTTAACCTTGATGTAAAGATTTTGACAATGCTTTTAAATGGTGTTTTGCCACAACTGGCTGACCCAGTAGATTTTGTGGAGGGGAGAAAGGCCATTGATAAGTTAAGCAGAAGGTAAAATACCTTGGAATAATAGATCAATCCCTCAGCATGATAGCCCATCTAATACAAACAGAATTGTCTACGTCAAGCTAAAAACTATCCAACAGCTAAGACCCCTACTTCATACCCAAGATTTCAGGTCAGTAGTCCACACTCTCATTACGCCCCATGTAGACTACTGTAACAGTCTGTTACAGGGCCTACCAGTCAAACTCTTAAGTATTGTGCTCTTTGGAGGATTGTTAACAGCAAGAATAGTATACAAGGCCCGACTGACTGAACACATAACTCCAATCTTATACGACCTTCATTGGCTCCCAGTAGGGAGACGAATAAAATACAAGCTGCTGATAACAACATTCAAACTGATAAACATACCTATCTACTCTCATAGAAACCCAACCAGATTCCAGATCTCATAGGCAAAATGCAAAACACTCACTGGTAACACCAACCTCCATAAGCAAGACAAAACAGTCCACCAGCTCCAGAGCCTTCTCCTACACTGCTCCTAGTCTCTGGAACTCACTGCCATTGTCAATCCATGTGACCAAAGAACTACAGTTATTCAGAAAGGAAATCAAAACATACCTCTTTACTGAACACTACGTAACACCAATGATAACCCAACTTCACAAACATCTAACTCACCACACCTTATGATCACCACCCAACCCCCTGTACTCCCCCCAATCAATAGCCCCTATTGATATCTAAACTCACAGAAATACACATAAACAGTAAACTGTAAATAGTTACTAGTCGTCAGTTCAGACAACTATGTATATAAAGCATTCGCTTCATGTTAAATGTACCTATAGCTCTATGTAAATAGTTCAACCTCTGTTCTTTGTAATATGTTGTGTTAAATGTAAACCGCCGCTGATCTCTGGAAGAGGCGGTATAGAAGAACTAAATAAATAAAATAAATAAATAAATAATATCAAATGGGTGCTTCAGTTGGTTCATGTGACACAGAAGGCCAGACAGCTGACTATTTTGATAGCTATAGATGCTGAAAAAGCATTTGACCATGTTGACTGGGGGTTTTGCATAGTGTTTTGAGTAAGATGGGATTTGGTCTTAATTTCTTACTTGGGTATGAAGACTATATAAAAAACCTAAGGGTTGTGTAAAAATTAATGGCAGCTCTTTAGCTATGTTTCCTCTTGGACAAGAAATGCAACAGGGGTGTCCCTTGTCACTGCTTCTCTTTGCCCTGGTCATGGAGCCCCTTGCACAGATTATGCAATAATCACCAGATGTGACGGGTGTTCCTCCGGGGCCAAGGTAATATAAAATCATCCTGTTTGCAGATGACATTTTGCTATCTTGGACCTCCCCCTTGGTGACTCTTCCCAACTGCATCAGGGTTCAAGATTAATTATTCTAAATCTGAAATCTTAAATATCAATGTAGATCATGAGCTTCAGCAGCGATTGCAGGCCCATTTTCCGTTCCGTTGGGTGGCTACTTCTTTGCGATATCTGGGGGTACACTTGACAACACAGCCCTTTGCTTTATACATGGTTAACTATCCTCTGCTGCTGCAGCAGATTGCCTGGGATCTTGAGGGATAGTTGGGGCTGACACTGTTGTGGTTGGGTAGGATAGCAGCAATTAAGACAGAACAGTTTTGGCAGAACCACTATCTCTTCTAAGTATTGCCGGTGGAGCAGCCATCAAGAGTGATGGAATATTTACCGAAGCAATTGATGAGTTTAATTTGGCAATATAAGAGACATTGAATAGCGAAGAAGGTGTTGTATTCTCATTGCTCGAAGGGTGGCATGGGGGCCCCAAATATGTATTGGTACTAAGCAGCGGCGCAAGCACATGCAGCAATGAAGTGGATGAATGGAGAGACTAACAAGTCATGGGTGTTGATAGAAAGAGAATTTGCAGGTCTTCCGAGCTTGTAAGGAGAGCTGTGGCTGCAGGCAAAATATAGAGTTTATAGGGATAGAGCTAGTCCTTATATTGATCATACTCTTAAGTGTTGGGATCGGGGGGGTTTTTCAACCCAGAGATGAAGTGTTTTCACCCTTATCTCCAATAGCAGACAATGCTGGTTTTGAGCGGGGGTGGGACGAAGGGGGGCGGTTCAAGAGTTTTCCTTCAATGGTAGGAGCTAGGTTTGGTGAGTTTGGGGCAACTATTTGAGGATGGATGATTGTTGCCGTACCAGATGTTACAAGAGGTTTATGATCTCCCAAGGGCTCATGCCTTCTAGTATACTCTGCATTGGGTGGGACATAGGAAGTTTAAAAAGCAAGTAAGTAGGGTCCCTACAGATCTGGAGTATCTGTGTGAAGATAGGAGATCCACTCTGGGCTTGATTTTGGCCTTATATCGATGTCAGTAAAATTGGGATTTTAAAGTGAGTTGCCATGGGGATCAGTGGGCATGAGATTTGAAGGTGAATTATACAGATAAGCAATGGGAATATATTGAAAGTGGATTAAGTAAAAGTTTTGTAGCTGTTAATGTACAGGAAAACAATTATAAAAGTCTATATGGGTGGTATACAAAGCCGGCACTTGCAGCTCGGGTTTTCCTGGGCTCTATGGCTCTGTGCTGGCGGAAATGTGAGCAGATAGGATCTTTGGCATATATCTGGTGGGACTGCCCATGGGTTGGGGGATACTGGAGGAGGATTCAATATAGGGCCCATAAATTAATAGTGTTGGAAGTATCCTGGGATCAGGGGATCTTTTTGTTTAACATGTGAGGGCCTGGAGCGAGAACCTTGCAGCACGGACAGCTTAAGCATTGTATGAATGCTGTTAAACTGAATTTGGTGTTGGCCTGGAAGCAGGTCAGTCTTCCCTCACATGCCAGCTGGCTTCTGCAATTGTGGGATGTATATAACATGGAATGTTTGGTTATCCTGCAAAAACTAGCTATGGAATGCTTTGAACGAACGTGGAAGCCGTTTGTACAAATGTATGGCACATGTGGTATGGTATAATGTTCAACCTAATTATCACTGGCAGGATATAAGACCTGAGTTTGGAGTTAGATGAGAGAAAGGGTGAGGGGGGGGGGAATTGCTGTAAAGGGATTAATGAGGTGGAGTAGGATGCGGCAGGGATTTTGGGATTGTTTCTTTTTTAAAATTTTATTTTTATTGAAATTTTGAAAAAATCTAATAAATATACACTTGTAACAAGAAACATGAGCACCAGTGATTCAGGAAACAAACAAATAATAAACAAAATCCTAGGACACAGAAATCCCCCTTAAAATTCTAGAAGGGGAACAACCCTAAACAAGTCTCTAGCAATCCATTAGCCCACAAATAAACAAAGGCAGTGCCTGAAAATGGTAAAACAAGCAAAAAGGAAATGAAATTCAAATTAATGATAAAGCAGTAGGCATCTAACTGCTGAAGTACCTACTAAATACTCGATGCCAGAGGGGTTGGAGCTACAGGAACCTCAAGTTTCTTGAGGTCTAAAAAGACAATTGTTCTGGCAACATTTATTTATTTAACATTTTTTTCTATACTGCTTTTGTCCAAAGTGGTTTACAAAGAACAACATAACAATTATATAAAATTGTTTTCACATTAAACATGGGAAATCAACTTGATATAAATATGGGGTAGTATGAACATGAACACATACCTCACATTTAGATATTTGATGAGGCATTTACAAGGGTATCTAAGTATGAAAGTGGAACCCAGAGATAGTGCTTCTGATCTTAAAGCCAAAAAGGCTCTTCACCTTGTTACGTCAGGGAAGATTCTTGAAGGTTGACCTAAAAAAGGTTCACTTATTTTCTTAAAATATAAACATAAAACTAAATTCAAATCTTGCTCAAAAACAAAAGAAACACACAATATTGCTCTCTCTTTGCATTCTGAAATACATGTTTCAAGTACTGCAGAAACATTTAAACCTTGTTGTATATCATCAGTTTCACGAGCTTTGCCTGATAGCAAAAAATAAACCTTACTTAAAGGAGGAATAGTCGCTTCTGGAAGCTTAAGAACTTCCACAAGATACCTTTTAAACAAATCTATAGGCAAAGTAAGATTAACTCAAGAAAAATTCAAGATTCTTAAGTTCAAATGTCTCATCCAATTCTCATAGACTTCTAATTTTCTGTGAATAATCACTCCGTGCTTAACCGATGTCTCAATCACTTGATCTGCTGCAGTTACTCTTTTTTATCCAATTTGGAAACTTCAACGTTCATTTCTTGATGGAAAACCTCTTGCTTCTGGGCAATCCCACTTACTGTTTGAACCAATGTATTAAGTTCAGCCACGCTTTTAGAGACAGTCTCCTGGAGTTTAAGTAGTAAATTCCATATCTATGCCAAGGAAATATCCGAAGAGGAACAGTTACCTGAATATGAGAGCCTGGAACCTCGGAGTCACTAGCTGCACAGCCCCCAATTGAGATGAAAAAGAAACAGAGGAATCATCGCGTATATGCCCAACTCCAGCAGCTAGCACCTCCTCCTGGCTAGAGGAGTGCTAAGCCTTCTCCACTGCTTCCTCCAGACTTCCACTATGGGGAGCCAAAGACCCAAACACGTAGGTCACAACTGCCAGCAAAGCGCATTGCTTCAGCAGGGTCAAGTGCTGCTGCGGCCTTAAATTAGCTGTGGCTCCAAGGGCACTGAGCACCACCATCCAGCCCCACAGCAGAGGCTTCACATGCAGGTTTAAAATCAGTGGAGATTTTCCACAGTTGATTGATGACCGATGGCTGCTTGAAGATCTCCGGAGTGGCCTTCTCATTCTTGCCTGCCCACACTGGCTCTGCTGTAAGCCACCATCTTGGACCAGCTGATCCCTACCCCCCACCCCCAAATTGTTTCTAATCAGACCCTGTACTTTAAAAATTGTGAAAAAGATAAAGTTTGTTTGTTTTACTCTAATGTTTCTATAGCCTTGAATATTGAGTTTTGTACTGGATTGTTGGTCAATCTAATTGTATCCATGTTTCCTTTTTTTTTCTTTCCTTGTTACAATAAAGCCTTTGAAATTAAAAAAAAATAAAGAGCAGAAAGAGTTGAAGGATTACAATTTGAATGCTATGGCATATGGTGGTATAAAAAGGTTTAAAAATAAATAAATTATCCCTGGTAACTGCTATAAAAGGTGTAAATTCAAACAAACATACCTCAAAATGTCTTTATCCAAATGCTAGAGGCCTAAAAAATAAGATGGGAGAATTAGAATATATAGCACTAAATGAAGAGATAGATATAATAGGAATCTCAGAGACCCGGTGGAAGGAGGATAACCAATGGAACATTATGATACAAATTATAATACAATGATAGGATGGATCAGATTGGTGGAAGGATTTACATCTCTGTGCACGTCACCCCTATTTACTGAGATATAAGAGATAATTATGTTGGTTTTGATTTTATCCTGTTGCTATAAAGGAATCCACTGTGTCTGTCCCATGCCATTTTGAATTCTGTCACTGTATTTGCCCCCACTACTTCAATCGGGAGGGCGTTCCAAGCATCCACTACCCTTTCAGTGAAAAAGTATTTCCCAATGCTGCCTCTCAGTTTACCCCCTTGCAGCTTCATGTTATACCCTCTAGTTTTACAGCTTCCCCATCTTTGAAAAAGGTTTGTTTGTTCATGAATACTCTTTTAGTATTTAAAGGTCTGAATCATATCTCCCCTGTACCTCCTGTCCTTTAGCATATACATATTTAGGTCTTCAAGTCTCTTCTCTTACATCTTCTGGTCTCCTTTCTCTGAACTGTTTCCAGGCTTTTTATATCTTTTGCGAGATACGGTCTGCAAAACTTAACACAACATTCCAAGTGAGGCCTCACCAGCGACTTGAACAGTGGCATTAGTGCCTCCTCCTTTCTGCTGGTAATTCTTCTCTGTATGCAACTCAGCATCCTTCTGGCTTTGGCCAGCGCCTTGTGGTTATTTGCCTTTATGTTTATTTGCCTTTATGTTTATTTGCCTTTATTTGTATGTATGTTTGCCTTTATTTGATATAATACAGTATCTGAATGAAAGCTATGCGGTTTATAACAAAATACTATGGAGGTCATTCCAGACCACGAATAAGGCTGATGTATGTTCCTAGCAATAACAGCTATGAGCATATGCAGCACCCATCACGACCCTGCATGTCCACGGCAGGAGGGGGTGGAGCAGGGGCATGGCCAGGCACCAGGATGTACACAGCGTATTCACAAATGGCCTGTGTACATTCCCCAGCTCACTGTCAGATGTACAGGTTATTCCTGCCGGAACGTGGTATAAGGGCAGAACTTAGAACATTTTTGCTCCGTGTGTCCCGTAACGATGGCTGGCTATGGCACATATGTAAAGAGGCAGCATGCTTGCAGTCTGAAGGCCCACAGGAACCATTCCAACAGAACAGAACGCAGCGGCGAGAGACTGGAATGGAGACGACCACATACCACCACTGAGATATGGAGCTGGGAAATAGTGTCTTTTCGGGCCATGCAACAGACGGGTATATTTCGGTTACAATGCAGCGGATCTACTGACCCATCTGCTGCCATATGTGATTTACAAGTGCACATCTATAATAGTGGGCACAGCAGATTGGGGGTGCACGTCCTATCATCAGAGCGTGATCGCGTGGAGACAGGCAGGATCAGCTATGTCCAATTTTGCAGGATCTAGTGAGCACCTGTCCATCTATGTTCCTGATTCTGCAATTGCAGGTGTGTCCAGACCCACAGTTGCAGAATCGAATGTAAATCAGCCCTATCTTCCATTTCTCCATGCCCGTGGACCACACGTATAAGATGTTGACTAGCACTCCATGTGGAAAAGGAAAAGAATTCCAGTTTTAATGATAGGAAAGTAAAGAGAACAATAAAGTGGGAAAAGGTCCAGGTACTAGAAAAGGAGGGAAAGAGGAGGGGGGGGGGATTGGCTCTGCCTGGCACTATATGTTAAATAGAGCATTGAGCTTACTAAAATAAGAGTTCTGCAGGAAACAAAATGCACTATTCAATCCTTATGGATAAAATTTATTTGTGTGAAGGGAAAGAAAATAGTGGTAGGGGTATACTACCGTCCACCTGGACAGAATAAGCAGACAGATGGTGAAAAGTTATCAGAAATTAGGGAAGCTAACAAAATTGGCAACAATAATAATGGGTGATTTCAATTACCCCAATATTGATTGGATAGACATCATTACAGGACGTGCTATGGAGGTAAAGTTCCTAGATAAAATAAATAACTGCATGGAGCAACTGATTTGAGAACCAACTAGAGAATGAGCTATTTTAGACTTAGTTCTTTGCGGAACACATGATTTAGTGCAAGAACTAATCATGTTGGGACCACTTGGCACTGGTGATCATAATATGATCAAACTTGACTTATTAACTGGAGTGAATATACAAATGAAATCTACTGTCAGCATTTCATTTTTGCAAGGGAGTCTATGGTTAGAAAAAAACTGAAAAGAACAACCACAAAGGTCAAGAGTTTATATCAGGCATGGACGTTGTTTAAAAATACAGTCTTGGAAGCCCAGACCAGATGTATACCATGCATTAAGATAGATGGAAAGAAGGCCAAATGACAGGCAGCATGGTTTAAAGATGAGGCAAAAGAGGCTATTAGAGCCAAAAAAATATCTTTCAAAAATTGAAAAAAAAGAACCAAATAAAGAAAATAGGAAACAGCATAAGCACTGGCAAATTCAATACAAGGCATCGCTAAGTAAGATTAAAAAAAAGAATTTGCAAAGAAGCTTATCATAGAGACAAATACTCACAATAAAAATGTTTTCAGGTACATTCAAAGAAAGAAGTCATGGAAGGAATCAGTTGGACCTTTAGATGATCAAGGGTTAAAAAGGGCATCAGGGAGGACATGTCCACAACTGAGAGACTAAATTAATTCTTTGCTTTGGTCTTTACTGAAGACAATATGAGGAAGCTAGCATGCTAGAAAAGGTATCTAATGGTGATGAGTAAGAAGAGATGAATGAAATCTTGGTGAACCTGAAAGATATAGTAGAACAAATTGATAAACTAAAGAGCAACAAATCACCTGGATCAGAAGGTATATACCCAAGAATGCTGAGAGAACTTAAATTTATCATTAAAAGCACTATGGTACTAGAAGATTGGAGAGTGGCCAATGTAACACCTATTTTTAAAAAGGGTTCCAGGAGTGATCCAAAAAGCTACAGACTGGTGAGCCTAATGTCAGTGCTGGAGAAAATGGTGGAAACCATTATTAAGAACAAAAGGATCCGATATTGAGTCAGTCACATTTTAGAAGAGCTATGCACTGCATCAGTGCATAGCCCTGTGCGCTGACCTCTAACCTGGATATTCAATGCCACAGCGATGACATTGAATATCTGGGGATCGCTGCACATGCCAGAAGCCGTCAAAGCTAACTGGGCAGCAATAGTATTGAACCAAAACCATCCTGTTTCAGGAATACTTCAACTCGAACCCCACCGAAAAACCCACAAACCCCCGATCTCACCCACAATGAACCTCTAACTCAAAGCTACTCTAACCTGTCTTTGTCCAACGTTTGTCCTATGTCCAAAGTCTTACCTATGTCTAAATCATCAATGTTGCCTCCCTGGTGATGGCCCCACCCTTGTACTTAATTCTCCCACCCCCCATGTAACACCGCTTTGACCCGGTGAAAAGCGGTATATAAATACAGCTAAATAAATAAAAATAAAATAAAATAAATAAATGCTGTCCAGTTTGCTCCTGTGCCTTAAAGATAGTCTCCACCTCTGCTCCGCCCCAGAACACCCCCAACACTTCCTGATGCTAACAGGATAGCATCGGGGCACGTGGGGGAATTAGAAGGGTATAATCAATGGCACTTACCATGTTCATGCCATTGAATAACCCCATTTAAGGCATTTATACAGCTTACTGAGCTGTAAACATTCCAAATGCTTTTCGAAAATCGGGCCCAAAATAACTAAACATATGGACGGACATGGTTTAATGGGACAAAGTCAATACAGATTTGGCCAAGGGAAGTCTTGCCTCATGAATCTACTCCATTTCTTTGAAGGCATGAATAAACATATGGATAAAAGTGAGCCAGTCGATATAGTGTATTTAGACTTTCAGAAAGCATTTGACAAACTCCCACATCAGAGACTCCTCAGGAAATTAAAAATTCATGTGGACTAGAAACTGATTGAGAGAGAGAGAGTAGGGATATATGGTCAATTTTCTCAAGGGAGAAAGGTGAACAATGGGGTTTCCAGGGAGGCAGCCTCTTAGTACCCAAAAGAGCCTTCAAGAACATTTTCTTGATTATATACCATTGTGTGATCCGCGCTTAGGCACTTATGGACACTTGATTGTGATTTCCATCAACAGTTTATACCCCTGACAAAGGCGCACGTCGAAACAAGGCCTTGTAGGGTGCAACAATAGATTGGACAATATAATTATCTACTATACACAATTCATACTGGTGGGCTGCTCTTTTCTTCACCTGCTGTGTTTGTAGAGAATCCTAATAGCCATATTAGCCCTGGAGAAAACTGAAATCTTTTTAGGTTAAGTCATGAGAATGTTTCTCAAGATAGTCCTGGAACACTTTCTAACCCATCTCGTTTGAGATAGATTTGCATGCACTTCCTCCATTGTCTCCCTTATACATATTCATTGTGGATATCCTGCAAACCAGACCGGCTAGGACTGGGTTATGGAATACTGAGTTAAGAGACTGTATTAACACACCTTTTTGTTGGTCCAATGAAAGCTATTGCTGTCTGTGGAGATTCCATTACACATATGCATAAATAGAGATCATTTCTTCTGCCATAGAGACATATTTCTTGTATAAAAGTTGCTAAATTTAGTGCACTTTTGTTTGGCTGTTATCATTATATAAGAATTTGAAAAATGCATTTTCTCTAAGCAAACTAATGCTCTCACACCGTAATATCTCATGATCATACCTGCTTGCAAAAATCTGAAGATCAACAAAGCCTCCAGGTAGAAGTTCAAAGTTCTGACATCAAGCCTGTTATTAGAAACATTTGCAGATTGGCTCATATTCCACATACATTTGGTTTATTGCAGTTGGATTTTTGACCTTGGCATGATGTATGTAGCAGGAAGAGTTCCCACAATCTGTTTCGTAAAGCAACTATTAGTCACATTGTTCTTGGGCTATACAGTACAGCTTTTAACTTCTAGAGAATTACCTTCTATGACAAGTTCCCCTGGAGTCCCATTTTATGGTCTTCTCTTCGCTACCATACAAGTCCTGCTGCAAAAACACAATTCCCTACTGCACATGTTATTTGACAGGGCAATTGTCAAATGTTTTTCTGTGCATAAAGCAGAGTTTTATGCTCAGAAATGTGATGTTTGAAAATTGTCCACCACATGCACAAGTAAAATTATATGTGTATATAACTAAGTCATGCATAACTGTACCTACATACTGCGGAGCACTCCCAAGGATGCAGGTGAGATAGACAGAGCAATTATGCACGTGGAGCCCGATTCAGCAAGGGGAACGTCTGGGCCGTATGGACGGCCCCAAGCAGGTTGGGCCCATTAGGACGGCCCCAAGCAGGTTGGGCCCATTAGGACAGCCCCAAGCAGGATGGGCCCGTTAGGACAGCCCCAATCAGGATGGGCCCATTAGAACCTGATTCTGCACCGTGGGAGCAAGAGGCGAGTACAGGATCAGGCCCGGAGATGGCCCAGCATGCCCCTGCAGTCGGCCAGGGAACATCCTCACTGCCTCCCAGCCAGTCCACAGCATTGCTATCCCCCTTTATCCCACCTCCCGACCCCCAACAGGGCCAGCCAGGGCCCAGATCAGGTGGCAGGGACTCGCTTATTCCAACTCCAAGGTGGAATAGTCTGGTCGTCCCCCCCCCCCCCCCAGTGCCCCCAGGATGTACAGAGTATTGACCAGAATTGGCCCTGTATGTCCTGATGCCGGTCCCGCCCATGCTCCTCCCACTTTGTGCCCCATGCCACCCCCATCTCCCGCAGCACACACAGCGGCTCTGTGCATGAAGGGGGGACAGGAGGCAGAATATGGCAAAGGCGGATAGCGGGGCTGCACATCCCGTCGGGGGTCATACTGTATGTTTGAATTTACACAAATAGGTGCTAAAATGTCTCCAAAAAAATACCTGTTAAAATAATAGGTGCAGATCTATGTATGAACTTTCACGTACATAGAATGGCAGAGCTGCAAGCTTTCATGCTAGTTGGTGAGGTAGCAGTTTCTGTCCTCAGGACAGCTGAATGCCTGACGTTTTACAACCAGCTAAGCCAGCTGCGGCTTGAAATCCTCACGACAGGAGGCTTCTTTATCTAGGCACCAGCAGAGCAAGCGGAAAGAGCTGCAACCACAGCTGAATTTTGTATCTACGAGTAGAAAAGAATTTCCTTCTCATTGAAATGCCCAAAACTTAGAAGCAGTGGGCTGAGAACCAGGGAAGCCAGGATTTAAATCCTATTGCTGCTCCTTGTGATCTTGAGCAAATCACTTAACCTTCCATTGTCTGGGGTACAAAATCTACATTACAACCTCTCTGGGAATAGGGAAATTCCAGCTGTACCTGAATGCAACTTGGGCTCTTGCTCTGGCCCTATTTAAGTCCAGGCTGAAGACCCACCTTTTTGAGGCTGCTTTTGGGTCCTGATGCTCCTCATTCTCTTATCCAGTATTTATATGTATCATGCCATACTCTAGTCCCCAGTTTTGCGATTTTTTTTTCCTCATCTTAATTAGATTGTAAACTCTGATGAGCAGGGACTGTGACTTACATCTATATGTACACAGCACTGCGCAACTCTAACATGTGCTTTTTTTTTAAATACTTTATTTATATCCACCAATAAATATCAACAACAAAGTGCAGTGAACAAACCTTCCACGAGGGGTGTACTCTTATCCCCTCCGGGAGGCAACAACAAAAATATAACAGGTGGCTTTTTATCATATTGTCCCCTCCCTCCCTCCCTTCCGCCCCCCCCCCCCCACACTCCATCAACAGCCAAGTAGGAGCAAGGACAAAAAATGGGATCGCCAACTACTCACCCTACCGCCCCCTACCCCATTCAGCTCCCCATCTGGAGGATTTCATTACAGCAGCGAGCCCCTAGTTGCTGAATATAAGGTTCCCATATTGACATGAACACTGTCCAGCGCTTGACACTGCCCCTCGCGAGCCAGCGCTCCATCAACATCAGGTGGTGAAAACTATTCCGCCATTCGCTAAAGGTGGGCGGCTGGTGCTCTCTTCATAACCGGAGAATCGGCCCTTTACCCACCAGACAGGCCTTACATAGGAGCATTCGTTCCCCTGCCTTCGCAGGCCAGGGAGGGGCCAACTGGTCCAAGACCACAAAGAATCCAGTCCATCGAACCCGCTGCTGCAACAACTGACTGAGAAATTCCCGTATCCTTGCCCAATAAGGTCGCACTCTACGACAACCCCACCACATGTGCAGCAAAGTCGCCAAGGGTTCCGAACAGCGAGGACACCTGCCATCCGTCTCCAACCGACTACGATAAGCCCGCCGTGGGGAGAAATTAGCTCTAGTCACACACTTGAATTGAAGCTCCCTCCAACAGGCCCCCTGTGCCACACAAACAATTCGTTTCAAAGCCTTGCCGACCAACCCCGGAGCTACCTCCCCGCCCAGTTCATCAGCCCAAGTCAGCTCAACCCCCCGATAGTCGGGACGTATCCAGTAACACTCCAACCGTCTTTTCAACTGGGAGATGGACGGGGGGCCATCCTCCCCTATCCCAAAAAATTCCAAAATCTTGGCCGAACGGTCGGTATGCAAAGCCTCCCTTGATAATGAGGCCACGTAATGAGAAACTTGCATGTAAGCAAAACAGTGCCTGGTCGGCAGATCATACTCCCGGCTTAGGGCCAAAAAAGATTTAAAGCAACCCGAGGGTTCTACAAGGTGTCCCACCGTCCGTATCCCACGCGCCCACCAGTCTCTAAACACCGTCGAGTCAGACCCCGGGAGGAACTGAGCGTTCCCTCGAAGGGGTAACCAACTGGAAACATCCCAGGGTGCCATCCAGTATTTATTAAGCTGTTGCCAAGTCCGTCGAACCGAGTCCACCAAGGTGCTCCTCCGGACCGCCTCTGGCAAATCGCTATATCTCCCATGCAGAACCCCCAACAAGGTCCACGGAGCCACTAAACACTCCTCCACAGCCCGAGCCGTATAATCATCCATCCCACCTAACCAGTCTCCCAGATGTCGCGCTTGGCACGCCAAAGCATACATCTTCAAGTCAGGCAATCCCATACCCCCGTCCTTCCATTTCCCCAATAACTGACCCCACGGAATCCGAGCCCGCTTCCCTCTCCAAAGAAACCCCTTGAGCAAGGCTTCCACCCGACGCAGGTCCCGACATAATAACCAAACGGGCAAAGTCTGTAACCAGTACAAAACACGGGGTAGTATAACCATCTGTATCGCCGCAATTCTCCCAGACAGAGACAATGGAAGGGACTCCCAAACCTGCAGCTGTGTCGTCAAAGACCACAAAATATGATCCAAATTGCACTTATAGAGCATGTGGGGTTGACGAGGCAACACTATACCCAAATAAACAAATTCCTCTACCACCCACCAGAGGGGAAAGGGCCCCCCCCCCCAGGACCCACGAAGAAGCCCCAAGGTATCCAACGCCTCGGATTTATCATAATTAATGCGGAAGCCTGCCAACGCCCCATATCGCCCAAATTCCTCCAACAGATTCTGAAGAGAAGCATCCAGAGAAGTCACATGGACTAACAAATCGTCCGCGAACGCCGAGATGACAAATTCCTGCGAGCCCATCACCACCCCCTTAATCGCACCCGAGTTCACAACTGTGCGAATCAGAGGGTCCAGTGAAAGAACAAATAATAACGGAGATAGGGGGCAGCCCTGTCGCGTCCCCCTCTCCAGTGTAAAGCTTTCCGATAGCACGCCGTTACACAGTATCCCCGCCGTCGGTGTTACGTATAAACTCCGCACCATTCTACAGAAGGCAGCCCCGAGTCCATAGCATGGCAACAGCCCCCATAGATATTGCCAATTCACCCTATCAAATGCCTTCTCGGCATCAAAGCTGACAAGTAGCGAAGGTATCTGTCGAGCATGTACCAATTCTAAGGAGGCCAGGATTTTGCGGAGATTCCGAACTGCGTACCTCCCCTTCACAAAGCCCACTTGTGCCCCGTGGACTAGGGTCCCCAATACTTCAGCCAGTCGTAGAGCCAAAACTTTCGCAAGAACCTTTAAATCAAAATTGAGGAGGGAAATAGGTCGATAAGAGGCTGCTAACATCGGGTCTTTACCCGGTTTGGGAATCATAGTAATATGAGCATGATTCTGCCCCCATCTAAAGGTCCCCCGGTCCCCCCTCGCACTGAACACCTCCCTTAGCACAGGACTAACACTATCACCCAGTATCTTGTAAAATTCCGCACCCAAGCCATCCGGTCCCGGGGCCTTACAACAACTGGCCGCAGAAATAACCGACTGTATCTCCTGGGTAGTGAGGGGCTGGTCCAGCACCTCCCTCTGCGCATCTGTAAGCCGCGGCAAATTCAGATCCCGTAAATAGTCAGGCAGGGTCATATCGGATTCAGACTCAGCTTCGTACAGTGTCTGGAAGAAACCCCGAAACACCCTGGCAATATCCCCACTCTCCTTATACACAGTTCCCTTAGCATCCCGAAGGCCCGCCACCAGAGTGGAGCCTCTCCTGCCCTTCAAGCAACGAGCCAACAATTTCCCAGGCTTATCGCCATGACAATGTAGCCGGTATCGGTAGTAAAGAACTGATTTCTTGGCCTTCTGATGCAGAAGCTCATTGAGATCTACTTGAGCCTCCCAAAGTCGCTTCTTATTCTCGGCTGACGGAAGTTGGGCACACCTACGCCGATATTTAGTGACCTGATGCTCTAATGCAATGATACGTTCCGCGAGCATCCGACGCTTCCGTGCGGCATATCCTATGATATCCCCCCAAAGGACCACTTTCGTCGTTTCCCATATCAATTCAGGGTCGTCTTCGTGGACCTGGTGGTCACTAGCGAATTCATTCCATCGTTGACGTAGGAACTGACGAAATTGCACATCATAATACAACCCCCAGGGGAACCGCCAAAGACGCGTCCGAGCAAAATCAGCCCCCCAATTCAAATCCAGCCAGATCAAGGCATGATCTGATACCTCCAAGGGACCAATCTGAGCCTCCTCTGTGCGAGCAAACAGCTCCCTCGATACAAACAAATCTATGCGGGCGCTGGTGCCGTGCGCCCTGGATTGATGTGTAAAGTCTTTCTCAGAGGAGTGCAACAGTCGCCACGGATCAATTACATCCAGCCTCTTGCAAAAGCATTGTAACAACCGAGAGGACATCCCCCTCTCCCTCGTCCCCCCCCCCCTCATGAGGTATCCAATTCTACCTCCATGACCCCGTTAAAGTCCCCCCCCCAGGATCAAGGGGCACTCAGGAAGCTGCTCCAATCTAGAGGCCGAGTTGCTATAAAAACCAGGGTCAGATACATTAGGTCCATAGAAAGCCCCGAAAGTCACCAGCTTCCCTTCTAATTGACCATGGACTAGAAGTGACCGACCCGCAGCATCCGCAATAACAGTCTCCGCCACGAATCGAATTTTCTTGTGAACTAAAAGAACAACCCCTCCCCCCTTGTTCCCTACAGCCGGAGATCCCCAGACTTGCCCCACCCAGGACCTACAGAGTTTACGATGCTCCTCAGCCGTCTGGTGGGTTTCTTGTAGCAGGGCTATTTCACAGCTATGTCTGGCTAGTGCTTGGAGTACCTTATATCTTTTAATGGGGCTACCCAGGCCGCAGACATTCCAGGTAATAACCCTCAGAGCGATGGGGCAGTGTCAAGGCTCCACCAAAAAGAAAAATCTGAGCATCTCAGAGGGGCTCCCCCAGCCTGAAGCCCCCCGTTCTCAACTACCAAGCAAAATTGCGGGACAGTGCCAAGGTTCCACCAAAGATATATCTGCATGTTTACAAGGAGGACTCCCCCAGTTTGAGGCCCCCCTCCAATCAGAAAAAAGATACAATACCATCTGCAATAACACAATGGAGTGTGTGCTATCCCTACCCCACTCCTCCCACCCCCATCCGCCCTCCCACCCTCCTTCCCCTCCCCCCCCATCCATCCCGTACCCACCCCCACCCTCCTCCTTCTCCCCCCTCTCTAACCCACCGACTAACCCCCCCCCTTGCATACTCTCCACCTCATGCCCATGGGAGACACTTAGGATGTGAGTAGGAACCCCCCCCCCTTCCACATATTAATTATCCCAAGCCCAACCACCCCAAGCAGGCAATAATCCCCCCCAGCTCCCCCACCAGAACAACATGATGCCCCAATGGGGTTCAATCACCCAGATACGGCCTCCGCTCCCCCCCCCACCCCCTCCCCCCAACCCCAACCAACCTCCAACCTGGGTCCCCGGCCGGTGAGGGGAGAAGAAGAAGGGAGAACAGCAAAAAGATAGGGCCTCCAGTATCCCCCAACAAAGCCTACTCCCGAGGAATTACCCGTACCAACACAAACACAAACACAAACCGGGCGGGGAGCACTCCACGAAGGCGCAGGCCCAACAAACAGGGGAGAGCGAACGGCTCCCGTGCCCTACAAATGCCAGGGCACCTCTTATAGGCCTCTCCCAACAGGCCGCCGACCCTGCCAGCAGAGGAGGGCCCAGGCCTCGGCAAAACAGGAGGGACATCATGGAGTGCGCCTCGCCCGCAGAAAAAAGAAAAACCACACCACTCAGTCTCTCAATAGCACGTCTTGGTCCAAGGCTGCTGTCATCGCACACGCATGGCCCCAATGCTGGCCCGAAGAGCATACGCCCCACGGGGGTCAGGCCGTCAGCAGTGTGGGCTACAGTGTCCAAAATGTAAGGCCTTCCCCAAAAACATTTCCGAGGGAGTGAGGAGTAGAAAATCCGCACCCAGCCACACAGTCACCTTGCTCATTCTTTCACTCTGCCTCCAGCATTGTAAGTTGCTCCACATACGGAGTCGCATCTCCCGCTGAGTCGAAGATCCGGCGAGTACCCTGGTGCCATATCACCAAGCGTGCTGGGTATTGTACGCTAAATCGGACATTTGCCACAATCAATTTCTGGCAAACCGAGGCATAGCCTTTTCGGCGCTGGCTCAATGCAGCAGAGTAGTCTTGGGCAACACGAATGCGCATATTATCCCGCTCCACAAAGCCTTGTTGCCGCGCAGCCTTAAGCAGCTCCTCCTTTTGAGGGTAACAGACGAACCGCGCCAAGACCACACGTGGCCGGCGATCAGTCGCAGATTGTTTGGGCCCTATCCGGTGGGCGCGCTCCACAATGACTGGGCTGCTAACTCCCGTTACCGCGCACAGGGAGACCGCCAATGCCTCCACAAATTGTTTAAGGTCTTTGTCTGGAATTGTATCAGCAATACCCAGGAAACGTAAGTTGTTCCGTCGGTACCTGTTTTCTAGGTCGTCCAATTTGAGCGCATGGTCCTGAGAAAGTTTTTGTGCTGCACGGAGCTCCCTCCGGAGTGTCTCCAAATCATCCTCGGCCTGGGAAATACGCTCCTCAGCTTGTTGTACGCGGGTCCCCAATGCGCCAAGGGAGTTCTGAATAGCATCCATTTTAATGTGCAAGGCATCAAACTGCCCCGATAGTGCATTTGTGACCACTGCCGAGACTTCCGCGGACATAGTGGGTGAAGCAGTTATCCCACTTTGCTTCGGGGGGGAATCCGCCATTTTTGATGTCCCAACCCCTCGCTCCCTTTCCCTTCTCCCCGCCTTCGCCGCGGAGGCCATTCCGGGGCACAGATAAATAAGCCCGTACTTTGCTAGGCTGTCGGTCCGATTTGGGGCTGGAATGGGTATTCCGGTCCGGCTCTAATCCACGGTTTAAGGGGAAGGGGCCCGGAGCTCAAGCTGCACGCGTCTGCTCAAGCTCACCACATCACGTGGTCTCCCCTAACATGTGCTTTTATACCGCTATAATCCCAAACTATTGTGGCTATTGTGGTTTACAGAAAGAAATCGCTACAGCATTGAACAAAAATACAAAATTAATTTAATAAAAAATTAAGAATCAAATAACCAAGACTTAAAATATTTCCAGAATTGCAAACTAGATACCGATTCTTTAATCCTCACAGGTAACTTAGACCAGTGTTCTGACACTTTATAAGGAATGGTATGTATAAATCTTGTCTTTAAGCTAACCTCTCTACAGAGGAGGAGGGTGGGGGGGAGAAGAGCATGAAGACAGCAGGCGTTTTGATTTAGTTGCTAAGAGTAGAAGTAACAATGAAGAAAAATGTATTCGAACATAATCATTAAAAAATGTACAAAAAAACGTATAAAACTTAAAAAAGATCCATTTAGAAATCTTAAATCAATTTAAATCACAGAATAAGAGTCATTGCAGTGTGTCTAGAGATTCCAAAAATAAGATGGGCTGCCATATTTTGGCAAAGTTGTAGCCGCTTTACTTATTGTGGGCAGTTTAGAAATAATATATTACCATAATCAAGATATGCAAGAATAGAACTTTGCACTAAGAGTCGAAGATGACTAAAGGAAAAGTAAGGTCTAAGTCTACGCAATTGACGCATACAAAAAAAAGACTTAGATGCCACTGAACTAATATAGGCCTCGAAAGATAGCTTATCTATTAGGATCCCAAGTACTCGAAGGACTGGCTCAGCACAAAGATTTAATTGATTCAATGCATCTACTAATAATTCTGGGGGAGGTTTGGTATTATTAAAGCAAATAAACTTTGTTTTGACACATTCAGTTGAAGATGTAAAATTCTAGCCCATCTATCTAGCGAACACAAGGGACAGATTCAGATCAGGAGAAGTCTGTCCCTTCCCAATGTCCAAAATCTGGATGGGCTGGATTTGCACCCAATTCTGCACCTGCGGGAGCTCGATGCTCTTGCAGGAGCAGAATTGGGTGCAAAGGACCTGGACAGGCAGAGTGTGCTCTGATTCCGTGCCGCAGCACGTCCAGCTCCCACCCTGCCCAACCCAGCCAAGCGCCTGCATGGAGCCCTGAAGCCATGGCATCCCATCGCCATGGCACAGGGATAACATGCAGGAGCCCCGATTCCCTGCTGAACAGCACACATGCCGTTCCCCACTGCCTGACCCCTGCAGCGGCCTGCCAAGGCTGGGATCGGGCTGCAGGGAACCCCCTGCTGTTGCCCTCCTGTTTTCCCGAGCTCGTCGGTCCCATTCTTCTCGGCCAGGAAGACTTATTCCACCTCCAAGGTGGAATAAGATCCCCGGCCATCAGTAAACCCCTGGAAGTACAAGGCCGTGACCGGAATTGGCCCTGTACATCCGGGGTCATGGCCTGCCTCTGCCCCACCCACACTCCTCCTCCGGCCCTCCCCCTTCCTCCCCCGTTCACAGTGCCTCGCACGCCTCCTCCGTACATGCAGGGAGCTTTGGGTTGGGAATCGGCCCCTGGCGTTTAGCAGGAGTGTACATCCATATCAGACGTATATCCCTGCTAAACGCTGCTCAGAATGACCCCTGTAGTGTCATTCAGTATGAAAAAAAGATCACGTGTTCATTGCAAAAAATGTATAGAAATATCATCTGCATAAGTATAATATTTAAGATTCTCCTGAGTAATAAGCAGTCCAAAGTATAGAAATATCGTCTGCATAAAATCACATGTTCATCGCAAAAAATGTATAGAAATATCATCTGCATAAGTATAATATTTAAGATTCTCCTGAGTAATAAGCAGTCCAAAGTATAGAAATATCGTCTGCATAAAATCACATGTTCATCGCAAAAAATGTATAGAAATATCATCTGCATAAGTATAATATTTAAGATTCTCCTGAGTAATAAACAGTCCAAAGTAATCATCAAAACATTAAAAAGAATTGGACAAAGCAGAGATCCCTGCGATTCCCCACAACCAATACTCCACTTTTCAGAACAGTCTGCTCCTATCCGAACTTGATATGATCATTTTTCAAGAATCCTGAGAACCATTTATAAACCATTCCCTAAACCCCTAAATAATCCAGAATAGCTAGCAAAATATCATGGCCACTAACTCAAAGGCTGCAGTCAAATCAAATTGCAGCAAGACTGCTATATGTCCATTTGCTAATATTGCATTAATGTCCAAAATCAAAATTCCTAAAAGCAAGTCTGTATTATGGGCTTTTTGAAAGGCAAACTGTGAATCACTTAGACAATCAAAATTATCCAGATACTGCACCATTTGCTTAGTAACCAATCAATGAAATATTAGCAATAGGACAAAAATTCTGACATCCTTAAAATTGGCCTTCTTATCTTTAGGGATTAGAATAAGAATATCGCACAGTTCCCAAGGATAAGTACTTGTATTAATAATTCTGTAATAAGCCAATAGAACCAAGCATGAAAATCTAAAGGTGCGTGGCCATATAAATAAGTAGGACGCGGATCAGCTGGCGAAAAAATCTTAGAATATTTCCTAAGAAGAAAATCCCTGTTCAAAGAAGTTGGTAGCAAAAAGTAGACCAAAAACAGTCTACAGAGACCGAGCCAACCAGATCCATACAAGGTATTAAAGATGATAAATTTTCTACACCTGCCTCCTTAAAATTCATGTTATTACGTATATCCCTTATTTTCTGTTGGAAAAAAACTGCAAGATATTGGGCAGATAAAGAGGGGTCATGTTTTAACTTCATTTTATCCTTTAACATTGATGATGCCAATCGAAATAATGATTGAGATTAGGACAAAGCCAAGGAGATCTCCCTTTCATAATGTTGTTTCCTATTTCGACGCATCAAAGCATTATATATTTATATTTAACCCTCCATTTTTGTTTATCTTCATTATCCTGGGCTTTTCTCCATTTTGCTTCTAAAGTCCTACACTCTCTTTTAATCGCTATCAATGCTTGGGTATACCAGGGAAGTTTTCGCTTACCCACTGATCGTCTTTTACATACTACTGGGGCAATTTCTTCCAAAATCTCCTGTGATTTATTCATCCAGTCAACCAAAGATGATATGGTTGAATCTGAATCTGGGGACCCCCTCATCTGCATCTTATTCCAGTACCTTTCCTGGGAAAAATTAGACAATACATAAGAGTATTCAAATAAAGGTCGTGTTACTATTTTAACAGATGGAAAATGGAAAGTAAACAACTAAATAATGATCTGTCTAGATCACTGGAGAGGAGGTCACATCTAAAATAAAACTGACAGATGATAAAGAAAAGTAATATGCAAATTGATCTAAACAATCGATCGTAGCGCTCTACAAATGATTAATATTAGTAGTAGCAGTGGTACTTTGAGCCACTATTGAAAAAGGTGTAAACTAAATCCTTTCCTTTCCAGCTGTTCACTTTCCAATTGGTTGATTCACCCATGAGGGGCTTTCAAGATTCTTTAGACCAGAGGTTCCCAACTCCAGTTCTGGAGGGCCAAACACCATTCAGGTTTTCAGGCTGTCCCTAATGAATATGCATGAGATATATTTGAATACAATGGGGGCAGTGCATGCAAATGCATCTCATGCATATTTATTAGGGACAGCCTGAAAACCTGAATGGTGTTTGCCCCTCCAGGAGTGGAGTTGGGAACCTCTGACAGCTCTAACATCAGGCCCCCTAGTTTTCTGCGGAATTCATATGCTTTAGAAGTGAGCTGCATTGAGTAGAAAGAAAATGATGTGGTAAGTGTTCTTTAGATCTACGTAAAGATTATCTGTTCCTTAAGGCCTATCATCAAGAGTTGTTAAAAAATAAAGAAGACTTGGAGCAATTTGTATGTTAATGCTATAAGTCAACCACAAGAATTATTTACTGTCGTTCATGATTTGGACTCAAAGGCCCCAAAAAAAGACCACTATTCCCAGGAAAACTGAGCAATTTTTGGGACTCTTGGTTGAAATGTATACAGAACAAACTTGGCCTTGTGTTAACTGATGAGCATCTTGGTGAGGTTTCTGAGGATTAGTCAGCGGATGGACTACTTTCAGAGCTATCTCTGAACAGGAGTTTCCTATAGTGAGAAATATCCCGTTATAATTAAAACCATCTGTTTTTCTATATTGAGGATGCATTTTGGTTTCTAGAGAGGTGCATTTTGTTTTGAAAGCTTTTCTAATCTTAGTTTATTTATTTATTTAACAAGTTTTTCTATACCACCTTTAGCCAATGTGGTTTACAGAGAACAATAAGCAAACTCCATTGAGATACAGTTACAACAAACTTAGGGAGATGTCAACTTGGTTTAAGAAAACAGGGGAATAGTATATTACAGTTTGGTGTAGTACAAAGTGAGCTGTGAGGTGTTATGTGATATCATTGGAACCATAATGTTCAATGAAGAGGTGGGTTTTTAGTATTTTCTTCAGGTCCTGTGTTATATGCTTATGTGATCTGAGAGTGAGTTCCAGATTGTGAGAGTGAAAAAGGAAAACGCTCTGTTTGCTGGAAGCATTTTGTCTTTAGAGGTGGGATGGCTAGTAGGTTTTGATTTGATGATCTTTCTGCCTTATAACTGATGAATCAAGGCAGGGGGCTGAGGAGTTGGGTAGAATCTTGTGAATAGTTGTAATGACCTTGTGTTTTGTCCTTTAGATTATTGGTAGCCAGTGTAAACTCTTGAGGGTGGGTGTAATATGTTGATGTCTCGAGGTGCCTGTCAGGGTCCTGGCAGTTGTGTTTTGAGTTAGCTGGAGTGGATAGAGTGCATATTTTGGGAGGCCTTGTAACAATATTTTTCCATAGTCTAGATGTGGTGTTATGATAGATAATTTAAATATAAAATAGAAATGCTGAAATGCTGTGATTTTGTACATGTTGATTTTTGTTTTGGTTTTATTAAAATTTAGTTTAAAGTAATTATTTCAATATTCTGAATGATAGCGGATTTCCGGCTTGGGTATTTCTTCTGAAGTTGTGGGAAGTTCTCCTTTGCCTGATATTATTATTATTATATATTTTTAAGCTAAATGAAGCCCATATTAGTGTTGGAAATAAGAATAAGATTAATTAGTTTTTTTCCTGTTACTTTAGATTTCTTTGCTTCTTTTGGAAATAAGGTTCTATGATTGATTTTGCAACAGTAGAGTAGTATGTTTGCGCAGCTAGTGTTTTTTTTCCTTGCTGTTTAGGCTTGTACTTTAATATGGAATGGATTCTTTGAATCAGTGGATTAGGGGAAGTGGAATACAGCAGTAATAGTTTGATAGAAGGAGGCAGCACAGATAACATCACCTTGGTGTGGCCAGAAGTGATCCTGTAGCTAGGACCTGTCCTCCAGTTAATGTAAAACCCTCTCACACCGAGGAGGTTTCTCCAGGGCCATCTGCCCAGGAGGGAAGGGTTAGGACAGCTGTTAGAGTTGGTGAGTCAATCATTAGGCATGTAGATGGCTGGGTGGCTGGTAGATGTGAGGATCGCCTGAAACCAAGCATGCCGGACATGGATCCTCCCGACAAATAGTATCTCTTATCACCCTATTATCAGCCAATACGCAGTTGAGCCGATAGGGCACATTAAGCCATTTCCAAACGTATCCTGTAAATTACCTGTATATATTTGTATATAGTTACCCTGTTATTACCTGTACATATACCCACGTTATATTGTAAATCCAGTGCAGACCTTTCTGTGCTGGACAGTTGTGTTTTGATGTAAACCGCACTGATGTAGAAGAGCGCGGTATATAAGAAAGTTAGATAAATAAATAAATAAATAAATAAATAAAATAACATGGCTGCCTGATGTGAAGGTAGCAGACCTTTCGCACCACCTAGACAAGGTTTTAGATAGCGCTGGGGAGGAGTCTGCTGTCTTGGTACATGTTGCTACCAATGACATAGGAAAGTGTAGGTTCTGGAGGCCAAATTTAGGCTTTTAGGTAGGAATTTGATATCCAGAACTTCCAGAGTATCATTCTCAGAAATTCTTCCCATTCCACACGCAGGACCCAAAAGGCAGGCAGAGCTTCAGTGTCTCAATGCATGGATGAGACAATTGTGCAAGGAAAAGTGTTTTGGATTTGTTAGGAACTGTGTAGCGTTCTGGGGAAGGAGGGAGGGGGGCTTTTCCAAAGGGATAAACTCCACCTTAACCGAGATGGAACCAGGCTGCTGGCATTAACCTTTAAAAAGGAGATAGAGCAGCTTTTAAACTAGATAGTAGGGGAAAGCCACCAGTTGCCCAAGAGTGCATGGTTCGGAAGATGTATCCTTGAAGGATACCAGCAAAAGATTGAAGTTAGGGTAAAACTGTTATGACCACATTCAAAATCTACCACTAGTCAACATCACAGTACCTACAGTCCATTCTAGAAAAACCTCCAGATAATTGACACAGAAGAAGCTCTGCACAACACCTACTTGCTCTGCCCACATAATTAACCAAGTGTCATCAAACAACTTGTGCCCCTACATTTTCCCTCCACGCATCGAGCCTATGGAACTCACGCCCTGGAAATATGAGGCCACCACTGATCCGATAACATTCTGTAAATTACTGAAAACCTTCCTATTTAAAGAACACTTTGACAAAGTGCCCATTACCAGCTTACCCTGATGTCTGTTGCATCTATCACCCTCCCCACCCTACTAACAAAATGCTGAGTTAAATTGTTTTAATTTAAATTGTCTTGTAATGTTTCTTCATTCTCTGTAATCTCAAAGTTAAGTTATATGTAAACCATATTGATCGCTGGAAATGCGGTATATAAACCTTTCAAATAAATAAATAATAAATATCAACAGAGAGGTTTCAATAAAGACAAATATAACCCAAATGCCCTTAAGTACAGAGCAGACAGAGCTGAAAGATTCCAAATTACCCCTGCCTACCAATAACCAGATTAATATGAATGAAATGCTTGCATGTAGAAGTCTAAAAAATAAAATAGAAGTGCTTACTATAATTTGCTTATATTTTATACTAATGTCATCTTTTGCTCATTCAGTTCTGACCTGAGGAAGGGGGTTATAGTTCCTGAAAGCTAGATAAGAAATGTATTGTTAGTTCAATAAAAACATTATCATTTTATATTTTTTTTCTTTTATTATTTGTTGATCTTTATTTCTATGCATTTGAAAACTTTCGAAGTCCCATGTTAGAAATGAACTGAAAATATGAAAACAATGCCTAAAACCTGAATGCTTCTGTTTTTAACACACAGAATATTAACTTCCCTGGGTACAGAACCATTGTGCTCAGTTTCAACAAACGTGTTTAAGCACAAACACATGTCGAATGACGTAGGGTGAGATGAAGAAAGATAAGATTAGAATGCTCTTAAAAGCACACACCCTGCCTTGTACATAGTTCTGCCTGTTATAATTTTAGAATGTTAAAATTTGTTCTATGTAATAATGTTTGTTCATTGTACACCGCCCCTGATCTCTGGAAGGAGCAGTATAAAAGTAACGATAACTAGATAGATAAATAAATAAATAAAATAAGATGGGGTCTTGGTTGGTTGTTCTTTTACCAAAACCTCTTATTCTTTATCCTAAAAATAATCTGTAAGAAATATCTATTCAATGAACTACTAAAGATAAAATTAGAATGCCAGACGAGGGTGCAGGCCCACCTACTTTAAAGCAGAAAATAAATAATTCTTGCCCTTTTTGACTATCCCTTGACTCGGGAGCCTCAAAATGTCCATGATGCACCAACTGTAGTGATATCACATCTAAGAGATCCATTTACCTTCTGTCAAAGAGCAGTTTCAGCAAAATGATGGAAAGTAGCAGATTGAAAGAAAGCAAAATTATTCCGTAAAGAAGCTTAGAACCAATAGCTAGTCCATTCCATAATAATGTAGCTAGAACATGGGCAACATGGAATGATATAACTGCCCAACTTTAAATTACTTGTACTGAGATGACTGGCAAATAAATCATATTGTGGCTGTGCTGGGTATATATTTTTTCATTATTTTTATATATTGAAAGTCAAGTTAACAAAACTATCAGGGCAGTAAATTTTATACATAAAATTGTGTCAGTAAATGTTATATTTGAAGATCTCCCAAAGCTTAGCTCAAAATAGGGAAATGGGTGGCATGATGAGACTGAGCTGAATGGACTCCTAAGGCAGAGCTCCCAATGCAAGCCCCATGAAATTAATTTAATAATTGAATCAGCCCTCCTTCCCCCACCAGACGCAGCAATTTTGATTGAAACTAGAAAAGCATAGTGGGCTGCACCACTGAGTGGAGCGGGAGCGGCCAGGAGTAGTACGGTGAGGAGTAATGTCCAGAAAGGCCCAGTGGGCTGTAAGAAACAAGCCACGAAAGTGAAGCAAAGATGGCGGCAGAGTTGGTATTACCAGTGTCTCAGAAGCCTTGTGCAGTGAAGTACAGCTTGTGGAGTAACACTACCTGGTACAACAACCAGAGTGGCCAAAATGGGTGGCATTCCATTTATTAAACTTTTCTGGAATGGTGCAGTTGCACCTCAATATGTTTAGGGGTTGAAAGTATGTTGTTAATAGGAAATGCATTGGGGTGGAGGATGGCCCTCTTTACTTTCTTTATGATATGACTAAAGGGGATTGGTAGAGCGTATGCTACCAAAAAGTGGGATTGGAAGAGTGGTTTTCTGTGGTTGGAGGGATGATGGGAAGGGGGGATATGATTGAATGGGAAGGTTTGAAAGCATGTGTGCAAAAACAAAAATTGGAGTGTGTGAAGGAGATGAGTGAGTTCAATGGCTGCCATACAGGTGGGAGAGAGGGTGTAGGGAGGAAGTGGAGAGAGGAGGAGATCCTGAGTGGCCTAGCTGGGGGTCTACCTCCGGGTAACCGACAGTGTGTGATGTATGTAACAGCATTTGACAAGATTAATGATGGTAAATCTGGATGGGTTGTACTCTGATAAAATGTGCAAAAATTTGAAGTTTTTAAGGCAAAGAAAGTGTGAATATAACAATGCTTCACGAGACACATTTAAGTGAGTGAACATGGCAAATTGTGTAGAGGATGGGTGGTAGAGTTAGGCTTCTCAACATATAACAGGCAAAAAGGAGAAGCTATTTTGAGTCACAAAAGAGTGTACTTTAAATTACACAAAACATTACAAAACCTGGAGGAGAGGTTTGTGTTCTTGCTGGGGTCACTATGGGACAAAGGGTTTTGTTTGGAAATGTTTATACTCCTAGGGAGTACAGTCAAAAAGGTTTTTCAGATCTTATCTCTCGTCTTCTGACCTACCATGAATATCATTTGGTAATGGAGGTGGATTTTAGCATGGTGGCAGATCCATAGATGGATTTCAAACCCTCAAAGATTGGCAAAAAGGGGGGAAGTGGCTGAGATATCCCACTTTTGATGGATGAGCTGGGGTTATTGAATGCATGGAGCATCTTGCTTCCATCAGACTTAGACTTTACTTTCTATCCAAAAGTCGATAAAGTGTATTCTAAGTTGAACTACTTGTTAGTTTTGACAGGGCTCCTTCCTAGTCTGAGGGCTGTGAAAGTGGAAGATCATGTGTTATCACTCTCCCATAAGCACAGAGCTATCTTTGAGGGAACAGTGCCAGGATATTATTTGGAAGATGCCACCCCATTTATATGAAGATCAGGAATTCCAAGAATATTTGCATAAAAATTGGCTGGAGTATAAGTCCCACAACGATAATGGTCAAGTAAACCCATTAACCTACTGGGAAACAGCTAAAGCAGTACTAAGGGGCTCATATCACTGCCTATGTGGCAAAGAAAAGGAAAAAAAGAGGTGAGCAGAAAGTACAGTGTTCTCGGGAGTTCCACCACCTAAGGCATCTTCATCTGTCTACCTCGACACAGGAAGACAGTCAAAAGGTGGTGGACGTATGAGCCCAATTGGGCTAAGGGCTATGAGGAATAAATATATGTGCAGGTATCAGCTGTATAAACGGAGTAAAAAAGCTGAAACATTTTAGCTAATTTGGTCAAGTCACACATAATTAGGAGCCCCTAGGCATATAGGTGGACCATGAGTGAAGTGGTAGCGAAGCAGTTTTTAGAATATTATAAGGCGCTATTATAGGAGTAGCCCAGTGGTTAGAGCAACTGCCTAGTACCCAGAAGATCAAGGGTTCAGTTCCACTGGGTAAGTCACTTTACCCTCCATTGCCTCAGAAGAAAAGGTTGGCAATCTACTTCTGGTGATACATTGCCAAGAAAATCCAGAGGTAGCTGGGTTGCTATGAGTCAACACTGACTTGATGGTATTAAAAAAAAAAAAAAAGGAACTGTATGTGAAAGGGCCTGAAAATGAACAAACAAGAGAGGAATTTCTTATGGGGATAAGGTGGCCAGAGGTCACTAAAGCAGAATATGAAGTTAGGAAGACCTATCATGGAAGGGGAACTGAGGAGGGTGGTCAGGAAATTAAAGCTTACTAAACATCGGGGCCCAATGAACTGGGCCTAGAATTTTATAAAATATTGAGGGACTTATTAGTAGACCCTATAAGAGCAATGAGTGAAGAAGCTTGTGCAGGGACAGTTGGGACCTATGCAAAATAATGCCCATGTTATCCTCCTATTGAAGCCAGGAAGAAAAGCAGAGCAATTGGGTTCATATAGACCAATTTCATATCTGAATCAGGATGTTAAACTTTTAGCTGCATTATTAGCAAATAGACTGAACAAACTATTGCTGAAGATTATCCATGACGACCAAGTAGGTTTTATGCCAGGTAGGCATGCTTCTAGGAATTTATTAAAGGTTATGGCAGCCCTAAGTAGGAACCAAGAGGAAGAGAGGTGCAAGAACACTATATTGAGAAACAGAAGCATAGAAACATGACTGCAGAAAGAGGTCATATGGCCTATATCTAGTCTGCCCTTCCATATCAACTATATAGTCCCTTTTTTTTCCTTTAGAGATTTTAAGCCTGGACATTGAAAAGGTCTTTGATAAGGTATTTTGGTCCTATTTATTATGGGTTTTGGGGCATTGGATGAGGGTCCTCTACACCAAACCTATGGCACAATTGCTGTCAATGACACCAAGTTTCCCCTGAAAAGAGGTACACTGAAGGGTTGCCCACAGTCCCTTCTATTATTTTGCATGGTCATGGAGCCTCTGGCTGCAAAGCTTCAAGGAGACAAGGGGATAGAAGGAAAAAAATAGGGAGGCAAAAGCTGTAAGTCGACCTTTCTGCAGCTGATCTGCTGCTATACCTGGGGTCCCCCCATACGGATGGGAGTAGAGTGATGGTAATCTTGCATTAGTATCATACTTTTTCAGAGCTTAAAATGAACCAAGACAAGATTATGGAAGGGGAGGGAGAAGACATGGCAAAGAAACTTTGAATTTGGATGGGTACGAGGGTCAATGAAATATTTAGGGATACACATTTAATGCCAACCCAGTAATTATGTATATGAAGAATGTGGTAAATCATCTTGAGGAAGTAAAACTTTTATGTCACAACTGCCAAGAACTACCATGTCCCTGCTGGGGAGTGTGGCACTAATAAAAATGATTATCTTGCCCAAATTGTTATACCCGCTACAAACAGTTCCCATTTGGATGAAAAAGCAGGAAGAATTGCAATATAGAGTGAACATATGTAGATTTGTTTGGAAGGCAAAGATTGCAAGAATCAGTTATGCTAAATTAGTGAGAGGACGATACCATGGGGGGTTAAATATGTCAAACCCATGCATGTATAACGTGGGCTGTCTATTGAGGTGGATATGTGAAGAATACAGCGCAGCGGGGAAGTAAAATATGTTCCAAAAAACTTATGGAAGGAAATGTGTGGGCCAGGGATGCTCACGGCCATGTTTCATGTGAGAAACTTTGTGGGAGTGCTAGCAGGAGAGAAGATGCTGGTCGAGCTGTTGAAACAAGCTTGAAATGGTGGTGTGGGTTGGGTACGAAAATGTATAACGTGTCACCCTTGCTACCTTTAACAGATAACCCCGGGTTCCCTCCCAGAATGGGGAAGTCAGTAATTCAATTGTGCGCAGAACAAGTGTATAGAATATTGGAATTTGGAGCAGGGCAGTTTCTTTCTTTTGAGCAGATCAGAGAAAATGTTTATGCACACTTCCAAATTAGACATTACTGTTCAACCCTGTCTAGGACATTTGGGAGCCAATGACATAGTAGTGAAAGAGATTATCAGTTCCAGAAAGCTATGCCAAGTTTAACAAAATCTCCACATGGTATTGGATAGGGGCTAGAGGAATTGGACACAAAACATTTAGATAGCCTAGCCAGGAAGTGGCTGGAGGAGGTGGGGCAAGAATGGGGTGGAGGGAAAATGGCTGAACCTTTCTCTAAGCTGTATGATTTGTATATGTATATGTACAGCACTTCATAAGCCTTGTAGCGCTATATAAATGATTAATAGTAATAGTAGGATTTAGAAGAGATGGAATTTAGGATATTTCACCAGGGTATACTTGTCTAGATAGGGGAGGGGGGCAAATTGGGGTATTAGATAGGAATACAAACACCAAGTGCAAAACTCATTCATGCCTTTTTGGAATGTAGGAATGAGCATACTTATGTGCAAACAAATGTATGTACGAACAGATAACTTGACTCTCGAGAATAGGCGCTATCACTTATGCAAAATGCATCTAAAAAGGTATTTGAAAACTGGGTGCTAGAAATGGAACCTTCTCTTCAGCATTGGCAGAATAAAATACATGAGATTGCTTCTGTTGAACAACATATGTATTGCATGTTCCAGATGGTATTTTTTTATATTCCTGAGGTTTGCATAATAAAGATAAATAATAATAAAAAAAAATAGGGAAATGTTTACTAATGCATGCATCTAATTTCCAACAAGAAAAACTAGCAGTCAAAAATCACTCATATGCATGGCTATTGTAGCATGCTCAATTTTTCATTTTTGTCTTTAACTCACACAGAGAAGGAGAGACATTAGTATCATGCTTTTGGCAATGCTGGATCCGTCTTTCAACAACCACTAATCATGTTCTAGTGAATTTCAATAGGGCAAATTCCAAAACCATGTTCATCCTTAACTTGAAGCTTGAACCTGATTGTTCTGCTGTAACTAAAATTATCCTGCCAATGGACAGATATATTGAACCACTGAATAACTTTTTCTACATGTTGAAAAGCACAACTCCCCTCCCCCCCCCCAAAAAAAAAAACCCCAGGCACTGTAATTCCCGCTCCTTCACCGCCTCTTCTTCCTCCTCCATCTTAGTGAGCTCCAGTGACTTACTCGCTTGTTCCCAGATCTGCAGTTTCACAGGTCTCATAGTCGTCTCTATACAGTGAGAGTGTGTCAGCCTCCAACTTAATGCACTCTTTTCAACTCTCAATAATACACATGGAAAGCAGCGTTCCCTTTGAGTGTGACTGAAAAAAACAGCAGCCTTTTCCCTCCTTCCCCACCACGGTAAAATAGGGCACAGGGAAGGTGGGAAGTGTTGCTAAATTACGACAACAAGCAGCCAACAGCAAGGCAACATCTCCTGTGCACTGAGGGCCTCAGCTGCCTTCCGCACAAATCTTTTAGCTTATGATTTGCTGACAAGTGGTCTCATAATAAACTGTTTTCAAGAGTCACAGGAGATTCCAGAGCAATGGTTTCGGTACATTCTCTCTGAATTTATTAGCAGGCTGTGTAGAAACTGGTACACAAAACTCAGTCCGAACTTTGCAACGAGTTTTGTTTTCTGTGGACTCCGACGCTGAGCTGTGTGAGGAAAGAGTAGTTACTCACCTGTAACAGGTGTTCTCCAGGAGCAGCAGGAATCAGTCCTCACATATGGGTGACGTCGGCGCCGACGGAGCCCTCGCGGAGCAATTTTCCCCAGCTTTCAAAGAAAGCCTTTGGGAATTGCAGCGCACATGCGCGGTCCTCTTCCCGCCCAACGGTGCCATCTTGCTCAGTCTGATGACATAGCTAAAAGACAGCAAAAAAAATTAGCAAAAACGAAATCATAGGACTGCAACTCCAAGGGGAGGAGGGAGGGTTGTGAGGACTGATTCCTGCTGCTCCTGGAGAACACCTGTTACAGGTGAGTAACTACTCTTTCTCCAGGACCAAGCAGGAAGTCAGTCCTCACATATGGGACTCCCAAGCTTAAGGCTACCGGAGACCCTAAGCACAAAAAAGGAGCTCCCTCAAGCTCAGTAGCACAGAAGGAAGGAATCTTCTCTGAGTACGCCTCCAACCGGTAGCCCAACATCCGGGACGGAGGGCAGGAGTTGCCTATACCTCAAAGAGATTACAGAGGACTGCCTGTCCGAAAGCGCTGTCCCTGCGGGACTCCCTCTCCAGGCAGTAATGGGCTGCAAAAGTCTGGCTTGAAGACCAAGTAGCGGCCCGGCAGATGTCTGCCAATGGAACAGAGCGGAGGTAAGCCACTGACGCAGCCTTCGCCCTAACATGATGAGCCGTGACTCGACTTTTCAACGAGAGGCCGGCTGCCCCATAAGCCCAAGCGATAGTCAGCAATCCAGATGGACAGAGTACGCTTGGAGACAGGGAGCCCCAACTTATTGGGGTCATAAGACACGAAGAGCTGAACAGCCCTTCGGTGCTCCCGCATACGGTCAAGGTAGAAGGATAACGCCCTCCTACAGTCCAGGGTATGCAGGACCATTTCAGCTCGGCTGGAGTGTGGCCTGGGAAAGAAGGTCAGAAGTACCACCTCCTGGTTGATGTGAAAAGGGGAAACCACTTTAGGAAGAAACTTAGGGTGAGTCCGTAGGACTACCCTATTCTTGTAGAACCTAGTGTAAGGAGGATCAGATACTAGGGCCTGTAGCTCACTAACGCATCTAGCAGAAGTGAGGGCTACCAAGAATAAGGTTTTCCAAGAAAGAAAACGAAGATGACAGGTAGCCATAGGTTCAAAAGGCGGACAGGTAATCCGCTGTAAAACCACATTCAGATCCCAGTCAGGGGCTGGTGGGCGCAAAGGTGGTTTAAGGAGAAGGAGGCCTCTGAGAAAACGAGCCACTAGAGGATGGCTGGAAAGAGGTCTGCCATCCACCGGCATGTGATGCGCAGAAATAGCACTGAGGTGGACCCTGACCGAGTTGGACTTAAGTCCAAGATTGGAGAGGCAAAGCAAGTACTGCAAGACCACTGATGCCGAACAGGAGAAGGGATCTTGAGACTGCTGAGCACACCAGATGGAGAACCGACGCCACTTAAGAGCGTAGGACTTCTGGGTGGAGGGTCGCCTGGAGGCCAAGACGACTTCCTCCACATCTGGAGGCAGCAGGAGGGGAGCAAGGACTACCCTTTCAGCAGCCAGGCATCAGATGGAGGGACCGGAGGTTGGGGTGTAGGAGAGTCCCGTGATCCTGGGTCAGGAGATCGGGCTGAAACCCCAGAGGGAGAGGAGTGTCCACCGCCAGCTGCATCAGAAGTGGGAACCAGGGCTGTCTCGGCCACCGGGGAGCCACGAGGATCACTGAGGCTTTGTCCCGGAGAACCTTGAAGAGCGTCCGAGACACCAGCGGCATGGGAGGAAAGGCATACAGAAGGCCTGTGGACCAGGAGAGAAGAAAAGCATCCGCCGCTACTCTGAGAGGATGCGGTTGTCGAGAGCAGAATCGGAGAAGTTGCCGGTTGAGAGGACTGGCAAAGAGATCCATGGTGGGTAGGCCCCATTTGAGAAAGATCCGCTGAAGCACTAACGGATCCAATCTCCACTCGTGTGGTTGGAGGATTCTGCTCAGTTTGTCTGCCAAGCAATTTTCTTGACCCGGGAGATAAACAGCTTTGAGGAGGATGCCGCGGTTGACGGCCCAAGAGCACAGCTTTTGTGCTTCCCGACAGAGAAGGAAGGAGCCTGTGCCCCCTTGTTTGTTCACGTAGAACATCGCAACTTGATTGTCCGTCTGGACCAGCACAGACTGGTGAGAAGTGAGGTGGGAGAAGGCCCTCAGAGCCAGGCGGATAGCTCTGAGCTCCAGGAAGTTGATCTGCTGGGCAGACTCCCAAGGAGTCCAGAGGCCTTGAGTATATGTCCCTTGGCAATGTGCTCCCCAACCCAGGAGAGAAGCATCGGTCGTCAGGACCTGAGAAGGCAGAGGAGACTGAAAAGCCATTCCTAGCACTAGGTTTGGCAGATGAAGCCATCATTGCAGAGAAGAGACCAGCGGGTCGGAGATCTGTATGGAGTCCGCTAGGCTCCCAGTGGCCTGACGCCATTGTGTGCGAAGGCACCATTGAGCAGGCCGCATGTTCAGGCGGGCATTGGGGGTCACATGGACTGTGGAAGCCATATGGCCAAGCAGTCTCAGAAATTGCCTGGCAGAGACCAGGGAATTGCTGTGAAAGTGGCTGGCGAGATCCATGAGCCTGTAGGCCCTGTCCAGAGGCAGGAAGGCCCGCGCCTGAAGAGTGTCCAACCTGGCGCCTATGAACTCGAGATTTTGAGAGGGGAGCAAAGTGGACTTTGCGAAGTTTATGACAAATCCCAAGTGCTGGAGTAGAGTCACAGTGCGATGAGTGGCCTGAGTGGCTTCTTGGGAAGACTGGGCTCGGATGAGCCAGTCGTCCAGGTATGGAAATACAAAAAGGCCTTGAAGTCTTAGATAGGCCGCCACCACTGCCAAGCATTTGGTGAACACCCTGGGGGCGGAGGATAGGCCAAAGGGCAGTACTCTGTACTGGTAATGATTTCCTCCCACAACAAACCTGAGATATTGTCTGTGGTCTGGATGAATAAGGATGTGAGTATACGCATCCTTTAGATCTAAGGAGCATAGCCAGTCTCCCTGCTGGAGGTAGGGCAGCAGGATTCCAAGGGTAAGCATCTTGAACTTTTCCTTTGCGAGGAACTTGTTGAGGTTCCGCAAGTCCAGGATGGGTCTGAGGCCTCCTGTTCGTTTTGGTATCAGAAAGTACCTGGAGTAAAAGCCTTGACCTCTCAGGTGGTGGGGCACCGGTTCCACAGCCTGGTCCTGAAGAAGACTTGCTAACTCATGAAGGAGTAAGTCCCTGTGCAGAGGGAGTCTGAGAGGCTCCCCTGGAAAGTAGGAGGGAGGTACCTGGTGGACTGCAGAAGATAGCCCTCTTGGACTATGTGAAGCACCCAGGTATCTGTAGTGATGTTGGACCACCTGTGGGCAAAGTGGACCAGCCGGCCTCCCGTGCTGAGAGAAACCAGCTGAGGGGGAGAGGCTATGCTGATGAAGTCAAAAACCCCCCCACCCTGCTGAGCAGGGGCCGGAGGTGCAGGCTTGGGGGCTTGCTGCCTACGGGACCCAGTACCCCATCCCTTGGCCTGCTGACCCTGTTGGGGAGCTGCTGAGGCCTGATAATGAGGGTAGTGTTTATAGGCAGCCGCCTTCCTCGGGTAAAAGGGCTTTTTCCCCGAGCCCTTCTTCTTCTGAGAAGGGGCAGAGGTCTTCCTTGAGAGCCGAGTCCTGGTGAGAGTCTCGGTCTCGATCTGTGCAGCCTTCTCAGCCATGGGTTTGCCAAAGAGGTTTTCACCTCTGCAGGGGACATCGACCAACTTGTCCTGCACCCATGGCTCGAGGTCGGATGACTGAAGCCAAGCCTGTCGGCGGGCACCGATGCCGGCTGCGGCTACTCGAGCCGATGCTTCAAAGCCATTGTAGGCTGCTCGAGAGATAAACTTTGAGCACTCTCGAATACCAGTTGACAAGGCTTGGAACCTCTGCAAAGGTTCTTCGGAGAGACCAGCAGAGAACCCGGCTATTTCTTTAGCCAGGTCTCGGAGATACATGCCCATATAGAGCTGGTAGGTTTGGACTCGACAAGCAAGCATAGAGCCCTGGAAACACTTCCTACCGAGGGCATCCAGGCTTCGAGCCTCCCGACCGGGAGGCACCGAGGAGTGCATCTTCTGACTCTTAAGTCTATGCATGGCCGATTCCACCACCATGGGAATGGTGCGGTAGTTGTACCTTTTGGAACCCGGGGCTCTTGCGGACTCGATAAATGGAATCAACCCGCTTGCTTAACACCGGCGACGACGCCGGGCTCTCCCACATGCGGAAGAGAAGTCGTTCCAGCATCGGAGGAACCGGTAAAGTAAAGGCCTCCTTTGGGGGAGAGTCATACTGGAGGGCAGCAAGCTCTTCGGCTCGAGGCTCCTCCTCGGGATCCGCGGGGAAGGCCAAGGCCTTGGCCATATCCCGCACGAAGTCCGAGAACCGGGTATCCTCCAGGGGGGACCATCTCCGAGGTTCGGACTCGGGGGAGTCCGATGGGACACACAGAGTCCGAAAAGAACCAGGTGACTCTTCGTCCTCGGATTCCCAGGCTGACTCCTCGGAGGAGGAGTCGAGCGGCTCCGGTCGGGCGGGCATCGATGCCGTCCGCCCCGACGCCGAGGAGTCGGCGTCGACGACCTCGGTCCCGAACGGGAGGCCGAAGGAGACCGTGACCGAGGATCAACTCGAGCCCTCATGGACTCGAGGATCGGCTCGGTCTCCGGGGTCGACTTGGACGTCGACGTCCCGGTGGTCAGGGCAGAAGCACCGGCGAGGCCAGCGATCAATGCCCGCTGCTGGTCCATGAAGGCAGTCAGACTGCTCTCCAAGGCCGTCAACCTGAGTCCGAGCTCAGGAGACCCAGCAGCCCCCGACTTGGGCCCCGACGGCGGTTCCTTCGGAGGCGAGTCCACGAGGACTACAGCACTTACGTGAGCAGGCGAGTCCATCTCGAGATGAGGATGTTTGGAAGGCCTCTCCATCTCCGAGGACCCGGGACGGCTATCGGGGCTATGCGACCTGGCCCTCGAGGAACCAGGAGTGTCCACCGACGACGCCCCCGTGGGTTTCTTCTTCCGATGATGTTCCCGGGTAGGAGACCCCCGCTCAGAGGAACTGCGACGAAGCTCAGGACCAGAGTCCCGAGACGTCGAAGCCTCTGACGAGGTCCGGGCCCGGCCGGAGTCAGAGAAGATACGTTCCCGCTGATGCTGCCGACTCCTCAACGCTTTTGAGGACATCTTGCCACACAGACCACAGATCATCGGGTCATGATCGGGTCCGAGGCAGCGGAGGCAGCAGTCGTGTGTGTCGGTAAGAGACATGAGCTTCTTACACCGATCACACTTCTTAAACCCGCTGGCAGCCATCGGGGAAAAAGGGCCCCTGCGAGGTCAAAAGACAGGGCTGCCAGTGAAAAAGAAAAAAAGGCACGAAATCTGTCACGAAGGACAAAAAAACGAAAAATAAAGAACGGACTCGCAACCGGCGTCGCGGGTCCGGACGGGAAAAGAACCGGCGTCGAACCGAGAAAAAACAAATAAAATCAACTTTTCTAGCAGTGAATTACAAACAACGTCTGTAGGGCTCCGCGGAAAAAAGAAGACTGAGCAAGATGGCACCCTTGGGCGGGAAGAGGACCGCGCATGCGCGCTGCAATTCCCAAAGGCTTTCTTTGAAAGCTGGGGAAAATTGCTCCGCGAGGGCTCCGTCGGCGCCAACGTCACCCATATGTGAGGACTGACTTCCTGCTTGGTCCTGGAGAATGGGATCTTTCTGAACATCTACCCACCCCAAACACGTATATTTGGCAGGCACTCCCTAGCCGATGCAAGCCACTATTTTGGGTTCTCTCTTTTAATTTGTGTACACCATCTGCTTCCCCCCAAAACTGCAGATGTACAGTGATTGTCTAAACCTACAATTGCACATGAAATATAGCTTCAAATGGACTTACAGTACAAGACAAACTCAGCTTTTTTAGCATTTAAACAAAAATGCAACAGAATGAGAAGACATGAAACCATTATTCTGAGGGACTGGCAGCGTTATAGAGCTGTTTCTTGAGCAGCTACCTCATGCTGTGAACCTTACTACAAAATTTATGGCCCAAAAGCAAACACCGGCCATTGTCTATCATAGAGTCTCTGTGTATGTTTGTATCACTGATACAGTCTGCATAGTATTCAGATATAAAGCTTACTGAGTAATTATTAAACAAATGCAGCTATTAAGCAGATGACCTGGTATATACAGTTATCACTGTGAAAAGGGATACCATCAGACTTTACTCATTTGATTCTAAAGGATGTTTCTAAGGACTTACGCCATGATTGTGATCCATTAAGACAAGTGGAGGTGTTTCCTCAGGAAGAAGACAGGGTATCAATGTAATATATTTTCTATCTTCCATAGCTCCATGCAATTGGCACTGCAATATCATAGCTCATACCCTCAGGAAGCAAGATATCAACTCTGTTTCATCTGGTAGAAAGCTGTTCACTTGTATTCACTAATCAACAGCACTCTGGGCAATACACTGCACGTCTTCTAAGTTTTCCACTCCACTGCTTAAGCAGTTTAACCCTGATGCTTCCTAGATCTGCTTGAAGGAAAGATGTACATAGGTTGTAGGCCCTCCATATCCATAAAAGTGTTTCCTCTACCATGACCAAGAGGTATGTTTACTAAGCAGCGGTAGCAACTGCCGTGCAGTATCGTGCTTAGTAAACATACTTCCAAGAGTCATGATGCTTCGAACTGATGACTAGAGTTTAACCTTAAAGCTTTTACCAGCCTCCAGTCTCAAAAGATTCCAGAAAAGTGAAATTATTTTGTCTTCTACTTTGAAATCATAGCATGTTTTATAACAGGAATGTGAATCTGCATATTCCAACAAACTTCCAATAAAGGTTGGACAATCTGGCCTCCTTGAAAAGTTTTACAAAGATGGTGGTAATATATGGGGAGTAGGAGAGGATGGCTGGCTGTGTGTCGGATTAAGCGTGGGATCCCATATGCTCTTCTTCAGAGACAACAAAACTGACTTAGATAAGACTTAATATCACACAAGGGGTTGAGTTTCTAAGAATATACGCAGTAGGGTGGGCAGGAATAACTGGGTGGAGTGGATGAGCCAAACTGTTTTCAATGATATGACTGTGTGGACAGTTGGCAAGGACCTGGACACTTTTCTCCAGGTTACTCCAAGTTTAATAAAAACAGTTCTGAATAAATAGTTCTTATATGAGAAAAGAAAATACAATGTGTTATTCATAAGGCATCATAATAATTCCATCAGCATCATAATAATTCCATAATTTTACTTACTTCAGTCAGTAGTTCTGTCAACTTAACCTTCCAGGTACTACCAAAGCAAGAAAGTGAGATAAATGTATAAATATGTGCAGCAAAGGAACAATGTAATGAAAAACAAATAAATCTTTGTGGAAATATTACTGAATTACATCAGTACAAGTGTTGTTTATATGGGACCAAGAGATCTCTGTTTTAATCATCACATATTCAATGACTAATAAATGCTCACGGAAATTTTGCAAAAATATCAAAAAAATCTAAAGTATACTTAATTTAGAGCAGTAGAGGGAAGTCTTCCATCAAAGGTTATACTGTATAGAGCACCTGCTCCTTCTTACCATCTGATATGTAATGCTTTAGAGCAGGGGTCTCCAAACTATGGCCCACGGGCCACATCTGGCCCGTTACGTGTTTTTTTCGAGCCTGCAACTTGAAATAAATTTTTCCCAACCACGCAGTCAGACAGTTAACATGTGCAGTTCTGTCTGCCACACTCCTTTCCTTATGACCAGAGTGGTGTCAGCCTGGCGAATCCTCCTTTTCAGTCTCCTGGGCCATGCCGATAATAGAACCAGGCAATCAGGATCCCTTAACACATTACTCACCCCACCTGTAAGTGCCAAGGTTAATCTCACAACCTCAAGGAGAGCCTATTCCCTCTTTGCTCCAGCTCTTTGGAACATGCTACCAAACTCCATATCATCCAAGACCTGTTGGACTTTTAAAAAAGACTGAAAACTCACCTATTTTTAGAGCATTTCTCAAGTAATGATGCACAAATGTCAGTTCATTGATTTTATTTACCACTGCTATATGTAATTTAATGTTGTTCCATTGTACCTGTGTCCTGTTCTATGTAAAGCCTTCTTGGCCTCGTTGTTTTTTGTAAACCATTTAGATGCTTAAATTTGCAGTATATAAAATTAGTTAAATTTGCTTTAAGACCCTTAAACCATAATTATTTAATGACAACCTCACTCCTGCTGATAAATCAGGTTTCTGCACGTTGACTTTTCAACAACAATGCAAAACAATCGTGGTGAGGAAGTAGCATCATTTTCACAGAATAAACAAATCTAACAAACTGGATTTCCGCAACAAATGGGTCAGAGGCAGCGTGCCATGCACCGCTCACCTCCAACCTATATGAGCGGCTCACGTCGAGCCCTGCTTCTTGCATCATTTCTGTGAGTAACTAGCATCTTTGCACAAATCCTAATCTTTTTTTTTTTGTTATATATGTTATTTTCCACTGTGATTTAGTTATTGCAGTTTTTGTGCACATCATTTTTCTCTTGTATTATAATTAAGGATTTTGTTGCTTGTAATAGTTTATACAATCCCAAGCCATTCAGTTGGAAATTATTGATCTCCAATCAGTTGATATGCTAAAAGACAAGTATAAAGAAGGAAATCTGATCCAATTATATAAATCTTTGCAGCCTGAGCAGTTTCCAAATTTGAAGCGATTTGCATGTGGATTTGTATCAGTTTTTGGTACAGTATATCATACCTGTGTGAACAAACATTTTCAAAACATGAGGTACGTCAAGTCCAAATGTCAAGCAAATTTAGCTGATGAGCATTTGAAGTCCTTTCTAATACTTGGCTCCTCAAGCTTGAAACCTCAGTTCAATGATATTTTGAAATTTAAAAAATCAGTTCTATCGTTCCCATTAATCTTGTGCTTCATGTTTTATTGTTTACAATTGAAAACGCTGGTTGCCAGAATTGTGTAGAAAGGTGCAGACTGAATTTATTTCTGTTCAATCTTTGTAACTGTCACATTTCTCTTTTGTTCTGAATTATATCATGCTGATTACAAAAAAAGATAAAAAGTAAAACTCAGTCATTCATTTATAAAACTGATTTTTTTCGGCCCGCAAATATTTGTAAGATATATGATGTGGCCATTGTATTGAAAAGTTTGGAGACCCCTGCTTTAGAGAAACATTAGACCTGAATCAGAGACATAGGTTGTGGGACGTGCAGCCCCGCAAGCCATCAGTACCCTATTCCCCTTCTTGCTGTCCCCAGACATCCTGAACAGTAGGATGGAGAGAGCTGGCAGGGAGGGGTTGGCGAGGGGCAGAGTGGGGGCAGGCCAGCCCAGCAGGTTGTACAGGGCCAATTCTGGTCACTGCCCTGTACATCCTGCCAGGTCAAAGGGGACATGCTGTTTATTCCACCTCAAAGGTGAAATAAGCAGCACTAATCCAGTGATCGGGCCTAGGGCCAGGTATGGGGAGATCCCTGCTGCCCAATCCAGGCCCTAGCTGGCCAACTGTGGGTCGGGCGGCAGGGAAGAGGGGGGGGCTGAGCTGCGGCAGCCAGGGAATCCTATGGGGAAGACATCCCCGCAGGCAGGAGTACGCCGGGCCGTCCTCTGACCCAATTCTGTGTATCGTGAAACGCTTTGTTCCTGCAGTCCAGAATCAGGGCCTAATAGGCCTATTTTCCTCAGAGACAACCGGACATTCCCCTCTCTGAATCGAGCTCATTATCTTTCAACATGGACCATGTTTTGTCCAGGCCTGCTTCAAAACATTAGTTATATGAAAACAGCATTGTTATATCTCTGTACTAAAATGAACCAATTTGCCTCCCTCAAGCAGCCCTACATTACACTTTATATTTTTTGAAGTTTGATTTTATACCAAATTTCCTTGAAGGCTGCTCACTGAGTTATACAATGATTAAAACCAAGAGACTTTTGGGCGCCATTTGAACACACGTTTACATATATACTGTAATTTAGTAATACTTTTCCTAAAGATTTATTTGTTTTTCATTAACATAACCCATCTGCAAGAATATCTACAATGAATATGCATGAGATAGATTTGCATACAATGGGAGCAGCCTCCTATATAGTCATTGCAGTTATCCCAAAAATCTGATTGGCTGGGGGTGTCAACCCATATGCTATGTTAGAGGCATGTAGAGCACTCAGCACTTGGTAATCAAATATTGACCCCTCCACGTCAGATCAAGAGCAGCCACATTACCGAGACTGAAAATGTTACTGTTGTAATCCACGTTCAATGCTCCATGCTGGAATAGTGGCGTGTAAGTTCAATTGTATCAGGTCAATACATTAAGCACATAACGCTCAATTAGCAGGAGCAGCATGCATTTATAAAATAAACCCTACTATGTATATAACCTTGTTGTTAAATTTCATTCATGTTGATTGTGTTGCCAGCAATAGAGTTGTAGTCAACATTATTGGCACCCTTGAAGTTCAACCCCTTAATGTCCAATATCTTCTTTAAAAAAAAAGTGGCTAACAAAATGGCTTTGGACTATATACGAGATGTGACATAAAAGATGAGACTGTCCCATAAATGTTTTATTACAAAATCTACAGAGAAATTACACATTCTCCTCTCCCCCCCCCCCCCCCACAGAGTTAATGCACTTCTGCATTTGCTTCTGCCAAGTACAGAAGCACTCGATAAAGTCCTCCTCCTTGAGTTCCCTTAGCTCCCTCATCACAGTGGCCTTGATCTCTTCTACAGAGGCAAAATGAGTTCCTTTGAGCACAGTCTTCAGCCTGAGGAAGAGCCAGAAGTCGCACGGTGCGAGATCTGGGGAATAAGGAGGGTGGTCGAGAGCTGTGATCTGTTTGTTAGCCAAGAACTGCTTCACACTGAGCGCGGTGTGTGCGGGCGTGTTCTCATGGTGGAGCAGCCACAACTTGTCTCTCCACAGAGCCCGTCTGCTGCACCGAACCCAGTCATGGAGGCGATTGAGGACCTGCTGGTAGAAGTGCTGGTTGACTATCTGACCCACAAACTCATGATGGACCACTCCTTTCTGGTCAAAGAATGCGATCAGCATGACCTTGATCCTTGATTTGGACATGCGCACCTTCTTGGGTCTGGGTGACAGTCGAGTCTTCCACTGCAGGCTCTGTCTCTTGCTTTCAGGGTCGTACTGGAAGACCAAGTCTTGTCTCCTGTGATGACTCAGCCAACGAACTCTGGATCTTCTTTAGCAAGTCTCAACAAACATTGACCCGGTGCTCCTTCTGGTCGTCTGATAAAAGTTTGGGCACCATCTTGGCACACACCTTCCGCATCCCCAGCTCCTGCACCAAGATGGTCCACACTGACGCCCTGTGCAGGCTGAGCTCCTCACCTATCATCCGCACCATCAGTCTGCGATCACTTTGCACCAGCTGGTTCACTCTGTCAATGTTCTCAGCCATCTTTGTCATGGAAGGCCGTCCTGACTTGGGGTCAATCCTTCACCTCCTTGTGGTGTTTGTGCCACTTGAAGTGTTTGTGCCACTCGAAGACTCGCGGCCTTGACATTGTATCTTCTCCATAAGCCTTTTGGAGAAGTTGTAGACATTCACTTGGGCCCTTCTCCAACTTAACCAGAAATTTCAAGTTGATTCTTTGCTCCATATTTGTGCCACCTCCAGTTGCGTGACAAAGCAATGGAGCAGTGTGCTACAAAAAAAACCTGAAAAACAGAGTGAGATAGATGAAAAATATTATAGCAGAATAGTGGTGAGATGTTGCACAACACAGTGACATAAGCAGTTAACCAAGTGGCATTGAGTCATGGGCGTGGCTGCCACAGTCTCGTTTCTTTTTTGTCACACCTCGTATGCACACATATTTGACATATAAAAGAATCAAATAAAACAAGACCAATTAAAAAAGCAAATAGTAGGAAATACTATAAAAACAGGCACATTTCCAGGACATGATTATTCGAAACCTTATAAACAATTCAAATCAGTTTGAATAGAAGAATCACATTCCCACTGCAGTAAAATTTGACACATCTGTAATCAATTATCAGTATTCACATAACTTGGAATCAACCAATGAATGATGGCTCTAATGTTTAAAATGGTCACATTCATGCCCTTTTCCATTTTCACAATGCTGAAGATAAGAGAGCTGTCTGAGACCATCAAAAAAGCCATCATCATCAAATTTCAAAGGGGTACAAGACCATCTCCAAAGACTTTGGAATTCCAGTGTCTACAATTAGCAATGTTAAGAAGATTTCTGTGAGCAGCAGCAATCATCATATGGTATGGTTTGAGATAAAAGCCAAGGCAGAGTCCAATCACAGCAAGCTTGAAGTCCTAGACATATTCTTTGCTGCCTCTTCTGTTTGCTTGCTGCATTTACCTGTTTTGTCTTGTTTTCCCAGTCCTCCCCTCTGTACGCAGGCTCACAGTCATCTGCCTGCCAGTTGGTTCCGCCCATCCCGGAAGCACCGCGGCCGCGTTCACGCAGCCGCGCTCAACGAGGTACGCTGCACCTCCAGCATAAAGCCCCGTCGCCGCGGCGCGCGACGGGGGCGCGCACCGAAGGAGCGCACCTAAGGAGCACGCCGTGCTCCTTAGGGGCGCTCCTTGGGGCCGCTCCGGCCGCGGTGACCACGTCGCTGTTCATTCTTGTTTCCACTTGGTGTTTCTTCTCTTTCTTGCCCTCCAGCTTCCTCCGAACGACGACCCTTCAGTTCCAGTTTGCTCACCTTCTAGTGTCGTTCCTGCTCCGTCTCTAACAGGTGCGTGGTCTTCTCGCTCTAATCATCCTGCACCGCCCATCCCAGATCCTATGGCCGCTATTCCTGTGGCCTGGGGCAGACGGCCGGGCAGATTGTTTAGTACTCGTACTCGCTGCATTTCCAATCTTCGCCTTATTCCTTCCTCTCCCTCGGCACCTTCTTTTTCTCCTGACCCGGGTAATCTTTCGTCTTCCCCTCTTTCTATCGGTCTTCTCAACTGTCGCTCCCTGCGTAACAAGTCCCTCCTTGTCCAGGATCTCGTCATCTGCTCTTCTCTTAAACTTACCCTCCTCACTGAGACTTGGCTCAGGGACGGAGAGGATGCTCTACTCGCTCGATGTCTTCCTCCTGGATACTCTGCAGTGTCTCTTCCCCGTAGTGGACGATCGGGTGGGGGTGTAGCTGCCTTACTTCACCCCACCATTTCTTTCACACAAATCTCCTCCCCTCTGTTGCATTACCCCGAGTCTCTTCTCCTCCTTCTCCATACCTCACCGCCTGTCCATGTACTTCTTATGTATTCCCCACCTGCCCTTCGCTCTGAGCTTTGGGACGCTTTACTTCTAACCCTTACTGACATCTCTCTAGCTTTCCCCCACATTCTCATAGCAGGGGATTTTAATATTCATGTAGACTCTCCTTCCTCCCCCGTGAACACTCTTTTCTTTCCCTTCTTCACGACCTATCCCTTGTTCAACATGTCTCCATTCCCACCCACCAGGCAGGTCATACTCTCGACCTTCTTCTAACATCATCCTCTTCCTCCCTCACACTTTCTAATATCAGCTCCACTTGTCTTCCGTGGTCGGACCATGTTTGCCTCACCTCTTCCTGCTCTTGGTCCGGAGTTCTTCCTGTCGCATCCTCCCCTCCGCAATCCTCTTCTCCCTCCATCCATCACACTCGGCCCCTTACCTCCCTCACCCTTACACAATTTCCTCCAGCAGCTGAGATTTTTCCTTCAGACTTCCCCCTCTTGTCACCCAACTCCCAGGCTGCCCTTTGGTCTTCCACTCTTTCTTCCACCCTTGATCAGATTGCCCCTCTGCGTCCCCGTCCCACCCGTCGCCGTCCATCACATCCTTGGTACCATAGTGGTCTACGGCTGCTCCGTTCCCAACTCCGAAGAGCGGAGCGGCTGTGGCGTAAGGCCCCCTCTCCCACTTCTCTAGCGGTCTTCAACTCTCACCACTCTTACTATCGGTCACAGGTCCATTCTGCTAAGCGCTCCTTTTTCTCCAATGCTATCACCACTGCTCCAAACCAGACTCGGCACTTGTATTCTACTTTTCAATCTCTCATATCCTTACACACTTCCACGTCAATCCCTTCATCTTCCCCAGCCCCCCCCCCCCCCTCGCAACTAGCCTCTTTTTTTACTAATAAGGTCAAATCTCTGAGAGCATCTCTACCGTCCTGTCCTGATCCCCTCACCTCCCCTCCTCCTGTTCCCTCCCCCCCACCCATCTCACAACTTTCTCACTCTTGGGCTTCCTTTGAACCTATTTCCGCTCCTGAGCTCCATCATCTTATCTCTTCTTCAAAAAAAACTTTCTGTGCTCTAGACCCCATCCCCTCGTCTTGGCTTCTCACACCCTCCCTGGGTCTCCTTCCTTATATTCTAGCAATATTTAATTCTAGCCTGTCCACTGGGATTTTCCCGAAATCTTGGAAGCACGCTCTTATACGTCCTATTCTAAAAAATCCATCACTTGATCCCTTGGTCCCTGCCCACTTCCGTCCTGTCTCTAATCTTCCCTTCCTATCTAAACTGCTTGAGAAATTCGTTTTTGCTCAACTCTCCCATCACCTTGATTCTATTAATTTCCTTCACCCCCGTCAGTCTGGTTTTCGTCAAGGTCACAGCATCGAAACTGTTCTTTTGGCTTTCACAAATGCTCTACACACTGCACACGACCGTGGTGATATATCGGTGGCGGTTGCTCTTGATCTTTCTGCAGCTTTTGATCTGGTTGACCACTCTCTTCTTCTTCAACGTTTGCGGGATGCGGGCCTTTGTAGCACTGTTCACCACTGGTTCCACTCTTTCCTCTCTTCTAGATCTTGTGCAGTCCTCTCATCTTCAACTTCCATCCCCCCCTCTGAACCACATCACCTTTCTTGTGGGGTCCCCCAGGGATCTGTCCTTGCCCCTCTCGCCTCCCTGATCCAACAGTTTGGCCTGTCTGCTTTTCTTTACGCCGACGATATCCTCCTGTTACATCACACCTCGCCCACTTGTCCTGATCTCACAATTCTCGACTCCTGTCTCTCAGCTGTGTCACAATGGTTAACTCTTAACTGTCTCCACCTAAATCTTACTAAGACTCTCGCTATTTGGTTCTCCCACAACAGTCCTCCTCCCACAATGGCTCCTTCCTTTTCTGGTGCTCCCGTCCCTCTCGTCTCCACATTCCGCTATCTGGGTGTATATTTCGACTCTGATCTATCCTTTTGTTCGCATATTTCTCACATCACTAAAACCTCTTTCTTCTCCCTTCGTCAAATTCGCTCAATTCGTCCCTTCCTCTCCCCCTCTGCCCTCACTACCCTGGTTCTATCTCTGGTTATGTCTCGTGTGGATTTTTCTAACTCCCTATTTATCGGTCTTCCTAAATACCAACTCTCTCGTCTTCAACGTATTCAAAACACTGCGGCACGCCTCCTCACCCACTCATCACCTCGGGACCATATCACTCCCCTTCTTTTTCGTCTCCATTGGATGCCTGTCCCCTTTTGTGCCATCTTTAAACTTCTCATCCTGGTACATAAAGCATTTCACACTAGCACTCCACAGTATCTCACGGATCTCATTTACTTTCACTCCCCCAGGCACACCCCTCAATCCTTTCATCTTAACCGCCTTACCTTGCCTTCCCCTTCCCGTGCTCACCTGCAATCCACACGCTCCTCCGCCTTCTTTTTTGCTGGACCCGCTGCTTGGAATGCCCTCCCCCCTCCCCTCCGTTTGGAACCACACTTCAACATATTCAAAAAGAACCTGAAGACCCACTTGTTTTCCCTAGCGTTTGATGTTCCTTCCCCGTTCATGTAACCTCCTTCTTCCTCTCCCCTCCCCCTATTATCTTCTCCCTATGTCTCGTCTTACTTTTACTATCTCTGTCCTTTTGAAGAATTGTACATTTCCTTTCTTTTTAATTGGCCATTGGCCTCCTTTTACGAATTATTTTAATTGTGCACCGCCTTGACTGTATATGAAAGGCGGTTTTTATCAAATGTAATAAAACATAAAACATAAAACATAGACTTCAAAAATGCTAACTTCAGTAAAATGTCCAAATGCCTGAAGGAGGAGTTGGCAGGATGGGAGGAGGTAAGGGAAGTGGAACTGCAGTGGGCTAAAGTAAAGGAGGCAATAAGAGGTAACAGATACATATGTAAGGAAAGGAAATAAAAACAAAAGGAAAAGGAAACCTATTTGGTTCTCCAAAGAAATGACTTCACAAATAAAGGCAAAAAACACAGCTTTCATGAAATTCAGAAGTTTGCAAACAGAAGAACAGAGAAAAGAATATAGGCTAAAGCTAAAAGAGAAATAAGGATAGCAAAATCAAAAGCAGAAGAAAAGATGGCTAAAGATCTAAAGCATGATGACAAAACTTTTTTCAGGTATATTCGGGAGACGAGGAAGATCAGAGGTGAAATTGCAGGACTCAAAAGTGCCAAGAACAGATTCATGGAAAGTGACATTGAAAAAGCAAAAACGCTAAACAAATACTTCTGTTCTGTTTTTTTACTCAAGAAAATCCTGGAGAAGGACCACCTGTGATTGACAAATATACAAATGGGAATGGTGTAGATACCACACCATTCACAGAAGATGATGTGTTTGAACAACTTGCAAAACAAAGTGAACAAGGCCATGGGACTGGATGGGATACATCCCAGGATACTGAAAGAGCTCAGAGAGGTTCTGGCAGGGCCTATAAAGGATGTTTTTAATAGATCGTTGGAGATGGGAGAAATTACACAGGACTGGAGAAGGGGAGATGTGGTACCTCTTCACCAAAGTGGTAATAGGGAAGAAGTGGCAAACTACAGGTCAGCAAGCCTTACCTCAGTGATGGGTAAAATAATGGAGGTGCTCCTAAAAGAGAGAATAACGTACTTTCTTGAAACCAACAGGTTGCATGCTCTGAAGCAACATGGTTTTATCAAAGGACAATCATGCCAAACAAATCTGATTGAGTTCTTTGACTGGGTGACCAGAGAACTAGATCAAGGGCATGCGATGGATGTGATCTACCTAGTTTTCAGCAAAGCCTTTGATACTGTTCCTCAAAGGAAGCTTATCAATAAAACTGAACAGCTTGGGGACTGGACCCAAGGTGGTGAACTGGATCAGAATTGGTTGACTGACAGACGACAGAAGAAGATGGTAAACGGAACTCACTCGGATGAAAGAAAGGTAATTAGTGGTGTGCCCCAGGGATTGTCCTGAACCGGTACTGTTCAATGTATTTGTGAGTGACATTGCTGAAGGACTGAATGGAAAAGTCCGTCTTTTTGCAGATGACATGAAAATTTGCAACAGAGTGGACTCCCCTGAGGGAATGGATAGCATGAAAAAAGATCTACAAAAGCTGGAAGAATGGTCTAATACTTGGCAGTTAAGATTTAATATGAAGTGCAGTGTCGTACACTTCGAATGCAGAAATCCAAGGGAATTGTATACTATAGGAGGCAAGAGGTTGGTGTGCATGGACCTGGAGAAGGACCTCGGAGTGATTGTTTCCGAGGATCTCAAGGTGGCAAAACAGTGTGAAAAGGCGGTGACCAAAGCCAGAAGGATGCTGGGTTGCATACAGAGAGGAATTACCAGCAGAAAGGGGGAGGTACTAATGCCATTGTACAAGTCGCTGATGAGGCCTCACTTGGAATATTGTGTTTAGTTCGAGACTGTATCTCACAAAAGATATAAAGACTGGAAACTGTTCAGAGAAAGGCAACCATATGAGAAGAGACCTGAAGACCTAAATATGTATACTCTAGAGGAGGGGAGGGACAGGGGAGATATGATAAAGACCTTTAAATACTTAATGAACAAACAAACCTTTTTTAAACAGGGAACCTGCAAAACTAGAGGACATAACATGAAGCTGCAAGGGGGTAAACTGCAAGGCGTAAGGAAATACTTTTTCACTGAAAGGGTGGTGGATGCTTAGAATGCCCTCCCGATGGAAGTAGTGGGGCAAATACAGTGACACAATTCAAAATGGCATAGAACAGACACAGTGGATCTCTTTATAGCAACAGGATAAAATCAAAACAGCCTTAACTCTGCTATCTCAACAAATGACCTGCATAGAGCGGTAGGTACACCCCTAATCAAAGGCATGGGGAGGGGTAGCCTGCATAGAGGCAGGTGCACCTACTCTTGCCACCTTGCTGGGCAGACTAGATGGACCACGATGGTCTTTATCTGCCATCATTTTGTCACAAGCACAACGCCCGAAGCCACTTGCCTCTAGTGGTCGAGGGGCGTGGTGGTTGAGGATTCCTTCTTCTATCAGCTCCTAGCAGCCTATTTCTTTGTGTTGGTTTCTGGGAAGTGTAGTACTGCTAAAAATATGTTGGTGCCAGGAAAAAGATTTAGGCGTCATTGTGGATAACATGTTAAAACCCTCGGCCCAATGTGCAGCGGCAGCCAAGAGAGCAAATAGAATGCTAGGTATCATAAGGAAAGGAATGGAAAATAAAACAAAAGATATTATAATGCCTCTATACCGTTCCATGAGACCGCACCTTGAATACTGTGTGCAATTCTGGTCGCCGTATCTTAAAAAGGATATAGCGTTATTAGAAAAGGTTCAGAGAAGAGCCACAAAAATGGTAAAGGGGATGGAAGGATACTCCTATGAAGAAAGGCTAAAACGGTTAGGGCTCTTTAACCTGGAAAAGAGACGGCTGAGGGGAGATATGATAGAAGTCTATAAATTAATGAACAGAGTGGAACGGGTAAACGTAGATCGACTGTTTACGTTATCAGAATATAGAAAGACTAGGGGACATGCAATGAAGCTACAGGGTAAACTATTTAAGACTAATAAAAGAAAATATTTTTTCACTCAACGTGTAATCAAACTCTGGAATTTGTTACCAGAGGATGTAGTAAAGGCTGTTAGTGTAGCTGGGTTTAAAAAAAGGTTTGGACAAGTTCCTGGAGGAAAGGTCCATAAACCATTATTAAGAAGGAACCCAGGATATCAATGCTTGACCTAGTACAAGCATTGCAGAACCTGTGTCTTTTGGGGAAACTGCTAGGTACGTATGACCTAGATTGGCCACTTGGAAACAGGATACTGGGCTTGATGGACCTTGGTCTGACCCAGTATGGCATATCTTATGTTCTTATGTAGAAGGTTTGTAGTTGAGGTAACCGAGGGTAAGGCTTGTAACAGAAAGTTTATTTCCATAACACAAAATACAGCAGGTTCAAGGAATCATTTACAGGATTACAACTGTAGGATTTGCTTAAGATACAGCAAATAATGGCAAACAAACCAAAAGAACTCAGAAATGGCTTTTTAAAGTCCTCTTACTTGCAGAAGCAATTGCCTTTAGAAACTAGGCTGCCACTTTCCTGTTTAGTCCTTGTTAATCAGAGCATTACGAAAAATTCAGGCTTAATTCTTCTACAGCAGTTTGGTTTCTGCCAGCCTCAAAAAAAACCTCTCTAGGCTGCATTTCTACATGAAACCAAACTTAAAACAAAATAAACATTCCAAGCTGTTATCAAAACTCTTAGCAGACTTTTCATATAGGAGAGGAGCAAGCAAAAACTCTTATAGCAGCTAACGTGGCTTTTCTTGCCGTTGCACAGTTCAAACACAGGTGACAACGTAAGCATGAATCAGAGCTTCCTGATCAGGCTTACGTTGCAGTAAATTTCCCTTTTAAAACAGACAGGAATTTACCTCCACACTGCTTCTGCCATATGGTTAACTTCCAAGGAGAATTACTTCTTTCAGGGCTAGCTTTTCCTCAAGACCTCCTGTCTAGAGCTTGGCATAGAGAGCAATCCATAAAGCAATCTTCTTCCCCCAACTCTGACACTGGTTCTCCCAACTGCTCTGTTCTGGACCGACCTGGTCAGACTGCTCAGCTGACAATGTCTCTGGTGGTCTGAAAGCGTCTCCACTTCCTGGCCCCCACCTCTGTTTCCAACCTGTTGCAGGGAATTCAGCTCTCTCAGCTCTGGGTAGCTCAGCTCTTCTCCAAGAATCCACTCCTTTTCTCTGCTTCTGTCTCAGCTGCTCTCCCAGTTGATCTCCTTCTCGTCTCTCCCTCTCTGCATAATCTAACCCCGGCTTATACCTCCAGGGTCTTAACCCCACCTCTTTCTTTCTCAAGTGTTGGTAATCCCCCTGCCTTCGATATTAGAATAATCAGTGCACTTGTTAAAGTAAGGGCTTTGGTCCTCGTGCTTGCAATCCCTCTTTCTTACTTTATCAGTCATTGGCTGAAACCTTGTCCAGCTGGGGGTTTTCTGTCTTTAAAACCTGGCTGTGGCTTTCTCTCCCTGCACTCCTAGAAGGTGACCCTTAACTAGGGTGAACTCGTTATGCTTCTCACCTCCCCCACTCTCAGGATAGCTGACTTTGCCACAATTTACTATGTTACTATGCTCATGGAACTGTCAAGAACCTCTCAGGATGTGGTGGGAAGAGGAAAATTAATCCAAGAAGTCTTCAAAGGTTAGTGCGAACTGTTGGAAAAAACACCACATACAACATCCAGAGTGTAAGACTGACCTGAAGCAATCTGGAATGGTGGTTTCAACCTATCCCATGTGCCGCGTACTAAACAAAGGAGGACTTCATGGGCAAAGGCCAAGGAGGATCTCACTGCTCAAAGACTGATACAAAAAGGCACGGCTGATCTTTGCCAAAACCCACCTTGAGAAACCACAATTCTTGAAAAATGTTCTGTGGACAGATGCAACCAAACTTGAGCTCTTCGGCAATGCAGACCAGCGATACATTTACAGGCGAAGAAAATGAAGCTTATAAGGAAAAAACACTCTTCCTACAGTTAAATATGATGAAGGTTTCATAATGTTGTGGGGCTGTATTGCTGCCTCAGAAACTGGATGCCTGGAACATATTAAAGGAATCATGAAGTCAGAGGACTACCAAGGTATTTTGGAGCCAAAGATACTACCTAGTGTCAGAAAGTTAGGTCTGGGTTGAAGATGATGTGCCCTCTAGCAAGACAATGACCCAAAACATATATCCAAAAGTATTAAAGAATGGTCAAAAAGGAAAAAATTGACTGTCTTACTGGCCAGCAATGAGTCCTGATCTCAATCCAATCAAGAACCTTTGGAATGAGCTGAAATCTGCCAATGGTAAAAGGAATCCTGGAAACATTCATGAGCTGGAACACATTGCAGTTGAAGAGTGGGAGAAACTACCAACAGACGGATGTACGAAACTTAAAAGATGGCTACAAGAAACATTTGAAGGCTGTCATCACTACCAAGGGTTATGCAACCAAAATTTGTGAAGGGTGCCATTAATCCTGTCCAGGTCTTATTTTGTTTGTTTCTCAGAAATTACGTCTAAGTTGCACAGACATCTTTTTTGGTTGTATACCTTTGAACATACTATTAAAATATTATGACATACAGTTGGAATATTTCCAATTATTTCTCAAGATATTGTACACAACATATCTAAAATGCAAGGGTGCCAATAATGTTGACCACAATTGTAACAAGTGTAAACATTTGCAAAGGAGTTTTAATACAGTTAACTGACATTTGTTAGCTGCAAATTTGAAAAAAGATGCAAAATGGCATTTCAGTTTAGGAAAGGAGGCCAGGTGATTTCTCATAGGAAGCACTGCGTGCAACTGCAGGCTTCCATGTTTGCTATCCTCTGTGCCTTCAGTCTTTTAACATTGCTCAACAGTAACAGCTACTAATACTGAACACACTTGTACCAAATGCTGCAGGAAGCTTCAGTCTATAGCTTTAATCCTGAAGGCTACCCAGTAAGCAAACTCAAGGATGAGAGAGAAGAGGAGCATCTATCATATTTTCTGTTTTCTGTCCAGTTCTTGGAAGGACATAAAGGAGTCTGAGACCTAGATTTAGGCTAAGCAACTGCCTAGGGTACCTAATGTTAAAGATACTAATTACCCAAGACAAAATGGAGCCTTTTCACACCTATTTTAGGGCCATCCACAAGTACCGCTTCAAATAAAGAAAGCCACACCATATCACTCTGACCCAACATTCTCAGTCCTGCTTTCCAGTCTCCAGTAGACAACTCTTAGCTCTTCAAGTTACAAGGGAAGAACTATGTTCTAAGCCTCTAGTCCTGCCTATGTGCACCAAAATCTTAAATTCAGCCCTGAAGACTCCACCCTTTTATGATACTGAATGCACTAATTGTGGCTCTTGTCAATAAAACCTGCCTAATGTGACTCCATCTCAAACACAGAAGGGTTAAATGGCTCCTCTCAGGTTGCACAGTGCACATAATGCTGGATTTGAACATAGATTTACAGGATTCGCCTCTATGCTCTGAACACCAAAATGAAATGTAAGCTCTAGTAGACAGTGACACTTTAGACCAGATACAATGATCCCTCTAATTTTTTGAGGGGCCTGAGAAGGTGTGCCCCTAGGCACACAATTCTTGCAAGTGGGTAGAAAGGGGACCACACTGCTTTGAGTGTAAACCATTTCTGCCCTAGTATCAGCACTTGCCTTTGCTACCTACCAACTACCAGGGGGCCTAAGGCTCCTTTTGCCTTCATTCTCTCATCCCTTTTTCCAAGTTGCATTTCCTGTTTAATGTAATGACCAGACATATTTAAGTTGTCGGATGTTTCTGTTCCATGTTAACCGCGCTGATTGCAAATAGTGCGGTATATAAGAAATATAAATAAATAAAATAAATAAAATAAATAAAATAAATAAAATAAATAAAATAAATAAATCAGCTTCTGCCTCGTCTCACTCTTTTCTAGTTTTTCACATTTCTCAGCTTCCGCCTACCTCGCCCTTTTTCACTCTAACCCTTCCATTCTTTTGTGGTCTCTTTTTCCTCAGGCTCTCAATTGGTAAGAAGAGGATTGCAGATACCACATGGGTTAAGACGTTGTAACAGCAGTAGCTCATGCAGGCCAAAATGGAACCGTCAAGAACCTGGACTGTAGGGCTTGGAGGCAGGAAGAAAGAAGTAGAGCAGCGGGGAGGGCCTGATGAAAGAAGATATGAGGTATAATCAAAAAGTATTGAGACTTGTACAATAACACAAGAAGTGTAACACTGACAGTTATTGCACTCGGTCTCCTACAAAGTAGTCCCCTTCCGATAAAACACACTTCCTCCAGCATTCCTGTCACTGCTGGAAACGGTTTTGAATTGCCTCTTTTGTTATGCTGTGAAGCTGCTCTGTCGAATTTTGCTTAATGGTTTCCAAGTTATCAAATCTCCTTCCTTTCAGTGGTAATTTCAGTTTTGGAAACAAGAAAAAGTCACAGGGTGTGAGGTCAGGTGAATACAGAGGCTGATGGACTTGTTCAATTTGGTGTTTGATCAAGAACTGCTGGACAAGATGTGATGCGTGAGCTGGGCTGTTATCATGATGAAGCAACCATTCACCATTCCTGTGCAACTCTGGCCTCTTACGCTGAACTGCACCTCTCAAATGAGTCAGAACTTGGATGTAGTACTCCTTATTGATGGTTTGGCCTTTTGGAGCATATTTATGATGAACAATACCCTGGTAATCAAAGAAAATTGTGAGCATGACCCTGACATTGCTCCTCACCTAACAGGCTTTCTTGGGTCTGGGAGAGTCTGGAGTCTTCCATTGTGAGGATTCAGCCTTAGTTTCCAGGTCATAACCATAAACCCATGATTCATCACCAGTAATAATCCTTTTGATGAAATCTGAATCATTTTCAATGCATTCCAACAACTCTCTGGCTGTAGACAGTCAATCTTCTTTTTGGTCAGAGGACAGGAGTTTTGGCACAAATTTTGCAGGCGCATGTCTGATCCCCAAATCGAGAGTAAAAATGGACTGTACCAACCTGAAACTGATGTCCATGTCCTCAGCAAGCTCCCTGATAGTCAACTGACGATTTAAGCATATTGCAGCACGCACTGCTTCAACTATGTCTTCATTCCTGCTCGTGGATGGCCGTCCAGAACATGTCACCATCAACACTTTGGTGGCACTCTTGGAAACATTTGTACCAGTCATAAAAATTGAGCACAAATCATGCATTCATCGCCGTACACTTGCTGTAACTTGTCATGTCTCTTTCCACAAATCTCCGAGTTTCTGGTAGAATTTAATGCAAATTCGCTGTTCAATTTTCAATTTTTTCACTTATCATAAATCTGATAAACTGCTTTTACACAATACCAAACATCACGTGATTATAAAAAAAAAGTACAGGTGTGCTGCAGCCACACTACACTCTGCACATGCAGAGCATATAACTAGATCACTGCATGCTTAATAGTATTGTGGTGTGACATATTGTTATATAGCCACACAACAAGTCTCAATACTTTTTGATCACACCTCAACTGTAGAGGGTCAGCCTAGGGCAGGGGTTCTCAACCCAGTCCTTGAGACACACCTAGCAAATCAGGTTTTTGGGATAACCACAATGAATATGCATTATAGAGATCTGCATACAATGGAGGCAGTGCATGCAAATCTCTCTCATGCATATTTATTGTGGTTATCTTGAAAAACTGATTCATTAAATGTGTCCCAAGAACTGGGTTGAGAACCTCTGGCCCAGAGGAAGCAGAAAAGAGGGGAAGGGTGCAAGCAGAGGGATCAGGCCTGAATAGGAGAAAGTTAAGGTGAGAGACGAAAGGGGAATTAAACCTGAATATAGTCAGGGATAGAGCAAAGAGTATGCAAAGGACAGATTTATTTATTTAAATATTTCAACGCAATTTGATATACTGCCATTCAAATTGCTGCATTCCAGGATTCACAAGTTTGTTCTCGACAGCCACAAACAGGCCAGGTTTTCAGGCTATCCCAAATGATTATGCAATGAGAATAGTATGCATGCAGCTCTCTCATATGCATATTCGGTAGGGATAGCCTGAAAACCTGGCCTGTTTGTGGCCCATGAGGAGAGAACTTGTGCACCCCTTGCTGGTTTTTTTGTTTTTGTTTTTTTACAGTACCAACCGTGGACTTCTGCATAAACATTTTACAAATTTTGTATTGTTAATCTATGGCATTAACTTCTATTATTCAAAACAAGTTATATTGTGTAACTGATAAATACAAAATCTATAGTATTTTTTCTTTACTTATTTTTTTGCATAAACTTTCCCTACTGTGAAAAATACAAAACATATGCAGACTTCTTAAGCCGACATTCCAATCACTAAAAGGGCAAGGGTTTTTTTCTACCTTTTATTATCTAGCCATTTTATTTCTTCAATCTCATGGGCCCCACTTTTGCCACCTTCCTCACCCCACCCAATCCCCCTGGCTCATGCTCAACCCCCACCTTGAATCCTTGGTTTTCTCCTCTCCAACCAAAGCTTCTAACTCCTCCCACTCAATACCAATGTCTTTGCTTTCTGCTCCAAGTTACTACTACTAATCAATTTTGCAAGGCTACAAATGATAAACTGTCACCAGACATGTAAAAGTCCCTGCTCAATAGAGCATACAATCTTAAAAAAAAAAAAAAAAAACAGACAAACACAACAACAAATAAGGGCTAGGGTAGAACTAAGGAGAAATGGTTATAATATTTCCCTTGGTAAACAGAATAAGGGAGTCAGGATCCAGAAACAGCCTCAAAGAGGTGGGGTTTTAGCCTGGATATGAATAGGACCAAAGATGGAACCTGATAAGCCAACTCATGCCTGGAACAAGATCTCAGTCGCAGCCTGTCCTAGTGTCTTCACTAACGCCATCTTCTCAAAACCTAATCTGAATCTGCACTCTCTCCTCCCCAGGCATTTTTCTCCCCCATCCTATTTCCCCTTTCTCTCAATCTCCATGTTTCTGCTTTCCAACTCAAGTCCACATTCTCTCATCCCTACCTGGGGTCAAACTTTCCCTCTAACTCTCCCAGGCTCCAGCCCTCCCCTCCCCCCTTCTCTATTTCTTAATCCCAGAGTCCCTGCTCTCTCCTTTCAAGATGTGTTTCTCTCCCATCCCATTTTCCAGACTAACTCCCCCAATCCAAATTCCTTCTCTTCTTGAATTCCCCCACTCAATCCCAAATTCCTGCTCTCCCATTAAACTTTCCATCCCCTACTCAAAGCCTCCTTTGCCTCCTGCCTCTCCTTTAGTCCCCAATCCCCCCTCATGTGCTTCCTCCCTTTTTCACGCACTTCTCCCATCCAGCATAGCTCTTTCCTTGCTCCCAGCCCAGGCGGACCCTCTTCATTTCTCTGCAAGACATCAGCAGCAGGTGGTTTTGCCACAGCTGTAGTCACTGTTTAGTTTCCCTTTTCAGCCTGCATGCAAGTATATTCAAAACTCACAGACAAGCCCAGCTCTGATGCTGATCTCATTCATTGCAAGAGCATCAGTTTTCAGCATGCTTGCATGCAGGATAAGAGGGAGGATGAACAGCAGCAGGACAATAGGACAGGCACAGCAAAGGTACAGTGCATATTGCAGTTAGGAAAGGTGTATGGCCATTATGCACTTAAGAACAAACATTGGCTAGATGTAACTAAAGGACTTTTCCCATTTTGTGTTTTATAAGAATATGCTTAGTACATAAACAGTTATTGATATAGGGTCTAGCACCAAAATAATATATAAGATGGCTTTGTAACAATCTGCATTCTACATTACAGTCCATGGTATATCCCTGTGCTTGGCCTGTATACCAAGTAGAATGGCTAACCCAACATGAAACGCCTTTGGCTCTCAGAAATAAAATAGCTCCTCTTACAGAAAATAGTGAATGATGCCAAATAAAGACCAGTATGGTCCATCTAGTCTACCCAGTAAGGTAGCTAGTTGTACTCGCCAGTCAGTGCAGGGAACCCCCATCTCTGCCTTTGTTTAGGCTTGTACCCAAACTTCATGGGGGTCACCCCCTCTATTTGTTGAGGTATAAAAGATATTTAAGTGTTTTAATTTCACCATAATTTGATGCCTGTTTAACACTAAATTAGTATTCAAATGTATGCTCGGCCATATCACCTGGACTACTGCAGCCCTATCTTTCAGCCAGTATTGTTTCTCATTTCAGAACTGCTACTGTTAAGTGCCAGAGTTGTGTCGACTCCTGGCAACCCTGCAGATAGCTGTCCATCCTTTCAGGACTGTATTAACAAAATATAGCTTCTCTTAACACATTGAATTCACTATTTCTTAGGAGGGTATTTGACTAATCTTGCACTATACTTTGTACACTGGCATTATGAAAACTTTTCAATTTAAATCCCCAAAACTGATTGTCACATCATTTACAATGAACAAAAAAGAATTTTATTTGAACATATACACACAGGAATAACAGAGGTATTTTGATCAAACATGGAATGTTTAAGAAATATTTCAAATAAATAAGGATATCAGGATTTGTCAGTGGTATGTCCAGCACCACAGTAAGCAAATGCCCTCTTCTGAATAAATCTGTCTCTGATGGGTCCATCCCATCAAATGCTGCAAAGATTCCTACCACCATAAAGTGGTTAATAATTCGGAATACAGTCATAGTGCTTTGTACAAATTCAAATTGCATTCAAACAACTTTATTCACTGCTTTCGTCTCTTATTTCTTTAATAATAGCTATTAAATTTTGAAGTCCAAAAATGTAGCCCATATCTTGGCCTTCATGAACAATGCTATCTTCAGCATAAAATTTGCAGGTTGTATGTGCAAAGTCTATCATTCGGACATCAACAGTACTAGTGGTGGGTTTGTAGGCATATGCTCCTGCTGACTCATCCGACGACTCCTCTGAAAGGTCCTCTAAATATTCAGAATCTGAATCCACAGTCACCTCCTGCAGCTCCTTCCCATCATAAATTATGAGCAGTGAGCTGGAATAGAAACGGTAAGATTCCTGTTTTTCTAAAACAGTTTTTAACTCAGTTAGTTTCTTTAGAACAGCTTCAAAGAGTTCCCGGCGCAGGTATTTCCCATTATGAAAAAACTGGTAAAGTGCTTCTTTAAAACCTTGGACAGAAAGCTTTCGTCCGTGATACTTATTCATAAACATTAATTGGCCAGTGCCTGTTTGATAAACCTGGAAGGAGAAAAAAGTAGAGGATTTGACATGGCAGTGACTACAGAACACTCGAGCAATAACATAGCATAGTATACTGAAGATGGATGATAAAGAATACATTTCTCATTTACTTACATTACATGCCTTAATGGAATATTCAAAGCATGCTACGTTTAACCAGTTTCTTAAGCAAATGCCGGGAAATAAACTCCTAAGCCTGGCAACAGCATTGCTAATGCTTCTGTGATACTTATAATCAGAATTCTTAATATTTGGGCTTTTCCATTTTCATCAGAGGAGCGATGAGCCTTATGAGAAGAGACTTGAAGACCTAAACATGTACACTCTGGAGGAGAGGAGGGACAGGGGAGATATGATTCAGACCTTTAAATACTTAAAAGAGAAATAATGAACAAACAAACCTCTTCCAAAGACGGGGAAGCTGCAAAACTAGAACATGAAGCTTCAAGGAGGTAAATTGAAAGGCAATGTCAGGAAATACTTTTTCACCGAAAGGGTGGTGGATGCTTCGAATGTGCTCCCGATGGAAGTGGTGGGGGCAAATACGGTGACAAGAGTTCAAAAGGGCATGGGACAGATACAGTGGATCCCTTTACAGCAACAAGAAAATATCAAAATAAACTGAACCATCTAATTCCTTAACAAATAGGGGTGTCCTACATGGAGTGGTGGGATCACCCCTAAACAAAGACATGGGGAGGGGTGGCCTGCATGGAGCGGCAGGTGTACCTACTCTTCACATCGTACTGGACAGACTAGATGGACCATACTGGTCTTTATCTGCCGTCATTTACTATGTTACTATGAGTGAGTGAGTTATGAAGGCCTTGACTTTCTTTCGAAAATCATGCCACAATATGCAGATGACCATACCCACCATCACAAACTGTGTGTCTGCTGTTATTTGACACCAGCCATTTAAAGTGTCCAAATTCTATATACCAAACTACAAAAGAAGTTTTCCTAAAATTAAATTGTACAGTCTACATGACCAGAATGATTTGTCAAAATTAAGAGTTCTCTGGAGAGAGAACAAAATTTGCACCCAATCCTCTTACATACCACTAGTTGAGTCACAGGATTTTTTAATATTACTGATAAAAATGAATTAGATTTCTAAGCACAAAGCTAGAGTCTATACTAATTTAACAAAACCCTTAATACAGACTTCAGACACAGAAATGTTAAGCATGGTCACAAAGTCAGCATTTTACATTCTGATATTAGCTTTTAAATACGTCAGAGGATTGTGACAGCTCCAATAGTAGAGCATTGTTTAGCCCATGGTCATGTTTTTCAGGATTTACAATGGTCGGTCATCGACCATGTACCTCTTGATCCACGTGGTGGGGACCGCATCAATAAATTACAGAGTTGCGAACAGCGCTGGATTTTTCAATTGAGGACTGTATCTCCTGAAGGTCTAAATAAAGAGATTGATTGGCTCAGTATTCACTGACGCCACTGATGATCCCTGGGTTTCCCCTGGTTGGTGGGGTGACCCTGGTGTTTCATTGGTGGTAGAGGTGATTGACAACGAAGCACAGCCATTCTGCGAAATATCAGACCCTTTTGAAGGAAACAGCTGATTTCAGCGTTTCAATGACAGTTGAATCTGATTATGGCAGCACTTGAAACAGGGTTTCTGACCCGAAACGTGCACGTCGTGCTTGAGCGTGCTTGAGTAGTCTGCGACTTGCTAATCCAGCTAAGTAGAGTTTTTCATGGTTTTATATGAAATTTATTATAATAAAATGGATGTAACTGAGTGGTGGACATAACACTGATATATGTTCCTTTCCTGTAAACATCCGACAAAAAGAAAGATTTTTTTGATACATTTTTCTGGGGGTTTGTTTAGTGATTTTTTGATTTTGTTAGTACGATTTATCACTGAAAATTGGGGGGTTTTTGTATATTAATTTAAATAGCGTTCGGCATCAGAGCACCTTTGTACTTGCAAACCCCTTATTTCAGCTAAACAAGTATAATTTTTAATGACCATCCATTCACACAGTGGCGAATTTACCTTCTATCATCCAGCACTATACAGTCATGTTAAAATTACCCAAAATTTAATTAGTATGGGTTCAGCTCTCTTAAACGCAGAATAAGAAAAGCTCTGACAAAACAGCTTTGATGTTTTATTTACACAGAAATAAGAGGCATGTTTACTAAAGTGTGAAGCACAGTCACTGCATGAATTAGTATGCTGCAACAGCTTTCACAGTGCCACGGCATATGATTTATAGTACAGGACAGCTGCTTGCCAGAGCAGGGGGGTGGAAAAGGGTGGAGAAAGCGTAGTTACTCACCTGTAACAGGTGTTCTCCAGGAGCAGCAGGAATCAGTCCTCACTTATGGGTGACGTCGGCGCCGACGGAGCCCTCGGAGCAATTTTCCCCAGCTTTCAAAGAAAGCCTTTGGGAATTGCAACGCGCATGCGCGGTCGCCTTCCCGCCCGAGGGTGCCATCTTAGCCAGTCAGATGACATAGCTAAAAAAGACAGCATAAAAATTTGCAAAAAGAACATAAGCAGACGATTGCAACTCCAAGGGGAGGAGGGAGGGTAGTGAGGACTGATTCCTGCTGCTCCTGGAGAACACCTGTTACAGGTGAGTAACTACGCTTTCTCCAGGACCAAGCAGGAAGTCAGTCCTCACTTATGGGACTCCCAAGCTCAAGGCTACCGGAGACCCTAAGCACAAAAATGAGCTCCCTCTAGCTCAGCAGCACAGAAGGATAGAATCTTCGCTGAATTATCACCCACCGGTAGCCCACATCCGGGATGGAGGGTAGGAGTTGCTCAGACCTCAAAGAGATTACGGAGGACTGCCTGTCCGAAAGCACTGTCCCTACGGGACTCCCTCTCGAGACAGTAATGGACCGCAAAAGTCTGGCTCGAAGACCAAGTAGCGGCCCGGCAGATGTCTGCCAGCGGAACAGAGCGGAGGTAAGCCACTGACGTAGCCTTTGCCCGAACGCAATGAGCCGTGACTCGACTTTCTAAGGAGAGTCCGGCTGCCCCATAAGCCCAAGAGATACAGTCCGCAACCCAGATGGACAGAGTACGCTTGAAGACCGGGAGCCCCAATTTATTGGGGTCAAAAGACACAAAAAGCTGAGCAGCTTTACGGTGCTCCCGCGTACGGTCAAGGTAGAAGTTCAATGCCCTTCTACAGTCCAGGGTATGGAGGACCGTTTCAGCTCGGCTGGAGTGTGGTCTGGGAAAGAAGGTTGGAAGTACCACCTCCTGATTGATGTGAAAAGGGGAGACCACTTTAGGCAGAAATTTTGGGTGAGTCCGTAGGACTACCCTATTCTTGTAGAACCTAGTGTAAGGGGGATCAGACACGAGGGCCTGCAATTCACTTACGCGTCTAGCGGAAGTGAGGGCTATCAAGAACAGCGTTTTCCAAGACAGAAAACGGAGAGAACAGGTAGCCATAGGTTCAAAAGGCGGACAGGTGATCCGCTGCAAAACCACATTCAGGTCCCAGTCAGGCGCTGGCGGGCGCAGAGGTGGTTTAAGTAGAAGGAGACCTCGGAGAAACCGTGCTACGAGAGGGTCGTTTGAGAGAGGTCTGCCGTCCACCGGCACATGATGTGCTGAAAGAGCACTGAGGTGAACCTTGACGGAGTTGGACTTAAGTCCCAGATTAGAGAGGTGCAGCAAGTACTGCAAGATCACCGACACCGGGCAGGAGAAGGGATCCTGAGACTGTTGGGCACACCAGACCGCAAAGCGACGCCATTTAAGGGCGTAGCATTTGCGGGTAGAGGGCCGTCGCGAAGCCAAGACGACCTCCTCCACCTCCGCCGACAGGAGAAGGGGAGCAAGGACTACCCTCTCAGCAGCCAGGCCATGAGGTTGAGAGACCTGAGGTTGGGGTGCAGTAGGGACCCCTGATCCTGAGTGAGGAGATCCGGTTGTACCCCCAGAGGGATTGGATCCTCCACCGCCAGTTGTAGCAGGAGCGGAAACCACGGCTGCCTGGGCCAGCGAGGGGCCACCAGGATCATGAAGGCTTTGTCTCGGAGAACCTTGAAAAGAGTCCGAGAGACTAGTGGGATGGGAGGGAAAGCGTACAGAAGGCTCCCCGACCATGAGATCAGAAAGGCGTCCGCCGCAACCCGAAGGGGGTGTGGCCGACGAGAGCAGAAGCGAGGAAGCTGCCGGTTGTGAGGACTGGCAAAGAGATCCACCGTGGGGAGGCCCCACTTGAGGAAGAGCTTCTGAACTACCAAGGGATCCAGACGCCACTCGTGCGGCTGGATGACCCTGCTGAGTTTGTCCGCAAGGCAATTTTCTTGGCCCGGGAGATAAACCGCCTTGAGGAGAATGCCGTGACTGACGGCCCAAGAGCAGAGCTTCTGTGCCTCCCGGCAGAGGAGGAAGGAGCCCGTGCCCCCTGTTTGTTCACGTAGAACATGGCAACTTGATTGTCCGTCTGGACAAGGACGGACTGTTGGGAAGTCAGGTGGGAGAAGGCCTTGAGAGCTAGGCGGATCGCCCTGAGCTCCAGGAAGTTGATCTGCTGAGCAGACTCCCACGTGGTCCAGAGGCCCTGAGTACGTGCCTCTTGGCAATGTGCTCCCCAGCCCAGGAGGGATGCATCGGTGGTCAGCACCCGGGTCGGTTGAGGTGACTGGAAAGGCATTCCGAATATCAGGTTCGGCTGTCGGAGCCACCACCGGAGAGACGAGACCAGCGGCTCGGAGACGCGCACTAGATCTGCTAGGCCGCCTGTGGCTTGTCGCCACTGCTGGCGGAGACACCATTGAGCAGACCGCATATTCAGGCGGGCATTGGGGGTCACATGGACGGTGGAAGCCATATGGCCGAGCAGTCTCAGGAAGCGCCTGGCGGAGACCAGGGGCTGGCTGCGAAAGCGGTCGGCTAGGTCCATGAGCCGTTGAGCCCTGTCGAGCGGTAAGTATGCTCGCGCCTGAGGAGTGTGCAGCCTCGCGCCGATGAACTCGAGATCCTGTGAGGGGAGCAAAGCGGACTTTGCGAAGTTTATCACAAAGCCCAAGTGCTGCAGAAGAGTCACCGTGCGGCACGTGGCGTTGGTGACCTCCTGAGCGGACGCTGCTCTGATGAGCCAGTCGTCGAGGTATGGAAAGACAGAGGCCGTGAAGCCGGAGATGGGCCGCCACGACCGCGAGACATTTTGTGAAGACTCGCGGTGCGGAGGACAGGCCAAAGGGCAGTACTCTGTACTGGTAATGATTTCCTGCCACCACAAACCTTAGGTATTGGCGGTGGCTGGGGTGGATGAGGATGTGCGTGTAGGCATCCTTTAGATCCAAGGAGCATAGCCAATCTCCCTGCTGGAGGTAGGGCAGAAGGATTCCAAGGGTAAGCATTTTGAACTTCTCCCGTACAAGGAACTTGTTGAGGTTGCGCAAGTCCAGGATGGGTCTGAGGCCCCCTGTTCTCTTTGGTATCAGAAAATACCTTGAATAAAAGCCTTGACCTCTCAGGTGGTGGGGCACCGGTTCCACCGCCTGTTCCTGCAGAAGACCTGCTAACTCCTGAAGGAGTAATTCCCTGTGCAGAGGGGGTCGCGGAGGTTCTCCCGGAAAATAGGAGGGAGGGACCTGATGGAAGTGGAGAAGATAGCCTTCTCGCACGACTTGAAGCACCCAGGCATCTGCGGTGATGCTGGACCACCTGTGGGCGAAGTGAACCAGCCGGCCTCCGGTGCTGGGAGGAACCAGCGAGGGGGGAGAGGCTATGCTTTGTGAGTCAAAAACCCCCACCCTGCTGAGCAGGGGCTGGTGGTGCAGGCTTGGGGGCTTGCTGCCTACGGGACCCGTTACCCCGTCCCTTGGCCTGCTGGCCCTGTTGGGGAGCTGCAGGGGCCTGATAATGGGGGTATTGTTTGTAGGCAGCCGCCTTCCTCGGGTAAAAGGACTTTTTCCCCGAGCCCTTCTTTTTCTGGGAAGGGGCGGAGGTCTTCCTAGAAAGCCTGGTCCTGGTGAGAGTCTCAGTCTCAATTTGTGCAGCCTTTTCCGCCATGGGCTTGCCAAAGAGGTTTTCGCCTCGGCAGGGGACATCGACCAACTTGTCCTGCACCCAGGGCTCAAGGTCTGACGACTGAAGCCAAGCCTGACGGCGGGCACCGATGCCGGCTGCGGCCACTCGAGCCGATGCTTCAAAGCCATCATAGGCTGCTCGGGACATGAACTTTGAGCATTCCCGAATGCCAGTGGACAAGGCCAGGAACCTCCGCAAGGGTTCCTCGGACAAACCAGCGGAGAATCCGGCCAGCTCTTTAGCCAGATCCCGGAGATACATGCCCATGTATAGCTGGTAAGTCTGGACACGACATGCGAGCATAGAGCCCTGGAAACACTTCTTACCAAGGCCATCCAGGTTACGGGCCTCCCTGCCAGGAGGCACCGAGGAGTGCATCTTCTGGCTCTTAAGACGATGCATGGCCGATTCCACTACCATGGAATGGTGTGGTAGCTGTGCCTTTTGAAAGCCAGGGCTCTTGCGGACTCGATAGATAGAATCGACCCGCTTGCTCAGGACCGGCGAGGAGGCCGGACTCTCCCACATGCGGAAGAGTAGTCGTTCCAGCATAGGAGGAACCGGTACAGTAAAGTGTTCCCTCGCGGGAGAGTCATACTGGAGGGCGTCGAGCTCTTCGGCTCGAGGCTCCTCCTCGGGATCCGCAGGGAAGGCCAAAGCCTTGGCCATATCCCTAACGAAGTCCGAGAACCGGGCATCCTCCGGGGGGGACTGCTTCCGAGGCTCGGACTCCGGTGAGTCCGAGGGGACACACCGAGTCCGGAAAGAATCAGGCGACTCTTCCTCTTCAGACTCCCAGACCGACTCCGACGAGGACTCGGTGGGGTCGGCCCGGGCAGGGCGCGGCGCCTGCCGCCCCGACGCCGAGGGAGTCGGCGTCGGCGACCTCGGTCCCGAACGGGAGGCCGAGGGTGACCTCAACCGAGGATCGACTCGAGTTCTCATCGACTCGAGGATCGGCTCGGTCTCCGGGGTCGACTTGGACGTCGACGTCCCGGCGGTCGGGGCAGCGGCGCCAGCGAAGCCAGCGAGCAGTGCCCGCTGCTGGTCCATGAAGGCAGACAGTCTGCTCTCCAAGGCCGTCAACCTGAGTCCGAGCTCAGGTGACCCAGCAGCCCCCGACTCGGGCCCCGACGGCGTCGGGCCCGACGTCGGCTGTCGTGGAGGCGAGTCCAGAAGGACTACAGGACTTACCCGAGCAGGCATCTCCGACTCCAGGCGAGGTCGCTTCGGGAGGCATTCCTTCTCCAAGGACCCGGGGCGGCTATCGGGGCTATGCGACCTGGCCCTCGCGGAACCAGGAGCGTCCACCGACGCCGCCGCCCTCGCGGGTTTTCACCGTCCGACGATGGTCCCCGGAGGGAGAACCCCGGTCGGAGGAACTCCGGCGACGGTCCGAGCTGGAGCCTTTTGACGCGGAGGCCTCCGACGAGGTCCGGGTACGGCTGGGGTCAGCGAAGATTCGATCACGCTGATGCCGCCGACTTCTCAACGCCTTTGAGGACATTTTGCCGCAGGGCCCACAGATCAGTTCCTCATGATCCGGGCCCAGGCAGCGGAGGCAAAAGTCGTGTGTGTCAGTTAGTGACATATTTCGGTCACACTGACCACACCGCTTAAAGCCACTGGCAGCCATCGGGGGAAAAAGGGCCCCTGCGAGGTCAAAGGACCGGGCTGCCAGGGAAAAACCGAAAACGAAAGCTGACAAAGTCAGAAAAACCGAAAAAAGTAAGAGGACTCGTGACCGACGTCGCGAGTCCGGGCGGGAAAACGATCGGCGTTGAACCGAAGGAAAAAGAATAAAATAATGAAGAAAATCGACTTTTTCGCGGGGACAAGACGGGGACGTCTGTAGGGCTCCGCGGAAAAAAGAAGACTGGCTAAGATGGCACCCTCGGGCGGGAAGGCGACCGCGCATGCGCGCTGCAATTCCCAAAGGCTTTCTTTGAAAGCTGGGGAAAATTGCTCCGCGAGGGCTCCGTCGGCGCCGACGTCACCCATAAGTGAGGACTGACTTCCTGCTTGGTCCTGGAGAATCGGCAGATTGTGGGCATGGACAACGCTTGCAGTTAGCGCAAGGTAAATTACTATGCGCTGTCACTACTGCAGATAGAACAGCAGTGGATGCAACCATGTTATCAGCATGCAGTCAACGTATCTGATGAGAGAAAAGAAAATACCTAATCCCCCCAAACATCATCACTCTCCTTTCCCCCTACTACTTATCAAGAATACCCTTGGTGGGGTAGTGGTGAGGCAGGAGTGGTCCCTGGATGCTCCTGCCCCATTGCTACCTAAATTCAAAATGGCAGCCCTGCTCCCTAGCAGTATTCTTGCAGCACTAGCAGTAGGGGTCAAGCTGCCACATGCGGCAAACTTTAGCAGATAGGCATGCACTATGGTGCTTCTGCTGCCATGCCCATATTATGCCTATCGATACATGGCAGACAGTGCACAGGCCCCTGAGATTTAGCTCATTGCTTGTCTCCTCATTTAAAGTCACATACCCCCCTCCCCCCTTCCTCACAGAGTACATACCTGCATACCACACACTCTGACTCCAATAACTGCAGAGGTACTTTGCTGACACTTTTGGATCTGAGTGGCCTTTTTCTCCTCCGACGCATCATCTCCATGTTGCCGGGTCCCCATCTTTAGATCTAACACACATGGCACCTCATACCGGCTAGTTAAATTTTCCAACAGAATAAATTCTTAACTTGTTAAGGAAAAGGCTTACAATAGTGATTTAAAAGGTCAATGAAATAAACAATACCATGTTTTCTGGAGTAATAAGAACCTCTCTCCTAGACATAGAAAAGAGTCTGGAAAATGCAAGTTGATAAATGAAGCTTAGCGCAGCATTTCCCAACCCTGTCCTGCAGGCACACCTATTCAGTTGAGTTTTCAAGACTGCAACAATGAATATGTATGAAATAAGTTTACATATACAGTGTCTCTAATGTATGTGAAATTATCTTATGGTGAAATTAGACCTTACCTGTTAATTTTCTTTCCTTTAGTCCCTCAAGTCCAATCCAGACTCGTGGGTTATGCCTCACTTCCAGCAGATGGAGGCTGGGGGTTATAGGCATTTGTGATGTCCCTGGAGCTGCTCTGTCCCTCCCTAAGCCAGTATTACTCTATCAAAGCACAACCATAAAACAATGAATTATACAGATCACACCAAAAGAGGATTTAAAAACCCCTAGGCAAAAACCACAGATGAAGTTAACACACTCCTCCCAACCCCGCCCCCAAAACCCACCGCCCCAGAGGCGACCGATTCCCAATTAGGGACACTGGATTAGCAACTAAACTTACACCTTCCCCAGAAGGCCTCCCTACAGTTTACCACATGGGCAGGGACTGGACAGACTCAAGGAAAGAAAATTAGCAGATAAGGTCTAATTTCACCTTCAATAGTGTCCCTCCAGTCCACTCCAGACTCCTGGCATGTACCAGAACAGTAGCCAAGAGAGGGAGGGACCAGCGAGGCCGGCCTCTAATACCCACGCCACAAACAGCGCATTTCCCCCGCATCTGTACATCCAATCGATAATGTTGTGTAAATGTATGCAACAAGGACCAGGCTGCCGCTTTGCACCTCTCTGCTGATGGCACGAGACTGAACTCTACCCACAAAGCAGCTTGCACCCTGGTAGAATGCACCCGCAATCCTGCCAAAATAGTCTTTTTATACAAAAGGAAGGCTGAGATAATCGACTCCTTTACCCAGCGGGAGGTGGAGGCCTTAGAAGCGGCCTATACCCGCCTTGGCCCCCCCAGAGGACGAAAAGGAAGTCCAACTTCCGGAATGGCTCTGTGCGCTTAAGATACCACCCAAGTACTCTACGCACATCCAGCAGGCGTAGCCGCTTGTCTGCTGAATCTGAAAGTGACTACAGAGTGTACCAGCAATCTAAACTGCTTCACCACCCTTAAGAACCTCGACACATCTGGGTGCGCTGCCAGGGAAACCCCCTGCCCCCTCGCCCGGTAACAAGATATAGTTTGGCCACTTGGACATGCAATGAATTGAGGGCCAGACCTTTCTCCACCCTGGCCTGCAGGAAAGCCAAAATCTGCAGTATGGTGGCCGACAGCACATGCTGCCCCAGGTCTGAACACCAGTCCTCAAAAGACACGCCAGACGCCGATGTAAAACAGAAGTGGAACGATTGCAAGCCCTAAGCAAGGAGGAAATCACCTGCAATGAAAAGCCCCTCTGTCTCAACTGAGCCCTCTCAAGAGCCAAGCCGTATACAAGAATTGATCTATCTGAAGCATGAGAATTGGGCCTTGCGATACAAGGTTGTCCCTCGCCAGTAGGAACCAGGGCACACCCACCGATAGGCAGATCAGGTCCACATACCACAGTTTGAGGCCAGTCCGGAGCAACCAGCACCACCAAGCCCTGATGTCCGTCTATCCGCTGGATCACCCTGCCTATGAGAGGCCACAGTGGAAACACATACAGGAGGCCTCATGATGGCCACGGCTGTGCCAATGCATCAAGGCCTTCCAACATCCTTTCTCTGTGTCAACTGAAAATACAACTGGCCTTTGCATTTGCTGCAGATGCCATAAGATACATCACCGGTGTCCCCCAGCGGCACGTTATGTCTTGGAACACTGACTCCTCCAGAGTCCACTCCCGCGGATCCAACTGTTGGCGGCTGAGGAAGTCGGCCTGAACGTTTTCCTTTCCTGTCATGTGGGTGGCCAACAGTGCTAGGAGATTGAGTTCTGCCCACTGAAGAAGCAGTATGATCTCCACTGCCAGAAATGCACTGTCCATGCTTCCCTGGTGATTGATATACACCACTGTAGTGGCGCTGTCCGAGAAAATTCAAACCATCCTTCGCCAGACCAGTGACTGAAAGGCTTGCAGCAATAGAAATACCGCCCACATCTCCAGTCGATTGATGGGCCACTGTGTCTGTTCCGCCATCCACTGACCCCGAGTCACCTGTGTCAGGCAATGCGCACCCCAGCCACATAGACTGGCATCCGTTGTCACTGGTGTCCACTCTGGGGGCTCCAACAGCATGCCTGCCGAGAGGTTCGCAGAATCCAATCACCAGTACACACTGACCTTGACCACTATAGGACTGACTAAATGCTCGAGAACGCATGAAGCTGAGGTGACCACTGCAACAGACACATCTGCAGGGGTCACATGTGTGCTCGAGCCCACGGTATGAGGTCTAAAGTGATCACCATTGATCCCAGGACCTAGTGATACGACCATGTCGACGGAGTCATTTGTGACAAGAAGTGTCATAATTAGTCCTGCATCTTCAGGATCTGCTTCTGCAGTAGAAACACTCAACCCAGAGCAGTGTCGAACCACACCCCGAGATAAAGGAGGTCCTGATTCGGAATCAACCTGCTCTTCTCCAGGTTGATCACCCAACCCAGAATGCACTATATCAAGCACCTGGCGAGTACCTGTATGACTCTCCTCCAAAGATTTCACACAGATCAGCCAGTCGTCCAAATAAGGATGGACCAAGATGTCCTCGCAATGCAATGCCGCTGCTATGACCACCATGATCTTGGTTAAGGTCTGCAGAGTTGTCGCTATGCCAAATGGAAGAGCCTGAAACTGACCCATCGGCACCAGGAAACGCAGGAAGCACTAGTGTTCGGCCCTGACAGGAACATGAAGTTATGCATCCGTGAGATCTAACATGGTGAGAAACTCACACTTCCACACCCCAACAATCACCGACTGCAGTGTCTGCATACAGAAGTGTGACAATCAGAAGGCTTTGTTGACATACTTGAGGGTCCAGTATGGGCCAAAATGTGCCTTCCTTTTTGGGAACAAAGTAAATGGAGTATCGACCAGTACAGAGTTGGTCTTTGGGAACCAGGACACCACCTCAAGCTGCAGAAGCCACCACAGGGTTATCCTTTACAGCTTGCAGTTTGTCACAAGCCTTGCAGGGCGATAAGAGAAAGGCCATGATGAAAGGGCATACAGACGTTAAATGAGACCTTACCTACTAAATGGCATCCCTTGAGGAACTCCAGTCCAGTCCTTCTGGGTTGTGCTCCCCTTCCAGCAGCTTGGAGACTGAGCATGTCATCTTTTTGATGACACCAGTACATTTAACCAGCTGGCACCTCCCATCAGTTCCAGTAACCTATCGACAAAGCAAACCCATAGAAGCAGCAAATAAGTAGTCAATTGTATCCAAAACATTATGCTCTCTCCCCCAAAGAAGAGATTCCCACGTTCCCTCTCCCACACGAGGAGGCTTAACTGTAGACTGCCTGAGGAAAAACAACAAGCTACTCCCCAGACTACCAAAAAGCCAAACAGCACTTCCACCTCACCTAGCCGCTGCAACCGGTGATGCCTACTCTATTACTCCCCAGACACCACTAATGGCCCACACTTCAGGCCCGGGCTGCAAAATGAACTATTAAGCTTAGCCCATCAGAAAGGGATCCAGGATTGGACTGGAGTTCCTCAAGGAATGCCAATTAGCAGGTAAGGTCTAATTTAACTTTCCTTACCATTTCTCCAGTCCAGTCCCGTACTTCTAGGATGTAACAGAATAGTTTTAGACACAGGAGGGGCCCACAAAACTGGCCTGAAGCACTGCAGACCCGTAACGGGCATCCCCTGCCATCTGCACATCCAAACAGTAATGCTTAGCAAATATATGGAGGTTCACGTGGCCGCTCTACAGATCTCAACCAGAGGCACCAAGCTGCACTGTTTTCCCCTTCAAAATGTACGCCGATGCAATGGCTTCCCTGATCCAACATGAAATCAATGCCTTTGCCGCTGCTTCTCCTTTCCACAGCCCCCATATAAAGCACGAACAGGCGATCCAACCTATGAAAGGAGGCCATGCTCTTCAAACACTGCAGTACCCTCCGAATTTCCAAGAGCAGCAACTGCGGAACCCTCCACCTCACCCCCCACCCTTCCTAGCACCGGCAGGGTTATGGGCTGATTTACATGAAAGACCAACACTACCTTAGGCAGGAACGAGGGAGGGTACTGGACGGAACTACCCTCTCCTTTGATATCGAAAGGAAAGGCTCCCAAGATAAGCTTGCAGTTCTGAAATCTTCTGCGATGAGCAGATTGCGACCAGAAAAACAGTCTTCAGGGTTAAGTCCTTCAATGAAGCCCAACTCAGTGGCTCAAAGGACGGCCCTGTAAGGGCCGCCAGACTGAAGTCCCAGCTCGGCAGCATCGGCCACCTTGGCGGGCGGAAGCGACTCACTGCCTTCAGGAACTGCACCACGTCTGGGTGTGAACCTAACAAAACTCCCTGGACCTTACCCTGATAGCAGGAAATCGCTGCCACTTGCACTTTCAGGAAACTAGCAGCTAAACCCTTTTCAAAACTGGTCTGCAAAAATGCCAGGATATCCGGAACTGCAGATGAGGACAGGCAACACTGACTCTTCACACCACACCTCAAAAAAGTGCCAAACGCGGACGTATGACAAAGAGGTGGACCACTTCTGGGCCTTCAGCAATGTGGTAATGACTGGCACTGAGCAGCCCCTTTTCCTCAAATGCACCCTTTCAAAAGCAAGAATCGATCCACCTGGGGCATTCGCAACGGCCCCTGAGTCAAGAGATCCTCTAGCGTCGGAAGTTTTCATAGTTCCCCCTGCACTAACTGCATGAGGTCAGCGTACCATGGACGCCTTAGCCAATCCGGGGCGATCAGGATAACCAACCCCCAGTGCGCTTCGATGCACTGCACGACCCTGTCTATGAGTGCCCACGGAGGAAGCACATAGAGCAGCCCTTCCTCGGGCCACCTCTCCACCACAGCATCCAGACCTTCAGACATCCATCCTCCTGCTGTAAAACCGACTGGCTTTGGCATTTTCACACGGTGCCATGATCGATGTGCCCCATCTGTGCACCACCTATGAAAACATCTCCTGGCAGAGCACCCACTCGCCCAGGTCTACCCGCACCCGACTGATGTAATCCGCTGTCACATTATCAATGCCTGCCATATGTGCCGCCACCAAGGCTTGGAGATGGCTTTCCGCCCAGGCCAGTCGCAGCTCGGCCGCCTCCTCCAATGCCACGCTGCCCATGCCTTCCTGGTGATATAAGCTACCGTGGTGGCATTGTCCGAGAAGACCCAGACCACCTTCCTGTGCAGCCAGGGACTGAAGCTCTGCAACGCCAGAGCCACCGCCCATATTTTTAGCCTGTTGATCAACCAAGTGACTTCCTGAGGGTCCCACTGTCCCTGAGCAAATTGCCCTTCACAGTGGGCTCCACAGACCACTAGACTGGCATCTGTCGTCAAAGGGATCCACTGTGGCGACTCAAGGGGCATACCTTCCTCCAAACTCCCTGTGTGGAACCACCACCTGAGTGCTCTCCTGGTCACCTGAGGACAGGGGAGTCTCTGAGACAAAAGAATGCCTTTGGTGTGACCACCTGCAGAGTAATGCCATGGCCCAGGGCACGAGCTCGAGAATCGCTGCCATGGTCTCCAGCAACTGCAGATAATGCCAGGCCATCAGCTCAAACATACTGCACCAAGCACTGCAGTCACTGGGCCAAAGTCCCAGCAGGAAAACTTTCCCTACGTGGGTGTCGAAGCATGCCCCCAGATATTCAAGCTGCTGGACCGGCAATAGCAGACTCTTGGCCCTCTTGATTACCCAGCCGAGACTTTGCAGGAATTCTACCATTCTTGCCGTTGCTCGCTCACTCTCGTCCCTGGACTCTGCCCAAATCAGCCAGTCGTCAAGGTACGGGTGCACCAAGATCCTTTCCTTGCGTAGCGCTGCAGACACCAGCACGACTTTGGTGAAGGTACGAGAAGCCATAGAGAGTCCAAATGGCAAGGCTTGAAATTTGAAATGTCCCCATCAGCACCGCAAAATGGAGATAACATGGGTGATCTAAGCAGATGGAAATGTGTAAATACGCTTCCATGAGATCGAGAGAGGTCAAGAACTCTCCGCTCCTGACCGCCACTATGACTGACCTCACCATTTCCATGTGAAAACATGGCACCCCCAGGCAATGATTCACCCGCATGAGGTTGAGAATCGGCAGAAAGGAGCCCTCCTTTTTGGGAACCACGAAATAAATGGAGTATCAACCTAACCCATACTGGTCTTGAGGGATGGGCACCATGGCCCCTAACTGCCGAAGTCTTGCCAGGGTGTCTTCTACTGTCGTCGCCTTGCTTCGCAACCTGCAGGGGAAGAGGACGAAGGACTAGGTCACCGGACATGCGAACTCCAGGGCATAGCCGTCTTGGATAACCTCCAGGACCCACTGGTCGGACGCGATCTGGCCCAGGCAGGGTAAAATTCCTGCAGCCGACCTCCCACGGGCTTCACTGCTGCCTGGGTCCCCTCGCTTCATTGTGCCTTCTTGAGGCCCGAAGAGGATGAGGAGGCCCAAAAGTCTCTACCTGCTCCTTGAAACCCCTGAAAACCTTGGCCTCATGAGGAAAAACACCCCCACTGATAGGGAGCTGGACGGGATGCCCGAAAACACTTTAAGTCTCTCGGATGGTCCCGCAGCTAGCTCTATGCTGCAGGGGTGGTACGACTACTTTGGCTTGTCCTCAGGTAGACATCCACCCTTAGACTCTCCCAAGTCCTTCACCAACTTTTCCAACTCCTCTCCAAACAGGAACTTCCCTCTGAATAGAAGCTTGCTAAGGCGGGCCTTAGAGGAACCATCTGCCGCCCAATTCTGCAGGCAGAGATAGCGATGAGCTGCGATCAACGAGGCCATACCCTTGAAGAGGCCTCTAATGAGATCATAGCAGGCATCAACAAGGTACGCTGCTCCCGATTCCAGCTTGGCCGCCTATCCTGCCAGGTCCCTAGCTGCATTCCCCGGATCCAGAACCGGCAGAGACCAGCTACTCAGGCCCCACAAATGGAAGCCTGCAACAAGAAGGCATTAATATCAAAGGCTTGCTTTAACAAGGTGTCCAATTTCCTATCCTGGGCATCCTTGAGCTTCGTATTACCTTCCACTGGGATTGTCATCTTCTTGGTCACTGCTGATACCGCCGCATCCACCCTCAGCGACTGGAGCAATTCCTGCTCCTGCTCTAGAAGCAGGTAAAGGCGCGACATCGTTCGCACCCCACAGAGACCGGCCTCTGGCAGGTTCCACTCATCCTGTATTGTCTGACCACTCCATGCACAGGAAACACTTTGTGGCTTTCACACCGCCTGGATTAGTGGATCTTCTAACATCTCTTCTAATTTATCTTCTTCCACCAGAAGCCCTGCAGGCATACTCGGGACCTTTAAGGACTCCATAATGAGGGCCTGCAACTCCTCCTGGTGGAAGACCCGCACAATCTTTGCCTGTTCCTCCAATGGGATCTCACCTTCCTCTAGCTCTTCTCCTTCAGCCTCAAAGTCCATGTCCAGGTCCTCACCATCCAAGCCCTCCGACAAAGGAGACTGCTGTCCTCAGTCTTCAGATCGTCTACGCTTCTTAGCTGCGTCCGCAGCAGACTCTGCTGATCTTTTCCGGCAGCTCTCCTGTGGCGCCCTACCGGCTCCTTCCTGACGCAAACAGAAAGCCCTATGAAACAGTAGGACAAACTCCAGTGAAAGCCCCACCCCTAGGCCTCCATTCCCCAGGGCTTGGGATGTGGATGACATGGGCGAAGGGTGGGATTTGATTGCCGGCTCTAGCAGTGGCGGAACATTCCCCGTTAACCTAGGCTCCTTCTCCGCTGCTCCCTGCAGTGTCCCCCGAGGTGCACTCCTGCTCTGTACCCTCACTGAGGACCTGCTCCACAGATCGGGCCTCCATCTCACACCCCTGGCACATGCCGGTGTATCCACGACCGCCCTCTCCGTGAGTCGCACACCAAGCACTGAGGCCTGGTGGGCATGGTCAGTGGGCTACCCCCTAGCATCAGTCCAGCCCGGAAAACAAAAACAAACTACAAAACTCCCATGAACTGAAATAAAAAAAAAGAAAGGGACTGGCCCTATTGTTCCCCTACATTTGCTTTCTTTCCTGCTTTTTTTGCCGAAAGGAAATCTAGCCAAATGGAACACACAGTAACTAAAACTACAACTAAAAACTAAAGAACGTTTGTGCAAATGAGCCATAGCCGTCCCGGCAAAAACGAACAACTGAGTTTCCCGCGCTCTGCTGTCTGCACTAACTTGCCTTCTGCCCGCTGCTATGCCGCTCCCACTTCGCAATCTGCTGCCGCATGTCAGAGTGCCTTTTCCAAATCTTCCCCTGCTGCTCCCCAGGCAGATTACCTGATTTTTGTGAAGATGCTCGTTGTGCTATCCACCGCTCCCACGTTCAGCTGCGCTTAAAGGCTTCGGCGACGAGGAGGGGATGGAAGCGCTCTGTGATGGCTTTCTCCCAGCATGCAGCTCCTCACCCGGTAACCGGTTTGGGAGCCACCTGTCACTCACAGCTCTTTTCTTTGAAGATCTTTTAGCCCCCTCTCCCCCAAAGCCTCCTCAGTCCCCTGGATCTGAGAGCAATTGTGTGGGGGGGAGGGGGAGGGGGAGGAGAAACCCTTCTCCGGCCAGTTCAAGAGCTGCCTTCCTGCTCTCTCTGCTAACTACTACTATCCCCAATGGAAAGGAAAGACAAAATTAATACCAGCTTAAAACAAAATTAAAACAAATGCCTATGTCTCTCCTTAGTTGTCCCTCCAGCGAGTCCAGCACTCTGGCTCACTAAGTCCTCTAGCTGCTTGGAGACTGAGCATACTGGAGCTTAGCCTGGCCAGAATGAACAAATGGATGAAGAAATGCTCAAAGAAATTAAGGAAGCTAACAAAAGTTACAGCACAATAATGGGTGATATCAATTACCCCGGTATCGACTGGGTCAATGTCACGGCAGGACATGCTAGGGAGATAAAGTTCCTAGATGAAATAAATAACTGCTTCTTGGAGCAGCTGGTTCATGAACCGACCAGAGGGGAAGCCATATTAGACCTAGTCCTTAGTGGAATACCAGATCTAGTGCAAGAGATAAGTGTTGGGGCCACATGGCAATACTGATCATAGCATGATTGCATTTGATTTAATTAGTAGAGGAGGGATAGTAAGGAAATCCACAGTACTACCTTTTAACTTTCAAAAGGGAGACACTGATAAAATGAGGAAAATAGTTAAGAAAAAACTAAAAGGAGCAGTTGCAAAGATTAAAGACTTACATCAAGCTCGGGTGTTGTTGAAAAATACTATCTTGGAAGCCCAGACCAGCTGTATTCCACGCTTTAAGAAAAGTGGAAGGAAGTCCAAAAAACTGCCAGCATAGTTTAAAGGTGAGGTCAGAGAGGCTGGCTGTTGTTGCCAAAAAAGCATCTTTCAGGAAATAGAAAAAAGAGCCAAAGGACAAAACCTGGAAACAGCACAAGCACTGGCAAGCCAAATGCAAGGCACTGATAAGGCAGGCAAAGGGAGAATTTGAGAAGCTGCTGAAGCAAAAACGCAAAATAAAGACTTTTCAAGTACACTCGTAGCAAAAAACCTGTGAGAGAGTCAGATGGTCCATTAGATGATAGAGGGGTTAAAGGGGCACTAAGAGGCGACAAGCTGATAGCGGAAAGACTGAATTCTTTGCTTTGGTCTTTACTGAGGAAGATGTAGGGATGTTACCCATGACTGAAGTGGTATTTAAAGGTGTGGAAGAATTGAAGGAAATATCGATACATCGGGAAGATGCATTACAACTATTAGATAAACTGAAGAGGAGCAAATCACCTGGGCCGGATGGTATACATCCAAGGGTGTTGAAAGAACTGAAATATGAGATTGCAGACCTGCTATTAGTAATCTGTGAATTTTCATTAAAATCATCGGTAATACCTGAAGATTGGAGGATCACCAAAGTAACGCCAATTTTTAAAAAGGGTTCCAGAGGTGATCCAGGAAACTACAGACCGGTGAGCCTGACGTCAGTACCGGGAAAAATGGTAGAAACCATCATAAAGAACAAAATTACTCAGCATGTAGCTAGTCATGGCCTAATGGGAGACAGCCAACATGGCTTTAGACAAGGAAGATCTTGTCTTACTAATCTGTTATGTTTTTTTGAAGGTGTGAATAAACAGGTGGACAAAGGTGAGTCGGTTGATATAGTGTATCTGGACTTTCAGAAAGCCTTTGACAAGGTCCCTCAACAGAGACTTTTGGCAATACTAAAGAGTCATGGGATAGGAGGCAGTTTACTATTGTGGATCAGGAACTGGTTAAAAGATAGAAAGCAGAGGGTAGAACTAAATGGCCAATTTTCCCAATGGAGAAAGGTGAATAGTGGTGTACCCCAGGGATCTGTGCTGGGTCCGCTACTTTATGACATATTCATAAATGACCTGGAAAGTGGAATAACGAGTGAGGTTATCAAATTTGCAGATGACACAAAACTATTTAAAGTTGTTAAAACCCAAGAGGATTGTGGAAAATTGCAAGAGGATCTTGATAAATTGGAAGACTGGGCAGCAAAATGGCAGATGAAATTTAATGTGGACAAGTGCAAAGTTATGCACCTAGGGAAGAACAACCCAAACTATGGTTACACGATGCAAGGTTCCACTTTAGGAACCACCATCCAGGAAAAAGATTTAGGCGTCATTGTGGATAACATGTTGTTAAAACCCTCGGCCCAGTGTGCAGCGGCAGCCAAGAGAGCAAATAGAATGCTAGGTATCATAAGGAAAGGAATGGAAAATAAAACAAAAGATATTGTAATGCCTCTATATTGTTCCATGGCGAGACCACACCTTGAATATTTTGTGCAATTCTGGTCGCCGTATCTTAAAAAGGATATAGCGTTATTAGAAAAGTTTCAGAGAAGGGCCACCAAAATGGTAAAGGGGATGGAAGGATACTCCTACGAAGAAAGGCTAAAAAGGTTAGGGCTCTTTAACCTGGAAAAGAGACGGCTGAGGGGAGATATGATAGAAGTCTATAAATTAATGAACGGAGTGGAACGGGTAAACGTAGATCGATTGTTTACCTTATCAGAATATAGAAAGACTAGGGGACATGCAATGAAGCTACAGGGTAAACTATTTAAGACTAATAAGAGAAAATATTTTTTTCACTCAACGTGTAATCAAACTCTGGAATTTGTTACCGGAGGATGTAGTAAAGGCCGTTAGTGTAGCTGGGTTTAAAAAGGGTTTGAACAAATTCCTGGAGGAAAGGTCCATAAACCATTATTAAGAAGGGACCCAGGATATCAATGTTTGACCCAGTACAAGCATTGTGGAATCTGTGTCTTTTGGGGAAACTGCTAGGTATTGTGATGAGGAGAGTATGGCTGAGCCCATGGAATTGGGAGAAAATCAGATATTTACCTTTAAAGAAAGAGACAGGCAAGGAATCAGTAGCTCTCAAACTGCAGGTAGAGAAAAAACACACGCAGCTACTGACGACAGGACACACCCAAGCTCTGCTAATCTGAGGGCAGGCTTGGAAACTAATGAGAGACACCTGGAGGAAGGGCAGTGCACGGTAGTTCAGAGACACTCTTATAAACCCAGGGAAACAGGAGGAGATCAGTCTCAGACTCAGCTTGAGAGGGGCAGCACTACGAGAGGGCAGCACACGAAGCAACACCCTGGAAAGGGAGAGGCAGGGAAGCAGCACGCTGGAGAATTCAGGGGTGAGAGAAGCACCAGAGAAAGGCCCAGACAGTTCACTGTGGAGGAGAACGGTGGAGACGTCCGGGGGATTCTCAGAGGTGAAAGCCCTAGTCAGAAAGAAAGCCAGGATTGCAAGGAAACTGCAATTGGTTTTAAAACTAGGAGAGCTGTGCCGGAGAGAAGTGCTGACAAGGGTCAGGCTGCAGTGCCATCCGTTCCTGAACTAGCTAAAGAGCTGCAACTTCCAAAAAGGTGCGTGAATAAAAGGGTAGCCAAAAGTGCCGTAAGCCAGTTAGAGGCATTGTGTCATTTGATGCAAGAAAAGAATCTCCACGTTCCTGGTAGAAACCCTGTGCATAGGGAAAAGCCTCAGTGGAGAAAGGTTCTGGAACTTTTAAAGAATATTAAGCCTGAAGTTTTTCATGCTGGCTTAGAGCCAGGTTTACCGGACACAGGTCCTGAGGAAATGCAGATAGACTATTATGAATCTGATGAGGAGTCTGAAGATTCAGTAATGGATTGTTCTCTGTGCCAGAAGGCAGAATAAAAAGTTCTTGGATAAAAGAAGGAAAAACCTATAACCTGAATGTCCTAGAAGACAGTCTGAAAACAGGGAGAAATGTGTTTAGCCAGGAATGCTAAAGAACCTTGTTGCTGAAGAAAGGATATTTATTGTGGGTTTGAAGAGAAGAGAAACCTTGCTGATTGCTGAATAGTTTTGAAAAACAGCGACACATGTTAAAAAGCTACATAAAGCAGTTGCATTGTTTGTTTGGGATAAATGCCTATGGATTATTGTTTGGAGAAAGAATCCTGTTTGTTTTGCGTTGAGCCTTAATGCTCTTTAGAAAAAGAAATAAATTCCTGTGTTTTGCCTTGTAAATCCTCGGCCTCCACGCTACTTGTTTTTTTCTAAACACCACAACTACAAATCCCTGCAGCCCCAGCGCTGGATGAGGAAGAAAACTCTTTAATTAAAGGACTAACAAGTGCAGCCCTAGGCTTATAGGCTGTTGCCTTGGGCCAGGAGCCCCCACAGTATGTATGACCTAGATTGGCCACTGTTGGAAACAGGATACTGGGCTTGATGGACCTTAGTCTGACCCAATATGCCATATCTTATGTTCTTATGGTGGGCAGTGCCAGCTGGTTAAGTGTACTGGTGTCATCAAAAAGATGACATGCTGTCTCCAAGATGCTTGAAGGGAAGAAGAACCCAGAAGTACTGAACTGGACTGGAGGATCGGCAATGAATTGAGCCCAAGCAGAGTAAAACTGGTACAGTCTGCGCCAATTTGGAGAATCTCTGCCTAAGCCCCCCTCACTCATTGGGACTTTAGTCCCACTGGCAGCACTCGAGAAGAAACCTTTTCCCACTCCAAAAGGACTGCCCCTTGGTGGAATAACGACTGCGGTAATAGGGAGCAAATCTAATAGCCTGGAACTGCCGAACGTCCCTCGACTGACCCTTTAACGGGGTGGACTTAGAGCCTTTCAGCATCCTTCAGTTTTGCCAGCTTGGCCCCACCACACCCCCCAGATCCTTAACAAGCTTCTCCAAGGCCTCACCAAAAAGCAGCTTACCCTTAAAGGGCAGTCTGCACAAACAGGCCTTGGAAGAGACATCCACGGACCAGTTGCATAACCACAGAAAACAGCGAGCAGCCACCACCGAAGCCATGTCCTTGACTGATGCCCTAAGGAGGTCATAAAAGGCATCCACCAGATATGCACATCCTGATTCCAAATTTGGCGGCTTTTGGCAGGGCTTGCGCTTCTGGCAACCCCTGCAACCAATGCAAACAAGCTCAAGCAACGTACATTATTGTCATTAAATTCCCTTTGTATTTGTTAGGGGTTTTTTTTAACCCTAACAAATTGTCCCTTAAGTACAGGCCAGATTGTACTGAGCTCATCCATCTGCTGGAGACTGAGGATACTGGCTTAGGGAGGGACAAAGCAGCTCCCTTATACTGTGACACTACAAAAGCCTGGAACCCTCAGTCTCCATCTGCTGGAAGTAAGGCATAACCCAGGAGTCTGGATGAGGGACGCTAAAGACGATTATTCACTGTTTTAATTCTGAAAATTTGGCTAGCTAGATATAGTTCATATAGTTTATTAGGTTTGATAAACCGCTTTACAGCAAGAGATGATAAAGTGCCTCCAGGACAGAGCTGGGAAACACTGGTTTAGACCAGCATCGCCAACTGGATCTATTTTTTTTTTTCCAGTAACGTTCATGGGTCAGCAGTCCTGCTTTTCTCAGGGGGAAAACAAAAACAAAACAAACAAGAAAATCGAACTACGTTGCTCCATCAAAAGGGTAAAACCAGGCCTGGATTACCCTGTTCTGAGAAATATGTAGTCAGTTGATAACCCTAGGTTAGAGGCAATCTGGCAGCAGCTATCCACACTATACTTTTAAGTGCATAGGCTATTTTTTTCAGCCACTTCTATTGCTACATTTTTGGTGCCCAGTGGGAATGATTACTGTGTTGCCACCACTCCCATGAATTCCAGTCATCTTTTCACAAAAAAATATAGTAACATAGTGAATGATGGCAGATAAAGCGTAGCAGATTTCTGCACAACTTTCCTCCAGTGTCAGCTTACCAGGTACATTATGAAATATTGCAAAATCTTCAGAGTCTATGGCAAACCTGCTATACAACAGTACTGTCAGGATTCACAGAGCACCAAACCCTATTATATTTGTAGTGCTGCCTATTTATAGATATTCAGCTCTAAAACGGCAGTGCACCTATTAATGGGAAAACAATCAATGGGATTGCTACAGATCTTTACAAGGAAGCTGCAAGTTAACAGAATGCCGCACCTTAGGTCACATAAGCAAAACACAGAACTAAATGAAGAACAAGAGACCACATATTAGAAACAGAACTAAGCAGACAAAAATTGTACTGAATACAAGAAGTCTTACTCTGCTTGCCATGCAACATTAGAGAAATAGAAACACATTTTTCTTGTACCGAATCAAGACATTAGAGATGCACATTTGCCAACGTTGCTACATTCCAGTTAATAAATTCTAAATATAATCGTTTTTCTACTTTTTCTGTCTGAGCATTATATTTTTCCAGTTATATCCAAGTCTCTCTTCTAAATTCCTTTGTCTTTTTTTTTGCCTAACTTTCCATGGTCTGCTGTCTGTCTTCGTTCATTCCTCTCTTACATCTTTCTTGGGCACTGATTTTTCTTTCCTTTTTTTCATACATTTCTTTCTTTTCGGTGTATCCAATGAAATTACACATTCCTCACCCTTCAGTCTTCAATTTGCCTCTTTTTACCTTTGACCCATCACCTTTCCATCTCCTTCCCAGCCCATCCTCCCCTCTTCACAGACCTCCTTAATCCCCCGCACACACTCGCCCCCTTCCCCAGCCTCTTATTACCTTCTTTTATGCATTCCTTCTCCTCCTTCCATTTCCTCCCTTCCCAGCCCCTCGCCAGTCTCATCTCCTTCCCTGTCAGTTATTCTCTCCATTCCTTTTCTTCCCCTTGTTGAACCATCTCCTCAGCTTTCCATCTTCCTCTCACGCATTTCTTTCCTAAGCTCCACTACGGCCTCTCCTATTTGGTATCATCAAAGCCCAATTTCTTTCCTCTCCTCTCCTCTCCTCAGCCTCCACAATGCAGTATTGCCTCTTCCCTTTCCCCTTACCCTCCCACACAGCCCACCACCTCTTCCCCCCTTTCCCACAATCAAGCTTGCCCTCCCTCACCTTCCCTTAAATAGTCCAGTTTCTCCCCTCCTGTTCTACAAGAGGATGTCGCAGGAGGAGCCAGGGCCTGCTTAGTGCTCACTGCCGGCAACGTTTGTAAGTAGCTGTCTCCCACCATCTAAACCCCGCCAGAGGGATGGAGACAAGGGCTGCTGTATGTGAACACCATGGAAATGGCAACAGACGGTAAGCTGAGAGAGCCAAACAGCAGCAAAGCTCCAGGCCACTGCTACAGCCTACTGATGGAAATTGGACATGGCATACTGCAGCAGGAGGGCACAGCTCTGGGCCCTGCTACAGCACTGCAGAGATCACCCATGGCAAGCTTCGACAGGAGGGCACTGCTCTGGAATCCACTACAACCTGCTGACAGAGATCAGCAGTGGCGTGTTGTTGGAAGACTTGGCTTGCCGCCATGCAGAAGATTCAGTGTGGTGAAACATGCCCAAGAACACAGAGTTGGCACTGGTCACTTTCCTCCTCCTGCCACTGTTCCCTCCCAGAACTGCTACCCTGTGCAAGTCAACAGCTTGCACAGTGTGACACGCTGGCCCTGACTCTATTGCATCATGTTATAGGAGGTATGGAGCATCTTTACTAAACTGCACTACTGGGTAGTGCAGGGCTCAGCATTGTGCTGTGCTGACATTTGGCACAGGGTGCCAAGCTAAAAATCCCAAGCTAACTAGTTAGCATGTGAATGGATGGTGACAGCATGGTGCGGTTAATGTGGGCCTTATGGGTCACAACTATTGTCTTAAGTGCAAGTCACTTAACACCATCTCAATAGGCAGTGTTAAATGCATCTGCATGACAGGTAGCACAGTGCCATGCAATTGCAGCATGCTATATCGGCATGGGGAAGAGAGGCACATGCACAAAAATATTAACGTGGGCCTCTGCGCTACTGGGCCACAATTGCACACTACCATTGCAATCTTCAGTAAACAGGCCCCATAATATATTTATGGGTCATCAGGTTAACTACACATTTCCACCACGTCAACTGCTCAACTTAGCACAGGTCTTTGTTTTGTTTTAATTGCTGAGAGATGAGCAACTATCTATGAAAACATTTTTGGCTCATGCATACAACCCTCCTTTGTTTATATAGGAAGGGCATAAATATACTCTAGTAAAAAGTAAAAACCTGAAAATATTTTTCAATTCTGCTTGAATGAACGAAGCAAAAATGCAGCCATGCAAAGCACTTTCAAGATAATTAGGATAATCGCTCATTGTTTTTTATTTTCTACAAAGAAAACTACAATTATTTATTTACTAACCACCAGACCACCCCCCATCCCCCAAAACAGAATTTGTTTGAAAAATAACATGGTTTGCTAAAAACAAGGAGGTTATTTTAGAAGCCACATTCATGTTTCTCATTCTCTGGCCACTTGAAGACAAAAAACAGTCCAAAAACTGCAAAACTCATAGGGTGCCTTCAAAGACTGGATTAGGATCTTAGGTATGTTCCATATAGTGAAGACCCGCTGGTTTTCCCTGCAGTGCTGCAGTAGTCCTTATGAAGTTGAAAGGCATGACTTACAGAATCACATGGAAGGTGAAAACCCTATGGGAAAGGAAGAACTATCCAAAGCGAACATGTGTCCCTATAAAGACGTAAAGAAATATTCCTGGCAAGAACAGCTTGGATATTTCACATTCTTCTCACCGAACAACTGGTCATAAAATACCTATTCCTGTCATGTCTTCAGGAATGCCCTCTGAAAACCATCTGATGAAATGAAAATCAAAAGGCAAGATCTGTCCAAAAATGCAATACCAGCCGAAAGGATTCTGTAAGTATTGTGACCGCCTGCAAAAAGACTAAACTATGCATTGACTGCCAAAATTAAGAGAGAGCAAGAGAGGGAGACACATGCTCTCAGAGGTAGAATATTTTTTTTTAATCACCAATAGAAGGACGGGATCCACTATAACCGAGAACTCTGGTAATCTTATGCACTCCTCAAGAGCCAAGAACAGTAGACCCCTCTCCTGCGGCAGTTAGCATGCCTCCTCTACCCTGAAGACAAATCTGCATACTACGGGCACTTAAGCGAAGTTACCAACAGCCAAGCCACTATGCTGGAATGCCCCACACCCCATGACAAGAGGGCACAAATGGGTATACTTTTCTTCCAGAGGCCCTAACGCCCAAGGCCAGTTACAATTGCAACAGGATGACTGCTCGTACTGACATCCAATCACTGAGACTGTGGAAAAGGGAGGAGACTTCCAGTTGTCCTGCTGCTATTAGGACTATCGCTGAAACACTCCCCCCCACCCACCCCTCCCCTTGGGGAACTACTACTACCCTGGAAGCAGGAACTGTATATAGCACCTCCAGAAGAAAAACCTGGCAGCAGAAACCAGAAGAAAAACACTTCCTACCCTGAAGCTTACTTGCAGCACAGGAACTCCTTCAGAAGCTGATCCAGCCCTAAAAGTCCTCCAGAGCCAGCTCACCAAGGCTCTCTTATTTTCCAGGTTGCAGGCTTTTCTTTTTTAGAGAGAGAGGAGCAGCCCCCACCTCCGTAAAAATCATCAGGAAGGAAGGGAAAAGGACCTCCAGGTATTTCCCTGGGGCCAGCAAGAATCTCACAAAGACCCCTCTCCAGTCAGGTTTCAACTGGATTACCAGTTCTCCAACTGGGCCAATAGTACTGACCAATCCTTCGTCCATCAGAACATAGTATACCTATCTTCCATCCGCTGGAGACAGAGAAATATTGAAGGGCATTTAGTTACATGGCTCCCCATATAAGGCAGAACTCACAAGCCTTTGTTCTAGCTGAGGGACATTGCCAGACCAGTCCAGAATGGAGTAGGTTGACAACAGAGAAACACTATTTTACATGTGTGAATGGTTTTTAAAAATTACTCCTCAGTAGTTAATAAAACATATTTACTGTATAATAAAATTAGTGCATTTGGAATTGGAATGATCCTTTCTGCAGCAGATACCATTAAAACAATGATAGTGCTGTACCTTCTGGCAATACCACCTCTAAAGAAAGAGGTCACTATCAAAACATATCTAACCCAACTAAAATGTCATTAAATAGGAAGCTCCTTCCTGGTCCTACTATTTGAACTGCTGTTCTGCTTTCCTTAATGAGAACAACATTTATTATCTTGATAAAAGCAGAACAGAATGGAGTCATTTCATCCCCGCATCAGATTAACTCACGAAACTTGTCAGCAGACTACTCGAAGAATTAACTAGGTCTTTAGCAATGTGTTGTTACTTGCCTACATCATGCTTAGGCATTCGGAAGTAGAGACTGTAAAGAATTTAATGTGGTGCTTTTTTCCCCCAAAAAAAAGGATACTGTATTGATTTCGATGTTTTGCGTTCTCTTTCATGCGCTGTAACTGTTGCTGATGACATTTCATACTCCAAGGATTAAGCTTAAACTGTGAACTAACATGTCCTTTCTTCTCTAAGTTATAATATAAGACTTCAGATTTCTTCAGCCATTCAAGTTCATCATCTAATTTATGACTATAAAACAAGAAATAAAAACAAAGTTCAATACAACTCTTTAATTTAGAAAGTCACTGCAAATTTGACAAGATATTTACATCAAATGTGTTTTAACATTGAGGTATATATGTGAAAGACTGAGCATTAGAGACAGTTTTCTGCAACCAATAAGAGTGAAATAGTGAAATTATTTGTTAAAGGAAAAGTTTTAATTGCTCAGCTGAACACTTCCATCTCAAACCTATCCCTCCACTTATTAAACCATTCTGTACTTTTCTACATAGCACACAAATAATCCTATCAAATGACAGTGGCAAAGCAATTAGTCCGTTAATAAACACGCTGCATCTCTATTTCACAAGAAATACTAATTGCGTCCCCTGAGAAAGCACTATATGAAACAGGAGTGATAGCTAGGGTGGGGAAGGATATTCTGCTGTTCTGTCTCTGCACTCTATTCTTGATTTCACTTTACTGAAATCCAATGTTATCTCTTATGAGCGGTTTATTAATGCGCTGGCCTTGGCGGTGCTCTATTCCAAGCATCCACTATTGTGGATACTTACAGACTTCATATTTGCAGATCTTAATAGATTATATGGAACCCATCTCAAGCAATTCTTTTGCAACAGAGCTATATATTTATAATATTTTAAGTAAATTACAAGATCCACTGTGTCTCATCACTAAACATCAATGGGGTACTCAGAATTGCCATCAATACTGAAGACTCACCTTTTCATTTTATCTTCCTTTCTGTGCTGTCTAATCCGCTCTTTGGTAATGTTATCATTTTCTAGTAAAACAGCTTTCTTATTAGTCCATCGAGATACTTTATTTTTAGGTTCACAGTCAGAATTATCTATATTTTCCAAGTTGGACTGGTCCCCATTTAATGGATATGCTATTAAACACAAGTTTCCATCTTCATCTTCCTCAAAGCTCACGGACACCACACCTAGGACAGCAAGAAAGGAGGGGGAAGAGAAACCATTTAAAGCTTACAGTGACAGCACATGAATAGGCTTAATGAACAGCGTTATACTTGAACAGCATTATTATATTGCTCTTACCCAATCCTTAGTTTTTATCCTGCCACAGGCCAAAACTCATCTGTCAACCTAACAAATACCAAAACACCTGGACAGACACATATCTGACATAAAGACAATTCATTGTCAAAGACATGAGCAATGTTGAGACAAGAGAGTCTTCTCCCTCCAAAGCACATGGGCAAATAAGGACCAAATAATAACAGGAGACATTTTCAATTCAAAATGTTTATTCATCTTTTTATTATTGATGAACTTGTCTAGCCCTGATAGAGATGTAAAAAACATTTCCTATTTACATCTTGCAGAAAAAAAAATATATCCTGCACAGAAACAAAGACGCTTTTAAGTTTTGCAGTACAGCAAAGCCTAAAGCATTCACCTCTCACCCAAATCTGGTAAAAGGTTAATAGCTTTCAAAATGTACAGGAGAAGGCAAGAAGAGCCAAACAACAAAACAGCACAATACAACAAATACTAGTTGAAAGGCCTCCACCTGTAATTACCAAGTTTATTAACAGGTTTGTTTTATTTTTTGAAGGATTCTTTTGTATGGGATTTTTTTTGTTTTGTTTTTAATAAGAAAGACACAAATTATTGATGCTGATTATGTAGTATTGTGAACACACAAAATACAAAATAAAATCAGAATGGTACATAAAAACATGGTGAGCCTTTTGCTTTAATTTCTTGGTTCTGTTCATGACCAGAGTCTCTAGTGCACAGCTTTGGATTTTGTAAAAGTCTCTGAGGTAGTATATTTCTCCCAATACTGATATATATGACCGGTTCAGCTGTTATCGATGAAATGCTGGTACAAATTGGCAGAGTGGTTTTCCTTACAGTCCTTTAACTCTGCCTCTGTGCACAGTTCTTGCTGCTCTCATCACTGGGCCAGATGGCAGAGCTCTAGGCAGAGCAGACAGCACTGGGACTTACAGTAGCTGGGAAGGGAGAGCAGAAGCCCTGTTGCCAAGCACCAAAGGATGGCCTACAGGAGAAAAAAAAAGGGGGAGGGGCAGCCAGCTAGCAAATGCTCTTTGGCTTTCTCCTGGAAAAAAATAAAAAACAATAGAGACCAAATCAGGCCTCCCCCCACCCCCAACTATGAAAATAGACACTAAATACATACTATTACATGCTATCACACTGTGTGAACCATAACTTAAAAAATGGTGACCTTTTCACTTTGTTTATAAAATATTTAAAAAAAAAAGGTTACCCCTTAAAATAAAGAGAGAGAAGTGCATTAAAACATTTTATAAAATTAAGTACCTTCAGACTGTCCTAGGAAGAGCAAAGGATGCTAACTACTGTAATGTTCACAGAACTGGAATTTCAGTGCCTACATACCATCTGACTCAGCTTCGTGACGACTACTTCATCCTTGCCTAGCTAATTTCCACGAAGTTTCATTTCCATAAAGGCTGAAACAAACTGCAAACATTCCTTGTTGCTCTCTTGTGTGCTCATTTACAGTACTTAAGACAGCTGAGTTAAATAAAGTTTAAACAAAACACAGCCAAACTTCTATGTAACCTGAAATCAAGTAACCTTACCCAATATCTGAAAAGATGTTTAAAAGTAAAGAGAACACAAGAGAGAGAAAGAGAGAAAAAAACACAAATATGAATATGGTCCATAATATGACCAAGAACAATCAAAATGTGTCAAACATTGGTCTCAATGGAAATCACTTACCCATTTGTACCTGTGGGAGATACGAAAGCTACCATCAGCAGAGCTGCGCTACTCTAAAGCTGTAAGTCAGCCCAGAGACCCAGTGGCAAACATCTCACCCCTCGCATCAGAGCCTGCCTCTGACATCAACAACAAATATGAAAAGAAATAGCCTAAAACCTCTTCAACAATGAAGAGGGCTTTTTAGGAACAAATGACGGACTAGAAATATCCAGAAGACAACACATTTAAAAATCTTACCTTTATACTGAGGTGTAAATTTACGTATTTCTGTAGGAAGAGTTTCATAGAACTGATGCTCCCTTTGGATGAGAGGTTTACAGATAGTCTTGTCGTTAAAACGAAGGACACATGAATGGCCCCCAACCTGATGGAGGAAAGGCTCGAGCAGAACTCCCTTGGCATAGTGTTCCACTTCCATGGCTCCGAATGCTGGGCTCATCCTTGTAGCACATTAGATTGAGCAAGCAGCAGTAGTGAAAACAGCACAAAGGCAGGGCTTTTCAAACTATTAAATGCAGTTTAGTCCAGTTCTGTGATTCTATTTAAAAGAAACAAAATTCCCTATTAAGTAAGTGTCTTCAACCTTTTTTATCCAACAGCACAGTTCCTCCTTAAATTCAAAAAGGAACACCACACAATTCACTTTCTTCTTCCCCAGCAGAAGCTCATAAATGAGCCTGGGGAGCTTTGAGCACCAAGACAAATAGAGTGATGTCACACAGAGGAGAAAAACAATCTCATTCCCTCCTCCCACTAAAGCATTAGCCAATCCTCTGTTCGTAAAGGGGTGGAAATGCAAAGGACTGCTGACACAAAAGGTGGTGATGGCAGGGAAACACTGCTGTTCTCAGCTGTTTTTGCTTTGCCAATTTTCAAAGCATTTTTTTCCATCAACAAAAAAAAATAAAGTCAGTGCAAAAAGGGAGCTAGAACTGAACCTTCAAAACACAAACCCTTCCATAGTAATGTGAATGCAAAAATCAAAATAAAATTTTGAAGGTATTTAAAGCAGTTGATACCAAACCATAACATCGAAGTAGCAGGCATACAGAAGCTCTAAAGTTAATCAGAGCCCAGTTTCTCTCACTTGCATGGCATGAACAACTCAGAAGCAACAACATAAACAGCAAAACTATGTGCCAATGGTATTAACCTGCAGAGATGGATCACATAATTGATGATGCTCTATACATTTTGGCTATGTTATAAGGTCTTGCAAATAATTTTAATTTGTATAATTACACTGCTACTGCCTTCAAAAACCCACAATTACAGTATGAGTTGAAAATGATTTTACATTTAAAGCATAAAGCTTGTTTTCCAGTTCTTAGTTATAATCATGAGACTAAAATTAACCAGAAGAGGTTTGAAATTACAGAAAATTGTACAGAACCATGTAAAAATGAAGACCTCTGATCCTCAAAAGCAAAACATGCTCAGACTTAAAATTTAACCATAACCCGCCTAAGCACATTCTGAAATTAGGTAATATAAAATTTCAGTTTAACCCAATATTCTATTAGGAAAGGCAAAAAGAAAAGGAAAAGTATATTAAAGGCAAGACTGGTGGACAAATGCACTTCTTCAGAGAAAAGCAAGGCAGCATAATCAGTTCTTATTTTTGACTTGCAAAAGAATGTTTGCCTGCCCAGTCACACATTTTACTCAGAAGAGGGCACTCTTGCTGCTTGCAGTTAAATGCTTCCAGTAAGAAATTTTGGATGTATCTAACCTAGAAGGGAAGGGGAAGGGGCAGTTTGAAAAAAAAAACAGTACCCAAACATTCTTTTCGTTGGGAAAGAATCATAAAAAAGAAACCAAGTAAGAAAACGTGAGTCATTGTCAGATTTCAAAGGATGAATTTTATAGTTTAATCACAGGGTGCCACTGTCCATCTCCCCCCCCCCCCACCCCCCTCTCCCGGCAATAGATATTGCTATGCTTCTCATTCACTAGTAGGCAGTACACATAGCAACTAGTCACAAACTAGATACCCATTAAGAAACCATACAGCAGAGAGTCATTAAGACTAGATAACCATTAAGGCAGCTATACAGCAGTGCCTCTCTCAATCTTTTTTCCAATGTGACCCCCATTTTGAGTGTTGAAAATTCACATGATCCCAGATGGTAAACAAAACAAAGCAAATTATTACTTAAACATAGCTGGCATTACATCAATTGTGTTCGTTAAAGGGAGGAGTGGCTCAGTAGTTGGGACAGGTTACTCAGGCCGGAGGGCCGAGGGTTCAATTCCCGCATGGGGACAAGCAACCTCAGGCCGGAGGGACTGGGGTCTCTAGTCCCATGGCCACTCCTTGTGGCTTAGGCAAGCCACTTAACCCTCCAATGCCTCAGGTACACTTAGACTGTGAGCCCTTCGGGGACAAGGGAATAAAAAGTACATGTTAGTACTGGGCAGCAGCAGAATGGGATAGTGTTGACGGCGGAGGATCACATTTCTGTGACAACGGCAACAACACCAAACTTAAACTGCGCAGAAGGAAGGCCCGGCAATCTACTTCTGTATCTTGCCATGAAAACCCAATGGATAGTTACAACAAAACAAATTGTGCTATGGTGCTGGAAGATGAGACTCCCAGGTCGGAAGGCACTCAACTAGCTACTGGGGAAGAGCTGAAGACTTTTCAGAGTAAAGCCAGCATTTATGATGTGGTTGGATCAAAGCCTTCGGGAAGTCTGACTGCTGATGTAACTGCGCATGAAATGAGAGTCAGAAGCTGTAAAGATGTCTTACACATTGGAACATGGAACGTACGAAGCATGAACCAAGGGAAGTTGGAAGTGGTCAAGAATGAAATGGAACGTGTACAACTTGATCTGTTGGGTGTCAGCGAACTGAAATGGACTGGCATCGGGCACTTTGCATCAGATGATCACATGGTCTACTATGCTGGAAATGAAAGACAAAGAAGAAATGGTGTTGCATTTATAATAAAGAAGAAACTTGCAAGAACTGTAATGAAATACAATGCAGTCAGCGAACGCTTAATCTCTATTCGTCTACGAGGATTGCCTATCAACACAACTATAATTCAAGTATATGCCCCAACAACAGCTGCAGAAGAGAATGAAATTGAAGAGTTCTATGAACAAGTACAAGCTGAAATTGACAGAACATGCAAACAGGATATCCTGATAGTCATGGGTGACTGGAACGCAAAAGTTGGCAACAAAGAAGAAGGCAAAGTAGTTGGAAAATATGGACTTGGCAACAGAAATGAAGCTGGAGAAAGATTGATAGAATTCTGCAAGACCAATGATCTATTCATCTCAAACACCTTCTTTCAGCAACACAAGCGACGACTGTACACATGGACTTCACCCAATGGATTGTATAAAAATCAAATTGACTACATCTGTGGAAATCAACGATGGAAAAGCTCTGTAACATCAACAAAGACAAAACCTGGAGCTGACTGTGGTACAGATCATCAACTACTAGTATGCAAACTCAAGCTAAAGTTGAAAAAGAGCAAACCACTCATGAATGCACCAAAATATGACCTTGAGAATATACCACTGGAATTTAAAGACTGCCTGCAAAATCGATTTGCTGCCTTAGATACAAATGACAGAGCTCCGGAAGAGTTATGGAATGACATCAAGAAGGTTGTGCTGGAAGAAAGCGAGAAGTCTCTACAAAAGGTGAAAAAGCAAAAACGGCCAAAATGGATGACGGAAAAAACTCTGAAAATTGCCCAGAAACGCAGAGAAGCTAAAGCCAAAGGAGAAAGAAAGACAATCGCAGAACTCAACAGAGATTTCCAACGTGCAGCAAGACAGGACAAGGAAAAGTACTACAATGACACTTGCAAGGAAATAGAAGCAGAAACTATTAGAGGAAGAACAAGATCGGCTTTCCTAAAGCTGCGAGAGTTAAAGGAAAAGTTCCAGCCTCGAATTGGAATGTTACAAGATGCTCAAGGTTCTATGTTGAATGATGCTGAGAAGATCAAGAAAAGGTGGAAGGAATATACAGAGTTTTTATATGATAAAAATCAAGTGGACCAACAGCCGTTTCAACCTATACCTTATGATCAGGAACCATTGGTGATGAAAGAAGTTGAAGCAGCATTGAAAGCCTTATCAAAGAACAAAGCACCAGGCATTGATAGCATTCCCATAGAAGTATTGCAGCAATATGATGCAGCTGTTACCGTACCTTACAAGGCTCTGCCAAGAAATATGGAAGACAACATCATGGCCAACTGACTGGAAAAGATCTGTGTTTATACCAATACTAAAGAAAGGTGATCCAACTGACTGTGGAAATTATCGCACAATCGCTCTGATCCCACATGCCAGCAAGATTCTACTGAAGATTATTCAAAAGAGACTACAGCCATACCTAGAACAAGAACTACCTGAAGTGCAAGCAGGGTTCAGGAAAGGGCGAGGAACGAGAGACATCATTGCGGATGTGAGATGGATCCTTGAAAAGACTAAAGAATACCAAAAGGATATCTATTTGTGCTTTATCGACTATAGCAAGGCTTTTGACTGTGTAACCATGAGAAACTCTGGGCCACATTAAGAAGCATGGGTATACCAGAACACCTGATTGTTCTCTTGCGTAATCTGTACATTGATCAAGAAGCAACAGTTCGAACGGAACAAGGAGAAACAGAATGGTTTAAAATAAGCAAAGGTGTAAGACAAGGCTGCATACTTTCCCCCTACCTGTTTAATTTATATGCAGAACAAATCATCAGAGAAGCAGGACTGTATGAAGACAACAGAGGTGTGAAGATTGGTGGAAGACTCATCAACAACCTTCGCTATGCTGATGATACCACATTACTGGCTGAAAGTGAAGATGATCTGAAACATTTGCTTCTCACAATCAAAAAACATAGTCTCAAAATGGGCCTGCACCTTAATGTAAAGAAGACAAAGATCATGACAACTGGCATAATCAACAGGTTCATCGTTGAAGGAGAAGAAATTGAAATCGTGAACAACTTTAACCTACTTGGATCAACTATCAGTAAAGAAGCAACAAGCAGTCAAGAAATCAGACGACGCATTGCTCTTGGCAGAATGGCTATGAAAGACCTAGATAAGATTCTCAAGAGCAGAGATGTCTCTCTCCATACAAAGATTCGACTTGTTCAAGCCATGGTATTTTCAATAACATCATATGGATGTGAAAGCTGGACAGTGAAAAAGACAGACAGGAAGAAAATTGATGCCTTTGAATTATGGTGCTGGCGGCGAATACTGTGTATACCATGGACTGCCCGAAGAACAAACCAGTCGGTACTAGAAGAGATCAAACCTAAGCTTTCTTTAGAAGCTCAGATGACAAGACTTCAACTTTCATACTTCGGACACATCATGCGAAGAGAGAGATCATTAGAGAAAGACATCATGCTTGGCAAGATAGAAGGTCAACGCAAAAGAGGAAGGCCAGCAATGAGATGGATTGCTACAATAACAGCAGCTACGGGTACCAGTCTGTCAACAATGAGCCGCCTGACTGAAGACCGAACACAATTTAGGATAGCTATCCAGAGGGTCGCCATGAGTCGACTCCGACTCGACGGCACTTAACAACAACAACAGTATACATGTAAACCGCACCGATACTAAAGAGCGCGGTATACAAAAATAAATAAAGATTCAGAAGAAATATGTAAATCTATGCCTTTAAAGTCATTATATGATGTACTCATCAAGCTCAAGAAACAGAGTCTATGTTTGCAAGTCTGTTTCTTAAACTCTTTCACAGCCACAGAGCTATCAGGGCAGTCTTCATTTTAGGTAGAGGAGAAGGGAAGGGGAAGAAGGCATGAGTGACCCTGTAAGTGTCCAATTGAGGCTTCTATGTTCAAGTGTGTCTGACCAAGTGGATTTAGGTTGGGGGGGGCGGGGGGACTGGGTGTAGTATGTTTGAGTGACAGAGGGTTGTCTACAGAGTTACGACACAGAAGTCAGCCTGCATACTGCCAAAGCTTGCGATGTGCACAGCCATCAAGACAATCAGATGCTCTACCACCTGACACAGATCTAAATTGCCTTTTCTTTTTTATGCTGTGTTAAGAGGCTAGCCTTGAACCAGTACCTCTTGGGATGGATAGAAGGCAAGCATCATGCAAAAAGAGAGATATATCATCTCGGTGGGGGGTAGTTCTCACCCCAGCACCGCAAACTCTGCTTTCTTAGTAGATACATCACTGCCTGAGCATTGTGAGAACGCACAGCCCCACTTTGTCCACTAGGAGAAGCCTGAACCTCTCCAACTCATCATTCTGGCTTCCAAACAGAGGACTGCCCAGGAAGACTCCTGAGGAGCCAGAGTCCCTGGGCCAACTGGCTTGGGTATCACACCTCCAGCACTTCAGGATGATGTCAAAAATGACAAGTAAGGTTGCCTCACAGGAGAGCAGAGCTCTTACTTCAGTCATACTCACAAAATTCCAGCATCGAAGTCAGACTGCCCACTACTGGAGCTTGTGATGTGCACAGCAAACAGGTCCATCAGACATGCTACTCAAGAACACAGCTCTAGATCTGTGAGAAGCACTCTAGCCCCACAAGGCCTCTTGCAGTACCAGACACAAACCACCACTAGGGGCAGTGTTCAAGAACACACAGCCCACTTCTTGCACTAGAGCAGTGGTTCTCAACCCGTGGGCCGCGGACCAAAGGTGGGCCATGACAGGGAGTATTGTGGGCCGCGCTGAAATCAGACCACTCTGGCTTTTTTCACGAGAGCTTGGGGTTTTTTGATCAAATCTTGGGATTTTCATTGGAAAGCTTGGGTTTTTTTTTTAAAGACCATGCGTCACCGCGCCGGCGAGTTGTCATTTCCAGTTACATGACGTTAGTCACGTCACTTCCGGTCTTATGCTCATCATCATCAGATAAGATTCATCACTCTCACCAACCAATCAGGACTCAAGTAAGTTGTGCACGAGCCGCCCCCCGCCCGACAGGAGCTCAATTAACTGCTGCCTGCTCACTGCTGAGTCGCTGCTGTGTGAGTGTGAGTGTGAGTGTGACTGTGAGAGCAGCGCACACACACGCAGCATGAGAGCACGACCCGGCCAGCGCCATTTGAGGCAGGCAGCCAGCCACGCGTCTGTGAGCGGCGTGCGCATGAGAGTGAGACCCAGAGCCATTTGAGGCAGGCAATAGATCGATTTGTGAAACGTAAGCCTTCGACTTCACGCAAACAAATTGATAGTAGTGGCAGCGAAGTGATTGTGATCGAGACGATGTTAAAGTTGATACTTTTAAGAAAACTAAATATTTTTGAAAAAATGATTTGGAGTATATTAAGTACGGTTTTTTTCCATCAGCAAATGACCAAAAAAAGCCACAGAGTGTTATTTGTTTTAAAATCCTCTCTCATGAGGCAATGAAGCCGACGAAAATGTGTCATCTAACTACAAGACATCCAAATCTACAGAATAAAACCAAAGATTTTTTTGAACGTAAAGCCGAGGAATATAGTAAACAGAAGACAGTATTAAAAACAAGAGTCACTCTCAATGAAAATCGTACATCGTACTTGACTGCCCAGAGAATCGCAAAATCAAAGAAACCGCACACAAATGGAGATCATCTTATCATGCCAGCCGCTGTTGAGATTTGTGATGTATTGTTCGGCTCAGAATATGCTACAAAACTGAAAAGCATTCCTATCTCAAACGATACTATCCGCAGAAGAATATCTGAAATGTCCGAAGACATGTCACACAGCTACTGAACGATTACAATCTACTAATTTTGCTAGTCAATTAGATGAGTCAACTGACATCGCCGGCGAGTCACAGCTGCTTGTTTATGTTCGCTATTTTTGGCAACAGGGTATACAAGAGGAATTTATTTTTTGCAAGTCATTGCCAGTGAGAACGACGGCCAATGAAATATTTCGTGTTTTAAACGATTTTTTTCCACAACTTTTGGACTGCAGTGGACGAATTGCATCGGTGTTTGCACAAACGGTGCTGCCACAATGACTGGACCTCCAACAGTGGTGTTGTAACTCGCATAAAGCAAGTGTCACCCGGGGATTGTAGGCACCCATTGCATGATCCATCGTGAGGCATTGCCTTCAAAGAAGTTGAATGACAGCTCTGGGATCTGTACTCGAAGACTGTGTACAGATTGTAAACTTCATTAGAACTAGAACTGTGAACAGACGATTACTATGCTCAACTCCTTTGTACTGATCCCCTCCTCTTCCCCCCCTTATGAGTCAGATGCAGAACACAAGCATCTCCTATTGCACTCGGCTGTGCGTTGGCTGTCCAGAGGAAAAATCGTTCTTGCAAGGGTGTTTGAGCTGTCGTTTAGAAATTGTTGCAGTTTTTGACCTTCTACTTTCCCTTGAACAATCTTGACCTGGCAGACTAAAGTCGACTGATACTGGAGTGCTTGCCATGCTGGCCTACCTTGCTGACATTTTTTAGCCTTTGAACAGTTCGAGAACATATCACACCTGCAGGGTCAACAATATGCCCAGTATACTGCAAGACCTACGACAAAGTTCCAGGCCTTTAAGAAGAAGTTTACTAACTTTGGTGCATACGACTCTGAGAAACATTCCACAAGCAGATCTGTTTTGACTTGTTTGTGTCCCTTGATAGAGAGGCACTTGAAGTTAATAGGCGAGATGTTGAAAGGGGTCAACTGGTGCTAATCAAAGAGCACATGACATTCTTACTTGCTGAATATTTTGACCACAATTCTTCAACATGGAAGACCATTGAAGCTTACGAACTGGGGGATTCGGGTAATGCCTTTGTGGGGGTCAGTGTGCATTTCTCTGAAACTTAACCGGGGGGTCGCGCTGCACAAGAAGACTTAGTGGAGTCTGTCTAGCGCTCGCAACATCTACAAATCCAATTTAATAACCCCCGCTGTGGATCTCATCTTCCTTTTGGTGTACTGTTTTCAAACACTGGAATATTCATTGTTGTCAGCCTCCTGGCAATGAATAGTTCTTACTACTTTTTCAACAAAATTATTTACTGCGAGATTTCATTTTCTGCATGGACTGCCATGAAGAACCCAAATATCGGTCCAATGGAACATTGAAGTGGAGGTATGGGGGAACAATCTTCGAGTGTGTTTTGTCACAAAATTCCAACCATAATCACACCCATGCTATCACACAACCGGAAACAGTGCCATCTTTAACAATAAAGGGTAAATGAAAAGAACTTTTGTGTTACCATGAGTCAAATACGCAGTTAAACCTTTAGAGAAAAACATAATACGTTTATAGAGGATTATATTTATAGTATAAATATAAAGCACTTTATCATATTTTATTAACTTTATTTAACACGAGTAGGCCACAAAAATGTCTTGAATTTTAAATGTGGGGCCTTGCAGAAAATGGGGCTGAAGAACCACTGCACTAGAGGAAGCAAGATCCCCCAGTACAGCCTCCTGAAAGGTGACAGAGTTCCTGGGCCACTGCCCGCACCTCCCCCGCGCAGATTGAGCTTCATAACATCCAGCCCTTTCCCAGTTGTTTTCCCCCCCCGCCCCTTCTGAGATGAGGACCCGGAAACCTTCCCCGGTAACTAACTGAATATGCACCCCCCAATATGATGAGGTTTATTTAAAGTTTTTATACAACTGCTTCTCTTACCAATACAAGGTGGTTTACACTACCGAACTCAACATAACAGTCGTAGTTACAAATGTTCGTACATCGAACAATAATTTGTAGTAGAAAAAAAACCGTATCTATACTTTAACAGTATATTACCAGACAAGGCAACTAAGATGATGGAATCCACCAAGCCACATACTTCAAACTACCCATCATCTCCTCGAATGACAGCGGTAAACCCCCCCCCCCCCCCCCTCCCCCCCCCCCTCCCCCTTCCCCCTGCGACGACCAGAAGATTAAGGCACTATTTCTAGAAGTCGGTGCCCTCGGCACCACTAGATCTGAGGGCCTGCGATTCCAAGGAAAAGGAAACATATGGAACTGACCCCCAGTGCTGTCCCCAGTTACATCAAACGCCCTTTTCATACACAGCTCAGTCCAGAACCTTCCACAACTGCTGGTCATAGTAGCCTTCACCTGAAGCCAGTGTGACTGGAGTCAGTTAGACAGGGTCCAGCGTATGGCACAGCTGGGCCCAAAATCTCTCAATGCATAAGGTGAGCCATGTCACCGGGATTGTTATAGATATTGGAAGTCACATCTAGGTCCAAAGCCAAAGTGCCCAAAATTGACAGGACATGGCCTAGGAATTCAACAGCAAACACAGAAAAGCTGACCACAATGTTTCCGAAAAATGACAAATGCCCGGTGAGGTCGTAAGAGCACTCTACTACCCTATTGATCCATGCAATGACCAGGGGGATTTGAAGCGATCCTCCCAATCCCAACAGAAAAGTGAGAACCCCCCCTCTGAAGTCTGAAGTCACACCGGTGGCCGCACTAGGACCAGAACAAGTTCAAGAAAGAACCTCCGGGTGCACGGGGGGGGGGGGGGGGGCCAGATACCACCATGGGGGATATCCTCAGAGATCTAACCAGCCCCGGTCCCCATCCGCAGAAGGCGTATGGGAAGAAAGAAATTGTGAAACACAATCAGCCCATTATTTGAGGACGTGCGCTGAAGATGCATCCACACATCACATCCCACCACCAAGCAAGCGACATCAAAGGGTGACTAACTAGGGGATGCACACTGCTGAGATTTCAAATCGAGCACATCATAAAAGCCCCTAAGACTGGCCGTCTTCCTGAACCAGAAATATTGTTAAGGGATAAAAGAGATAGCCTTATGGACAGCTGCTCCAACAAAACCTTCCACTGGTGACACGATTTTCCCAGTCAAGACATAGGCAATGTCTAAAAACCCTATCCAGGGCGGCCACACCTCTCAGGACGGGACCAGCTGGCACTCAACTGAGGGGATTATAGGCTTCCAAAGGCACCCCCATGGTGAACGGACCAACTCAAGCACACCAAGCAGCTCTCCACAAGGAGTAACCCAATTCCTACTGTAAAGAAAGCCACGACCCAGGCTCACTGTCATCCCAAGTGTAAACAGTACGCACATGACATTGCTCACCCCTGTGACTTTGCAAGCGCCCTTTTGGGCCTTTTCTGTCCTGCCTTCCAGGATTCTCTATGGACTAGCTTCTCCCTTAAGAAGAGAATGCTCTGCACAACATTGGAGCCAAAGCATGGACACTAATGGCCCCATTACTTGTACCACTGCTCATCTGCGAGGAGAACTCTTAGAAAATGGCCCGCTTAAGCAGCAGCAGTCAAACCGTACAGGGCCAACCCTAGGCAGCCTGCTGCAATTTCTCCTAGGATCTGGAAAAACGAGCTGGTGTTTAAACATTAGACCCACACCAAGGCTACGCGAGTTCCAGAGAACAAACCACAACTTCAGCCTTAGACAACAAGGGCCATATAGCCCTATGACTAGAAAGCACCAAACAAATACTGTAGATCCTTGCGCCCTCATTAGCCAAGGGACTACCCACAAGATCTATGTACCACAGTACCCCCTTAACCGCAAACCTAAGAGATGGGCTCCTGCCAAGGCCTTCTTAAAGGCCTTGTGCCTCCAAAACAGACGAACACCGCTAGCAACTTCCCATTCCGGGGCTAGTCATGCACTATGTCCCATCGGTGAAACATTACCTCTAACCCTATGGAGCGACCCGAAGATGCTGATCCAGCTTGCTCTGGGGGCTGAGAAACCGAAAACAGCAGACACAGGTTAGAACCCCGGTTTCCAGTTTGAGAATTTCCTTCTGAAAGGATTTCCGGGCAGCATGAAACGTAGAGTCTTAATTGTATCCTACCAAAGTATAATAAGGGATCCACCTGTGACCTATCGACCCCAAAACCCATTCTCTGCAAAACAGCAGAAGGCCATCATAACATCTTTGCAATAGCATAATCCAGACATTGTAGAGAGAAAAAAGGATATCACAGAAAAGATCCCAAACCAGCCCCCTAGGGGGTGTGAGGGAGGACCTACCTCTCCATCATCCTCACTTTCAGGACCTTAAAAAACTGACCAATACACAAGACTTTCAACCCAATTCGCAGACAGGGAAAAGGTAAGGCTCTTCAGAGGAACCCAGAGAAGTACAAGGGCAACCAACAACTGGAACTGTGATCTCCATTCTACTTTGGCTAGGAACCCCCCCATGGCCAGAAGCCAATCATGGGCTTCTGGGGTCCCTCCAGGGCGCACGGATGCCCAGGCCTTTCCCATCGGCATCGCCATCCAACCCCGCCCCCCCCCCCACCCACCCACAGCTAAGAACTACTCGCTAATCACGCTCAGCTCAAAAAACCTAAATATAGCCAGCTCAAGCAGGGCCCCACCCAGCAACCCCGTGACTATTGCTACGCCCTTCACTGCTCTGCCGATATCAAGCCAAGCCACCATCTGAAGTGGACCTAAGTGCGCTCATTGCGCCAGAAAAGAAAACTAAGGAAGAAGGAGCCAAATGAACGGCAAAAACAAGGTCTGCCACCTGGGCTGTGCAGCCCAAAACCAGGGACAATAAAACAGCAACGCCAACGGTTAAAAAAAAAACAAATCACTAGCTAGGGACCGCACTGCAGGACATAACATGTTTGCCACATGCGCCTGAAAACCATGGTGGAAAAAAACGCGGGGCCGGCGCGGGCGGGCCCGCGGCAACTGTACCCACCACCAATGCCCCTGGGAACGCCCAGCACAGGACTTGGACCCACCCCATTACAACCCCCTATACAACACAAAAAAAAAAAAAAAAATGGGCGTCCAGGGGGTTCCCACCGATCCACTGGGATCCCCTACACGCACACAGAGTGGTTGTCAGCCTCAAGGCAGTCAAGGGCAATCCATTGCTACACAGTACCCCATGGAGCCCCCTTCGGGACCCCTTAACAATTTAAGGCCACTGACACACGCAGCTCACTGAGCAAGACACGCAGTCAGCGCCTACGACTACACGGCTCCTGTAACCTAGGTCACACACATTCTTGCCACACCTGCTGAACCGGCACACACACACAATTTGTTACCCCCCCGGCTTCCGTTACAGGGCCCCCCCCTGTACCATGCATGACTTATTACCAAACAGACACCACATCACCTGAAAGTTTTTTTTTCCTCGCTCAAGTCTGCCCCCACCACTCCCCCCATCTGGACACGGCTCTAGCAATGACTGATAACGGATTTCCTGCCAACACCACCATCACAATTCAAACGGATAAAAATGTCAGGCAGTTTGTAGAACGCGCCGCTACCCCATGACTCACCACACACCTGATTACGCCTCAAGAGCACGAACCACAGCCACACAGACTACCCACACACCAACCAAAGCGGAGAACACTTTATTGGCGCTTGCAGGTATCCCAACAATAGTCATGGGAAGCTGACCATTACCCAGTTCCAACTGCGAACTGCGGGGGGGAAACCCCCCAAAAGGAACCCCAGAAGTAGGAGGATCTCTCGCAGATTCTCACAAACCACGCCTTACAAACAAGGAGTTCTCTGCACCTTTAATGGTATCACTTTAGGAGGTCCCTTTTTTCCCTGTGGGCCAACGATTAAACTCTGAAGAGCAAGCAACCCTTAAGGGACACCTACTCTCACACACGTTTTGGGCCAGCCCATCATTCAATGAAAGGTTCGTGACCGCACTGCCAACCCCTAGACTATATGCCACTGTATCCAATACTGGTTCAGTTTCCTTTATGTTCTACATCTACGTCAGCCAGCCACGCTAAACCTCAGATAGTCCGACCTAATATCCACAAAGCGACAATGAAGCCGTGATGTTTACATTTGCGCCACCCAAACCCTAGACTCGTAGAACAGACAGCCCCGTGGAGTTTGACCCCCCCGTTCGCGCAAACAACTCCAACACACTTGGACAACAACCCCCGAGCCCCGTCAGAGCACAGCGACAGATTGCGAACAGAGCCACCACAGGCTACCTGCGCCAGAAGCCCCATGAATCCACGCAGACACAGCCATGCTTCCAGACCACACACAAGCAACCTTTGAAGGACACTCAATCCATCCAAAGCCAGCACTCCTCCGTATACACAAGCCTCTCTCCTCTACTGCGATTCAGGTTCAGTCACCAGATTAAAACAGGACTACCCATACCCAGGGCGGCCCAAAAAGGCCGCAAAACCCCATCGTCGTCGGCACCTGGCGGTCGAGCGAGGGGAAAAACTGCTCAGCACAGACAAATAGGGATCTTACAAGCGACCATTTCCGCCAGCTTCAAGCCGGTTGTCGTCCTATACAAAATACTATGCGGTCCGCTGCATAGGGCTCAAGGGGACTAGCTACGATACCGCCAGCAAGCCCACCCACCAGACATTCCACACCAAGGCATAACCCATACTGCCTAATCTCACCCTGCCAGAGCTGTCGATAGCATCCAGCAAACGGGCATCATTTTTTTATTTTTATTTATACACATCTTCCTTATTTCACCGCAACTGCATTACGACCCACTCAGAGCACGGCTTACCATGCGAACAGCCGCAAACATCTGCACATGTTGCATATGTCTGGTCCATTACAATTAACAGGATATATGGAACCTTGGATAACAGGGTTAAACTATCTACATAACGAAGTGTAGCGAGGCGAAAAAGGATACCTGCTTTCGGGTTTTACATCTGTTGGGGGACCCAACTGCTTGTCCGAGGGCCTTAGCCCTGGTAAATAAAACACAGGCGCGGACAACCACACGTGCAACCACAACGCAGATTCACCAGAAATCTCAATCGTTCCCTCCTAGACGCCAGAGCTACTCAATCACCACGACCCCAGCCTCGGCCTGGCCCGCCATTCCTGCAGTGTTTTTTTGCGGATCTCATCTCTCCCTAATGATATGCCATGTTACGATATATATGCATTAGAGATAGCCACACATTCCCGTGAAGGTGTGTGGCCACTCCAGGGACTGGATGTTGGAGACTCCATCCGCATTACAACCTCTGTCATGTAAGCACCTGTGCCACCGTGGGCAACGGTGATCAGACTGTTATAGAACCTCAAAATTAGCCCGGTAGGACTAGAACTGCCGCGGTGTCACATTCCCTCATAGATTCTCAAACCACACCAACCAAAAAGTCTGTACAAGAGCCCCCAATATATTTGGTCGGTGGTGAGGCCCACTCCCGCAAGGATGGAATTGATCAAACACTCGAACCTTCTTGATCGTTCTTTAGACACACTCTGCACCTTGCCTACTTTCACAAAAACTCTTAAGGTTGACAGAGTGTTGTATGAAGGTTAGCGCGGTATCCCCCTTATCACCCAGCCCCCTGGAGGCGCTACATCAACACACAGTCACGGTTCGGCCAGCGCTCGCTACTCTAAATGCCTTATTTATTCTCATGATCATATCATTAGGGATATCCCCCCCACAACGTCCTGCACGGACTTTTTGCGGGCCACCAGGAATGGAAGTGAGTAGTTGCCCTAGGAGGACCAACTACCACTCCTTCCCGTCACCCACGATCTATCACCCCCTGGCGCGAAAAGGATATTGTCACTTATACGTCTCTATAACCCACCACATAGGGTGACTACCATCATTGGCGCTCCTGGAGAGGAACGTTACGAAAACGCGCAAGAGCAAAGAAATGCGGACCCCGAATTGACTTATTCCTCTCCGGATGTCACCTCGACTTCCCCTAGGATTTGTTCTCATGAGTCAGTGCCGGGTCCTTTCAGATCCGGGCTCATAGCCCCTATGAACCTTTACGGTCTCCATTTGCACAAGGGGCTGCCAAGCCAGCCCTGGCTAAGAAACTACATACCACAGCCCATGAGCTCCTTCATAATGAGATGCAGCTTGCGAGCTGGAACAATGGCTTAAACAGCCCTGAGGCCCCAAAGGACCACCTAGCCACAGTTATTATACATCGGTTTCCCGTGGCTAACTTAACAGCTGTCCCACAGTTTAAGGCTTTTGCCTCCATCCAGATTAGTCTCGCCATCAATAATAGTACCAGCGGTGCTCACTGGCGGCCGAATATACAAGGCCAGAAAAAACAGGCAGGTATACAGACAAGGCATCCGCCCTCCATGGGAGGAGTCCCAAAATGTAAAAAAAAACAAAAGTGGGACCCCTGGCTATGCAAGCTACAAAAGGACAAAACTAAACAGCTGTGGAGAAAAAAAACAAGTGGGAGTGGTCACTGGTTGACTCAGGCCATGTGGCTTAACACTGCAGTAGCAAAGTTGTAAAAGCGACAGTGAAAAAACAAAAACCCACCACCACACACAGAAGCTGGGCCACAGCAAAAAGACAGTGCTGAAAGGGCAACCCCAGCACCTGTGCGGCTGAAGTGGTGCAACCCAAGGCGGAATAGCCCCACCAACCCCACCACGCATTGTCTGGCAGAAAGACCAGCTGCTGAAAAAAAGAAAGACTTTATTTATTTATTTTTTATATTTTATTTTAAACTAATTTTGTAATACCGCTTTCTCATGAAATCCAAGCGGTTGGCACAGCAAACAATCAATGAAATAGGTGTGGTTCGTAGCATTGCAGTGGGTGCTTCGTCACAGTGTGCTTGTGTGAGAACGGGGTGGTTGATTTTGATGTGAAGCTATATACAGTGTGTGTTTATGATTCCATATTTACAGTTACATCTTTACAATGATGGCTGTGTTAACTTAAATTGGGTTGGTTTAAGGAGTCATGTCTGTGAAGGTTCTTTAAAATGTTTCTTAATAGTTCGATTTGGTAAGCTGCTTTCTGAATTCTTTGATGTCTTTTGTTGCTCTGATGTGAGCAGGTGGAGAGAGTTCCATATGGCTGGGACTGCCAGGGTGAAAGCTCTTTTTGATGTGGCTTGGTTTGTCCTGGTGTAGACCTTTGGGGTTTTGATGCTGTTTTGATGTTCCCTTATCTTCTTGGTCTTTTGCTATCGTCAGTTGTTATGAGCTGTTGTAGGTTGTTCTGCGGATAGGTTGTATTATTTTTGAATGTGAGTTAAGAGCAACTTTGGGGGGTAACGCCGCGGGAGCTGATGGAGGAGCCAATGGCGGGCGTAATAGTATGGGTGTAATAGGTTTCGTTGTGGTTGTACTGTCTGTTATGAGTCTTGCAGCAGTTTTTGTGC